>OZ038373.1:2323604-2903621 GCA_964036015.1 Leptarthrus brevirostris | reverse complement strand
ATACTGCTATTACTTGACGTGCTGCTTACCATGCCGAGAAGATCACGTAAAATAGGTTGACTCATATCATTGCCATTCATGAGAGAGTTAAAAACGAGATCAATTTGTTGATTAAAATTAACGTTATTACTATCACTTGCAACAGGTGCTGCAAGTGTTGAAGGATTACTTCCATACAAGCTAGATCTTGCCGATTGGCTCTGCATTACAGGTTGAGCCTTTACAACAGTGGATGAATTCAAATTTGGTTGCGATGAGCTCATAACTTGTCTAAGAATTTCTGTAAATTTGTTAGCAGCCTCTTGGCCGTGTGTTTCTAACAGTCTAAGATACCATTTATATTGAGATTCTTTAGGCTCAAGAGCCATATCGTAAAAGTTCATATTTTGTGGAAGTAGAATACTGTAATCTTGTATTGGTTGATGCACAGCAGAAGCTACCGTAGGAGGCATTGAAGTAGGTGGGATCGAAATACCAATAGGCTGTGATGATCCGGTAAGATTTATTGGGATATTGTGCACGTTGTTCAAAAATTGAAATTCCTTTTCCTTTTGTACCGATTGCGTCCCTAACATATAAGGATGTTGTGTAAAATTCGTTGAGTTCTGAATATGATTACCTCTTTGTGTACCAGAATTATTGGGATCCGTTACGAGCATAGGATGTGTTGGAACTGACATAGCTGGACTCACAGGACCGTTGTGCATTGATCTCATATTAACTTGATTTAAAGCAACTGCATTCTGATTGGTTAGACCAGTTGTGTTTTGATAAACAAACTTATTTAAATAATTCATATCATGAGGATTACGCATAGCTTGTACTGGTTGCTGAGGTAATGGTGGTTGAGGAGGAGCAGGTGGTCGCAAATTTATATTCATATTTACTTGATGACTCGGCGGTTGGACTTGTGATGCTGGCCTAATATTTGGTGCTACAACAGGTTTAATAACACTCCACGGATTTGATTGAGGTGGGGGTCCCCATAAATTCACATTAGGATTTTGCGATTGTGGAGGTTGTATTGGCTGTGGCGGAGGTTGTGTGGGATAGCTTGGTCGTACCAATTGATTTGGTGGTTGCTGTTGTGGCCAAATCATATAAGGTGAAAATTGTTGCTGTTGATTGTGAGCAACTTGTGGTGGCCCAGCCATATTATACGGTTGCGGTGGTGGTCCAATTGGTCGCATTTGCATCTGCACTTGTTGCGGGTTTTTCTGCAACATTTGCGGATTTAATGCAACTTGATTAATCATTCCGTAAGTATGATTTCCATAAACTGGTGTTATTTGGCTTGTTGCTTGCGTTATTATTTGTATTGTCTGTTGTGTGCTTGCTGTTATTACTGCCGCTTGTTTTCTAAGATAAGCTTCTGGTTGTAAAGCCCGGGGTATGAATTCCGGTGCTAGTGGATTTAAAACATAACTTCGTTTCAATTCTACCCCATCCAGCTGAGATCTTAGATAAGACCAAGTTATACCAAATAACGATTTATTCTGATTGCATATATCTATAAATCTTTCCCAAACTTTCCTACATCTTCCAATCGAACAAAGTGCAACTGGATCACCGACAACAGCAACTAAACTTTGAGCTCGTGTTATAGCCGTATTTAAAAGTTTTGAATTACTTAAAAAACCATAATCTGCATCATCACTTTGTGCTAAATTATCATTTGGCGTACATGTTCGACGTGTCCGTACAGTGGATAAGAAAATTGCACGAAATTGCTTACCTTGCACGTTTAGAACACGTTCAACTGATATCCCGCCCATTCGACGCTTTCGCAATTCAGATCGAATCCGGAAAACCTGAATGAGAATAACGTTTAGTAAAGCATTCTTTGTTTTTAAATCAAAAATAATTATATACCTGGTCTGCGTATGGAGTCATAATTCCAATGCTTTGATCATTAATTTTTCCCCACGAACTGGGCCATTTTTTTCGCAATTCACATACTCTTTCCACAACTTCGTAAACTTCAGAATTGTTATAAAATGCTGTTGAATTTTTATCCTGGACATCTTCACCGCGTGTTGTAAAAAACGTTAACGGATAAAATCGATCGTGTTTGGGTTGCTTTCCAGATGCTATCAATTTCTGTTCATAGAACAATTCCGAAGTAAATTTAATAATAGCTTCATGGGCTCTGTAGTTTTCGCAAAGAAGTATCTTGCATGGATAATTTGAAGGATAGTGATCATATAGCCTTTCAAGAAGAGATATGTGCAGTTTACGTTCCTTGGCAAAATTTGAAAATAATTCCGGTGACATTTGCATGTGATCCCCGGCAAGGACAATTCTTGTGTTTTCATTTGCTAACGCTAAGGGCATAATTGCTTCGCACTCCATTGCCTGTGCTGCTTCGTCAAGAAAGATATGAGTAAAATATCCTTTGGGTAGACCCAATGAGGCCAATTCCATTGAAATACTTAATGTAACAACAACAATTCGATGTCGTAGAATATCTTCCACTGTTGGACGTCGAAAGTTACCTGTTCCATCGATTATACAATACTGAAAATGAAAATAGGAAATAAGCAATTTGGGTCTCTAGGGCTCTTAATAAACGAATCTACAACAATTAAAAAATCGTTAACAATACTTTATACGACGACAATCTATAATTAAATAACAAACCACTTCTAAACAATTCTAATTTCAGTTTCATTACACGATCCTACAAAAACAGATGCTACCATTTAATGCAATGCAATGCTCTAAAAAACGAGAGACTGCTGAGCAATACAATTGATTGTTGGTAGTTCTTGTGGATCAGTGTGCAACCGGTGATAAGCTCTCCGCTGAACTAGGCGCGTGGCATCAAAGCTTTGGAACCCACCAGGACAATAAGATGCCTTGCTTGCCTTGGAGATTGTTAGAGATTTCCGGGTTATCAAAATGCGAGGAGCAGTTTTCTGAGGATTTCTTCAGTAGCTTCTTTACTAAGATAAGTGACTCATATACGAGCGCCAAATAAGCAGTAATTCGAACTGAGGAGATATCAAGGAGGCATAAAGTTGGACAAAAGCAAGCTTTTACAGTGCCTCAGCTTCATAATCACGCAGATTGTATGGATAACTGGGCGGTTATCAAAGCTGAGAAACCGCAGAACAGCAACATGGTATTTCTACTTTTGATCAAATACCTTCGGATGCTAGAGAAAGTAGACTTGAAACTAAGTTTTGATATAAGGCAAGCTAAGTTGGAGGTTTCCCCGTTCAGCAGTCAGTGTTTCGATGCGGCCTAATTGTTGGATGGTGTCATGTGATGTGATGAGAATCGAATGAGTGTGAAAAAAACAGCAGGATCGAAGGCAACGAAAAGGCAGATAAACTTAAACTTGAGCTTTCAAGGCCCGGAACCATATACATATTAGGAAAAGGCATGGCTGAGAAATGGGCCACCGTGGAACACTGAAGACATTGGGACGTAGTGGACTGTGTAGACAGGCCAAAATGGTGTTGGCATTTTATGCTGTGCTGCCGGGAGAGTATTCTGAATCTGGATCGGAAAATTGTAAAGCGCCTAAGGACAAATTAAAGCGCCTAAGGACTAATTTCGACGCACACACCTTGTATATTGTTAATAACTTTCGAATTAAGAACCACCCGATGTAAAATTGTGGCGGATATTTGGTCTTTGATTTACGAATACTCCGATAAGTAATAACTCACTAAAAACAAAAGTATTGTACATGACACGACATTTTATTCTAAGAGTCAGCTGTTTTTCAATGGGGTCCAATTGATTTATTCTACACATTGTAACTACGTAAAAGACACTGAGGCACTAATTAGAATCTTTCCCGTATTGTTGCTCTTTCAAAAACTGCTACGTGTTATTTTATGTTTTTGTAATTTATGTTTGCTCGAAATAACAGTGAAAAGAATCACCAGAAAATTTTTAATATTTAACTTTTTAAAAAAAGTATGCAAAAGTGCTGTTTTTGTACGTACCGCCCCGATATAATTAAATGATTAAATTTTTTAAAAGAGTAGTAGTTTTTCTTACCTTTTGAACAACACTATTAACTGTTGCCACCCATCTTTTATGGTAGTAAACTCTTAATGGAGTTGCCTCTTTCATTCCTTTGTCAACCCAAGGGTGCAGGTACTCTTTGATATAGAGATCAGCGGCAGAATTAGAATGTGTGCAAATAAGTATTTTAGCATCAGGTTGAGTCAGAAGTTGTTTTATAGCTTGAGCTAATGTATACGTCTTTCCGGTTCCAAATGGACCAATTAGAAGTATTGGAGGAAGCTGGACATTAACAGGAGTAGTAATAGCATTCACAGCCTCTCTTTGTTTTGCATTTAATTTTGGTTCGCAAGAATCTGACCATTGCTTTTTCGGTGTCCAAGGAATGTTTGGTTCAATATATGTATCCGGAAATATTATTCTAAAATCGGTAATTTTATCTACGGCATTGTGCCATTCACAATAGGACAATCGATTCAGTTGAAATTGAATGTCTGCCGTCAAATCAGTATCTGGTTTTAACCCAAGCTGTTGAACACATTTCGCCGAAAGTTTCAAGTAAATTATATTTTTGCCTTTATCCTCGATCATAGCTTCAAAAACATCACGCTTGTTGGTGGAATTATCTTCTGATTTAACAGCAAGTGATAGATATACGCTAGCACAGCTTGACAATATAAGTCGTCCCGCCGATGTATCCTCGGATATATCTTTTCCAAGTGTCATTAATGCAAAAAGTTCACCAGAGTGTGAGTATTTAGCAGTGCTAGTTGCCATACCACTTGGTGTTAACATGTAGTTTGAAGCTATCCGAAGTTTCGTAGTCAAATTATATCTAGCGATTTGTTCATATCTAGCTATTTCCTCTACATAAAGTAATTCGTGAATTCTGGACCTATAGTTATTTTTTGTCAATCGTTTTTCGACTATCGTAGACTGAGTGAGTGTGAACGTAGCAGCCCTTGGGCAAGGATATCTCTCCAGGAGTTCCTTTTCTCTTTTAACATCGTTCAAATAAGCTTCAGTCTTTAGATGTGTTCCAATAATAGTTTCAAATTTAACTAAATTAGTGTTGCCATCATCCCATCGTTGAGAGGCTGAATTTATTATATCCTTCTTGATTTCTTGAATTTTTTCAGCATCTCCGACTGGAAGCACATCTACACATAAATGTTTTACTAAAACTGGTTCAGTACTAAAATCAAAACAAATAGACTGTCGAAAAGTTCCATATATATCTGTGCTGAACGCTATTTTTACTTTGTGTTCTAGATCTGATTCACTACTTGACGGTGTTCTGTCACTGCATACCCATTCTTGGTCTGATTTTAAATCGATTTCAGCTGATTTTATGACTGTTGAGCTATTACCATTTGAACCATTACTTGATTTCTTACTATTACCGTTTGTGTTAAGCTCGCCAGGTATAATTGATTTAATTGAGAAATGATGTCGATGTGCATCTTGTAACAATGCTACTGCTTTTAAATGTTGTTTCGTTTTTAGTACAAAAATCCATTCCCTTTTCGATACTTTTGAGCTTATACTTGTAACCAATTCATTTGAGCATTGCTCTTCGACACTATCGATTTTTTCGCACATTATTTTTTCTGGACTTGTTGCTTGGACCCATTTTTCAAGAAGTTCTTCGGTATAACTTTTACCAAAAAGTTCCTTTTCACAAGCTCGCTGTAAGCGCATTTTTCTATACTCAAAGCGCTCCTTCCATTCATTCAATTCATCCATACCATGTGCTTCTACGCATTGATTCCCATAGTGACAAGATTGCGATTCTATATAACTTTCGCAAAGGCTATAAGAATCGATGGTATATCCCCGGGGAGGTGGACGCCATTTCCAATCACGACCTAAAATATAAGGAAATTTGTTTAACATACCAATATATTATGTAACAAGTATTGAGTCAGATTATTTCAATAGTATAAGCAGTTCCAACTTTAACTTTAATAATATTGTAACGAGGTCAGGTTTTCAGACAACCAGGTTGCCTTGTAAATACATAAAAGTTTATAAATATGTAGGGGATATGTTTAGCATGTGTGTGTTAAAACGGTAAAAGGGGAATGGCCAACCGTTTGACAAAATTCTTACCCATGGCAGTCCAAGCGCTATGAAGTGTCAAAATCACACCCCAACTTCCAACCAGGCGACTGAGTATTCAGATGCGAGTTCCGGGGAACGGCATGGGAGAATTACAGATCATGCGCACAAACTTGACACATTTATTCGTTGCTATGAAATTTTTTTCTGTTGCCACAACATTTTTTGGACATGCGCTTAATTTATTGAAACGGTTTGGTTGTCTGGAGGCAAACAAATTGTATGAGAATCGCTACCCAGGAAAAGCGAAATATTGAACCGTATAATGCGCATGCTCCAGGTGGACAGAAATCAAGGCAAGGAATGTCAAACGTAGAAAATCAAGGACGACTCGAGCCTATGGTGAATAAATGTGGTGAAAATCCCCTATAATGCTAAAGCACAGCTTTGACAGGAAAGGAATTATAGATGAGGTAAATGGGTTAGGAGGTTGAGTGAAGGAGGTGTCGATGTACGCCCCGTTTGAAAGTTTCGCGTTCATATGACGAAGGAAAAACATTCGTGTTTTTCTGCTTAGAAAAAATTCCCGAAATTTGACGGTACGTCCAAATTTGACCTAGAGAGTATAGGGGTGGGAGCGACTTGTAGCTCTTGTATCGCGCGTTGTCATGTGTCTACAAGGAATCAGGCAAGCAATTTCGTTACAATAATGGCCATGGAAATAGCGATAGAAGAGTGAGAGACAACCGACATTCCGTCGATGCTCCAGAGAGTGAGTGAAGGCCCTCAGAGATTGAGCAATCGCCAATAAGTTTAATAGCCTTACGGTGCACTTTGTCTAACGCGGACAATGCGGTGTGTGAGGTTCCTGCTCAAATATGGAAATAGTATTCAAGTCTAGGCCTAATGTGGGACTTGTAGATCAACCCAAAACCCAAACATTTCATCGCACTTTTAGTGATTGCATATATATGATCCGTCCAGCTAAGATTGCTGGATATCTCAATACCCAAGATGTTTAGGGAGGTCGAATTGGGTATATTCACTCCGTCGATTGAAATGGGTTGGGGGTGAACTGGGCGTTTTTGAAGGGACATTAAACATCATTGCGTTTTGGATGCATTAAACGAAACACGATTTGCTCTGCCCCAAGCGAGGACCATAGAAATGTCGTTGTTTAATGATCCAAACATGCGTTCTCGATTGACTTCTATAGCATTTCCACGTGAATTCATTACAGAATCAAATGAGTACGCGAAATCAATGGTGCTGTCGTCGGTGAAACTATGAATAGGATTGAGAGTAAGGGATAAAAGATCATTAATAAAAAGAAGAAATAAGGTTGGTGAAAGAATTGAACCCTGAGGTACACCGGCATTTATTTCGTAGGAATCAGACTCCGTCAATTAATACACGGATTAACCGGTCTGACAAAAAACTCTCTATCCATTTAAAAAGGGTAGGGTGCAGACCAAATGTTTGAAATTTGACTAAAAGGGCAGCATGCAGAACAACATTTGCAATGTGATATTTAAAGTTAAATTTAATAAAAGCCAACTACTAAATTCCTAGTAATAACAAAAAATTATTAAAAGTGACTTACCTTCATCAGACATGATCAAGTTTTGATGACTTTCTGTTTGACAGTGTTGTCTAAGCTCATTTTTATCCAAAAAAGAAATCGCACAATACGAGCACGTAACTCGGCCGTCACAACTTTGATTAGTATCGTTAAATTTTAAGCCTGCTAGCAGTTCTGCAGACTTTTGAAAGCCATTTCCATTGCCTCCATTACCCACCATATCACGTTTTTTCATACCCTTATTAGTGAGAAGTTTACTATATTTATCTAATGGTAGATTATTAGTGGCCCAATGTTCTAGTTTTGTATCTAATGTGGACATTTCATCGTCGAGTCTCAGTATAGATATCCGTTGATTTGTTTTTTGTCCATTTGCCATTTGTATAACAGTTTTGTAACGCTCTAAGGTTTTCGAAATATCTCCAAATGATGGCTGACTTGATGCTTCTGTTATCCATTCTTTTGTTGCCACTTCAGCTTCCTGAAAAATAAAATAAAAAAAAATATATTAAAAATTATTTCTGTGGGATTATTGTAAAACTCACTTGAAATCTTTTAAGCTTGTAAAGAGAGTGAATTAGACGTCTCCGAACTCGGGCTATGCTAGCAGCACAATCAATTTGTTCGCTTAACATTTTTAATGCACGTTTAGCATCAGATATACAACTTTCATATTTTGCTAGCTCTAGAAGACATTCACAACGACCAAGAAGGCATGCAATGGTACGATCCTTTGATTGCTTAAAATTTGTTGAAGACGTTGATGTAGCAACTGTTGGCGATAAAAGTTGGTCATATATAGCGACGGCGCGTGACCAACTGCGCCGTCGCACAAAGTCGTGTGCTTGTAATTCCTTGTCGGCCATATTTTCGCCCTAATGGCGAGGAAATTTTGAAAATTTTTGCAGAAAATCGTGAAATAATTTATTTCAATTATTGCTGAAGGATTTATGATAATAGCGCGCTTTTGAAATTTTTTAATGTTCTTAAAGAAATAATAATAAAAGAAGATGCTGAAAAGAAAAATACAAAATATTTAAAAATTTCTTCGGTATTGTGAGCAGAGAAATACTATGAAGTAAGTAATATGTGAAAAGGTTTAAAACAGTTTTTCCAAGGTGAAAAAATTTGAAACAAATAAAGCTTCTTCATCATCGCATAGCATCAGCTATACAAATTTCATATTGTTACATCAATAACAACGGCGAAAGTACGCCTTTTACGAAACTTTAGAACTGATTGTTTTAAACTGTTCTGTCGAAACCCTTATGAGACCCGGAGCGAGAGAAGTGTTTCACTCTACTCGATGACAACGATTTCAAGTGGACCTACAATTTATTCTAAAATCCCTTGAAGCGAATGACACCTAAATTCTGGCATAACAAATAGAAACAATTATAGTTACAGTATGTCTATCCGTCCGCCTGTGTGTATGTCACAACCCCCCTCCCCTCCTTCCTCTAGTTCCCGTATACTCCTGTGGGGCACGTAGCGGGAGAAGAACTTCACCCGATTCGAGACAACGATTGCAAGTGGACCTACAATTTAAAGTGGATTCCGAACCACTGACATTTTCTCTGCAACCCCCATGGCCTTTTTACCGTATTCTGTTGTCAGCAGAAAACAACCATGGATCGCCGGTGGGATTCGAACCTGGGACCTCCGGATTGGTAGGCCGACACGTTATCAATGACTCCACCACTAGAGTTCCTATTAATATGCCATTTCTTATACGGGCGGATAGATTAATTTCCCAAAAAGAGAAATAATGAGATTTTTCAGATCATCCTCGTTCTTCCATAGAATGAAAAGTTTACTTACCCCATTAGGTGAGGTGTTTTTTAGATAGGTCTCCTAAACTGCAACAAAAATGTTTTAGGACCTTCTGATGTTAACTCTTCAGTCACGAGGTATTTATTTTCAAAGCATCCCCCCTCTAATACCTAAACTATAGATGCAAAATATCTGAAAAAATCTCGAAATGTGGCAATAAAGGCGCACACACGACTTCTGCAAAAGCTGTCAGTTTAGTATCTTCTCTGACAAAGGCCGATGTCAAGAGAAAAATATTTTGGCGAGTATTTTTTTCGGATCACTTAAATATTTAGTCTACATAGGGCTAAAATAGCTTTCCGGTTGATGAGCGCTGCCCAGTTTTTAGGTACTGTACCTGCGGTTGTGACACAGAACGAATCATTCTATAGGTCTGTTCAATTTGCTGTTGAAAGTCATCGAATGTTGCCAGAAGTTTATGGTGAATATACTCCGTCATTGAAAATATGCCAACTCTGCTTTCGACGCTATAAAAGTGGTAATTTTGACACCAAAGACAAGGAACGGCCTGGCCAAGCGAAAAAGTTCGAAGACAAAGTTTTGGAGGCATTACTCAGTTAACACTGATGCAAGAAGAGCTTGCAGAATCGTTGGGAGTGACACAAGAAGCAACTTCCAAGCGCCTGAAAGCATTGGGATACATACAAAAGCAAGGAAACTGGGTGCCACATGAGTCGAAGCCTTGCGACGTTGTATTCATAAACTACCAAAAGGATGGGAAACTGTTATAGATTCTGATGGACAATAGTCCATCTGACCAAATCCGTAGTTGTTTTGATAAACTTCATCCCAGGTTTCCATTGAGATTCTTTTCAGCGCTTCTTTACTTTTCTGATTTTTTTTTCTTGAACTATCACCTTCAAAATTGCCCCCACCTTCTAAAGTTTATTATTACCTATCCATTCTGAGGCTCGAACCTATAATTATAGCTTAACCGGACCCTGAACTTGTTTAATTAAATGTTATGCAATTTTCTTTTGCGGGTTTCAAACCGGAGCCTGTTGAGCGATGTTATTTCAATCTATTTTACGGCATACAGAAGAATACAAAAATTTTCAATCGACTCAAACTAGCGCAAAACGTGTACACTATTTAAAAAAAATTAACAGATATATTTATTTTCTTCGGAAACTATGCATGTGGAATCGAGAGGGGGGACGCAGTGTGCCTAGCTGTGGGAACGAACCTTCTCCATAAAAAAAAACTTTAAAACAGAGAGTCGCAACAGCGCTGGTAGCGCAGTGGTGTTAATAGAAAATAATGCGAATGGTCTTCAGTTTTTATTATGTAGCCAACGCTCAGGGGCAACCCTATGATGCGTTTCAGCATGGCGATGGCAGGAAAGGAGTTAGGGTAAGGGAAATGAGGGAAAACGGAGTAGATTTTTCCTTTTTTTTATGAAAAACTCGTAGGCAGGCCGAGACTTGAACCTGCATGAATGGTGCGGTGACCGTGCCACTCAACCAACTAATTTAACTCCGTTTTCAATTGCTAAGTTCTCTCTGATTCTTACAAATGTTAATGTCGTAGGCCGTTAGAAGAATTAAGCCATTGGCCGAAAGCTTAGGCCCTTGACCGAACGCCGGCTGTTAGAAGAATTTGATCATTTATCGTCAAAACTCTTCCAATGGTTTGAAATCGTCAGACAGTGGAGGGACAAGAGAGTTAGTTTTGTAGATTATTAGAAACGTTAATAAATCCCTTCTACTGGCGATCGTTTCTAATATACAATGATTTGACATCTTTTCTCCTTTTTTACAACTCTATGGCATACATCTAATATATTCTGTACAACGCTTAACATATTCTCTTTCTTTATCTCTCTTGGCAGATTATTATATAATTGAAAACCCCTGTATATTAAAGAATTTTGGGTAGGCGATCTATTATAATAAACCAATCTAATATTTAAGTCAGGGTTTCTAAGATAAGGTTGTACGTCCATCAAAAAATTCATTCTTGCTCCTAAAAAGTGTGGTAGTTTTCCATTTTTTATCTTAAACATAAATTTTAACACATTTAGATTTATTTTCTGCTTGAGATTCATCAATTTTAATTAATTGGTGTATCTCTATTGCATTCCAAGATAATTCGCATTACCTTATATTGCATTTTCTGTAGTCCTGCGTGCACAAAAAAAGTACTGTGGAGCAATACTCGAGATGCGGTTTTATCTTGACATTGTAAATTTTTATTGCACTGGCTAGCGATACTGATTTTCTAAGTCTTTTGAAGTATCCAATCTTTTTGCACAAGCAATTCACATGTTCGTTGAAATTTACCTTATTGTCCATTATCATTCCTAAATATTAAATTTTATTCACAATTTCAATTGATTCGTTACACAGCGTTATCGATATATTCGCATTACTGCTAAGCAACATGCCCTTAGATTTATAAATTTTAATTCCAATATGTTACTGTCCAACCATTTCTTCACTTTTTCTAAATTACTTTCCAATTCTGTTTTGATCCTGCTATATTTTTTCTAGTTCCAAATATCAAAGCATCGTCAGCAAAAATTATTAATTTTGAGTGATTTATTACCTCCTTCCATTCGTTAGTACAAAATAAGAATAATACCGTGCCTACACCGACCCCTGTGGTACGCCTAATTTAGTTTCTACCGTCGTTGACTGTCGTCCGTTGCTTCCGTCCAGTCAGATATTCAATGAACCAATTCAATTCTCGTCCTTAACTCCACAATTGGATAATTATTCAATAAGAATATCTCTGTCCACCGTTTCAAAAGCTCGTTTAAGATCTAAAAACACTGCTGCTACTGCTTTCTTTTGATCTATCTCCTCTTTTCAATAATCAATCACAAAATTTATTGATGTTTTGCATGAATGGTTCTTCCTGAACCCGGACTGCTCCATAATTATTATGTTATTCGTTTCCAAATATTTTTCCAGCTGGATTTATACTGCTTTCTCCAGAATCTTCTCGATGATATGCAATATATTTAAAGGGCGAAACTCTTCACACTTTTTTGTACGCGTTACTTTAGGTCCAGGTACTATTAGTGATTCCTGCCATGATTGAGAACGTCTACCTTCTTCAAGAGATTTGTTAATATATATTAAATGTCTGCAAAAGTTTTGAGATATTTTTATAAATTTTATTTACATTAATTTACACTCTTATAAAAAGATTTAATTCTATATTATGTATAAGCCCCCTTCTGTAGTCATAACCTTTTGCCATCTTACTGTAAGGTTGTTTGTACCGCTTGCATAAAAGCTGGTAGGGTTTTGTACGTCATTTTGGATGAGCTGTCAAAAGATGTATATTTTTTATTCCTTATATCATGTTCCAACGAACGTAACAAATGGTAGTCAGTGGGCGCCACATCGACATCGGCAGAGTAAAGTGGATGAGGCAAAACTTTCCAACCCAGCTCCTCTAGGAAAGACTTTGTTTTTCTTGCGGTATGCGGACGAGCGTTATCATGAAGAAGGACAACGCTTTTTCTGTTAAGCAAAGCCGGCCATTTCTTTTTTTAAGCTGCTCGTGCACCCGATAAAGCTGAACGATATAAAAGTTTGAGGTTATGGTAATGGTATTTGAATTACCTGTTTAACAAATACGTCCCTACCCGAGTATGTATAATCCGATCCCAAAGTTGTACCTGGTTCACTGACGCAATCCGAATGATGATTGCAGAGAGAGATCTCCTTTATAGACGATACAGGTTTACACGGGCCGATACTGACTGCAGACGTTATAAAATTATGCGCAATAAGGTAAGCTCGGCTGTTCGTTCCGCTAAGCGAGTCTACTTTGAGAGTAAATTAGACACTAATCTCCCTCCAAATCAATTATGGAGAAACCGGCATAAACTAGGAGTATTTGGTATGGATAGATCTCCATGTGATGAGCTTAACAGTTTCTTCGTTTCTGCTCAGGGTAATACTGACTGCTCTTCAATACGGTCGCCAGCTGAAGATGAATTTGTTGATCCTGATGGTTTTTCATTCAGGTGTGTTGATGCGGATCAAGTAGTTGCATCAGTCATGGCCATAAAATCGCACACTGTGGGATTCGACGATATCTTTTAAAAATTATTTTGCCTCATATTCTGCACATCTTGGTGCATCTTTTTAATACCTGTCTTACTAATTCACAGTATCCTGTGTTCTGGAAGAAGGCTATTGTAGTAGCGATTCCTAAATCTGGTAAATGCTCTGCACCTTCTGACTATCGCCCAATTAGCTTGTTATGTTTCCTTGGTAAAGTTCTTGAAAAACTTATGTATACTCAGCTAACTGGTCACCTGCATAAATTTAATCTCTTATCATGTTGGCAGTCGGGTTTTAGATCAAGCCACAGTTGCGAGACAGCTTTACTTAATGTAACTACTGACTTATATAAAGCCCTTGATGAAGACCACATTGCTATATTGATACTTCTTGATTTCAGTAAGGCTTTCGATTCGATCGACCATAATAGATTACTACTTAAGCTTAAAAACTTTTTAATGGGCCGAAGTCAGTTAGTTAAGACACATCGAGGATACTCATCATCGTTGGCTGTGGGCCGTGGTGTACCTCAAGGTTCTGTATTTGGGCCCCCTCTTGTTTTGTATATATATAAATGAACTACCTGCAACCCTGTCTGATGCTTCAGTTCATCTTTACGCGAACGACGTTCAAATTTACTTGGATAGACCGATAGGATTAATTGAAGATTGCATTGCTCGACTAAATGAAGATTTAGATAGAATATGGGAGTGGTCCCAAAGTAACTACCTAACACTTAATCTCATTAACTCAACCTGTATTCCCATATACACTTTGCTGATTTATCACCCATCTTCATTAACGACGTTGTAGTTCCATACACTAAGTCGGCCAAAAGCCTAGGGATGGAGCTGAACTCCACATTCACATGTTGCAGTCATATTTCGAATGTGCTAAGTAAAATCAATAGTAGCTTGAGAAAATTAAGAATTTCTGCCAACTTATTATCGGCCAATATAAAAGCAAAATTGCTAAAACGCTTGTACTACCTCACTTTAGTTTTGGCAGCCTAGTTTTCTCTAAGCTTGATTCTATCTGCCAAAGAAGGATATCTGTAGCATTTAATGATACGGTCAGATTCATTTATGGATTGCGCAGGTCCGCTGATATTTCTGCTTATATTGATTCCTTTGTTGGATGCTCCTTAGAAACTTATCTTACGCGCAGACGGTTAAAATTTGTTGTACAATTTGATTCACTCGAAAAAACCGAGCATGATTATATACAATTCCTAAGCTCTAGTCGACGTAGAAGTTTTTGTACTTCTATTTGAGAGCGCTCCTACTTTGTCCAGGCTATTCGTAAGTGAAACCATTTGCCAGTGGATGTTCAGCGTGCTCCTTCTGTTCGGGTACTCAGGTGGCTCTTGATCACAACTCACAACACATAAGACACACTTGAAGATATCGTACCTTTGTTTCTTCGCACTTCATTGGTTTCTTTTTTGTACATTTTTCACTTTTCTTAATTGTATGTTAGAAAATAGGCTTACTCGGTTAACTCTATACATCAATTATGCTTAGTTAGATACGTTCAGAGAGGAAAGAGTTGCTCCTCGATTGCAGTTTTTCCCGCTGTAACTGGTCTGCCTGAGCGGGCTTCGTGGGCACTGCTACTTCTCCTACTTCTAAATTTTCTTATCCACCGAAATACTGTTGGGCGGCTTGGTGCTTCATTTCCATATGTACTGCGTAGCTTTTGGAAAATTAGCTGGCCATTTTCATTTTACCTCACCATATGAAAAATAATTATCCAGATTTCTTCTCTTGTCAACATTTTCACTTTTCACATATGTTAATCAGTTACGCCCGTTGACTTTTTTAAATAGACTGTTATACGCGCAAAGTCTCACTGTAACTAGCACTAAAACACTTGTCCAGTAACAAACAATATGCACAACTGAACATGAGAACGACTGAGAGCAATGCACAATGTCTCAAAACTTTTGCATACACCTAATAATATGTCTAATAGCTGGAAATGTGGCTGGCAGGTATGAACGTTAAAATTTGTAAAAATATTGGTTAAAATTTTTCCTTTTTATCCTTCGTCCTTAAATACCTTTATACGATGTTACCAAAGCCTAGGGGACAACCCTTTGATGCGTTAGCATGATTTTGGAAAGTGAGGAAACTTGAGACTTGTTTTTTTGCATTGCTGCGAGCTAGACAACAGCTCAGAGGCGGAGTGGATTATTTTAATTTCTTAATTAAAGCTCACGGGGGAGACCTAGTCTCGAACCCGGGGCGTGCCGCTCAAAGAATTCATCCAACTCCGTCTCCATTGATTGATTTGGATTATTTTATTTTCTTAGAATTATTTAAGTATTTCAATATACCTCATTTTACAAATGAAGAGTATGTTGAAATGCTTCTTATTTATGGAGAAGCCCACCGAAATACAGCACAGGTGCAAAGAATTTGAGAATGTTCGTCGCCGTCTGGCGGAGACGGGATCGTTTGCTTCACGTACATTCGACTCTGAGAGAGCAGTCAGTGGACAAATTGAAGAAAATGTCATAACGATCCCCAGCACTCGCGGTATTGCCACAAGATTGGAAAATGTATCTCAACCCACTGTCCACAAAATTCCAGCCTGTTCAAGAATTACTTGAAGTGGACTATTTGACCAGGCAGGTAAACTGCGAATGGTTGCTTCAGCAGAATCAACAGGATGACACCTTTTTGTCGCAGATTCTGTTTACCGGCACCTTAAATTTGCATCATTTGCGACTAAGAATGCTCAGCAGGCACCAATGGAACTTACTTTTTAATTAATATTTGTTGTGGGATAATAGGAAACATGATTTTCGGACGTTACGTGCTTCCTAGGCTTAATGGAGATACGTGTATAGAATTTTTACGTGATACACTTCAGGATGTCTTTGATGATTTACCTCTCGCTGTTCATGCACGATGGTGCGCCATCACAATACCATGTCCGAAATTATTTGGAGCAAACTTACGGTGTTCGTTGGGTTGGTCGCGGAGGTCCAGTTTCGTTGATGGCCCGATCCACAGATCTAAACCCGCGTGATTTTTATTTGTGGGGTCATATTAAAAATATGGCTTACTCACGTCCAATAACTTCAAGGGAGCTGCTGTTGGATAAAATACTTCCGGCTTGCGAGACAGTGAGAGGTAGTTCGAACAGAATTATAATGTCCTTAAGACAAAGAGCGAGGTTTTGCATTCGTCAAAATGTGGACCACTTTGAACACCTTCTACATTCATACTTAAACGACCGTCTGAGCTTTGAAATACAAGAAATCTCGTAACAAGTTTCTTGCTTAAGTTTAATGGCAGACATTTCAATTTTTTTCCCATTGAGTATTCCAGTGACTCCACACTAATGTTAATAACTTTTGACGGACTAAAGATATTGACATGGTTCTTTTTTATTTTTAGTTTTTAAACCACATCCTTATTAAGAAAATTTTTAAGGACAGAGGATAAAAAGCAAAATTTTTAACAAAATTTAAGTTTTAACGTTCATACCTGCCACATTTGCCAGCGGATCGGGACATACTTTTTAGCAAAACTTTACTTGTCGTCCTACTGTTTTTCGAACAGAAGTTATTGCACACCCAAAAATACTTTAGTCGTTTAAAAAGGGGTGACGGAGGGATTTTACGAAGAAATTGCTCATCGTGAACGCTGATCACAATAGTGTTAGGAATCCATTTGCACATGTCGGAACACTTCTTTACGAATCACCCTGTGTATGAATGAATAAATGAATAAGCTAAGTAAAAACATTAACACAGACGGTTGGCTAAAAAATTGAAGGTGAAATGTTAGACCCATCAGCCGTACACAAGTCAAATTATGCGATAATCTTGCGAATTAATGCTTGTTCCTTATCAAATTCATTCACCCAACTTATGTTCCTTAACATTCTTGTGCTTGAAAAATGGAGTAAAATGTGTCATAGCTTCCAATGCAACCCGAACTTGTCCAAGAAATTTATCTGGTACTCATTCTTGCACGGTTTAATGAAATATCATTTTTTGCATCATCGTTTTCTAAACGAATAGCATCAAATTCATGCCGTCACTTACTTAGTTTTGAACTAATAAAATAATAGCAAGTTTTTACAGAAATCCAAGGAACAGATCTTTAGTGAGATTACTTGCCGTCTAGGAGAATCTGTGGCGATGGTTATAAGTAGAAACTGTTTGCTGGCAATTGTCTGAATTCAAAAATTGAACCTCTTTGGACCTCAATCGTGTCAATCGAGCCTGTTAATTATAAGCGCACGGAAATTTTGTCTGATATTAGATTCAGTATCACTTTTTGGTTTTTTTAAATTATTTATTTTACAAAAAAAAAAAGATTTCGAAATTTGAGGAAATTAAAATATGTTTGCGAAAATTAAATCGATATTTGCTGCAGCATATGAATAATCAAGGAACCCACGCCTTTATAGACATTTTTTTTGAGTTTGGGTAATATTTCCTGAAGATTTGTGTGCTGAATAATTTTCTAAATTTAATTTCAAAACTTTATTTCGGACAATAAAATGAATGATTAATGTCTTCTGAAATTGATATTTGCCATGTAATTCAATACTTTCCATTCTGTGAGTATTTTTAACACAAATGGTTCGATTTACAATGAAAAACAAAAATCTTATAGGATCTCCATTTACATAGTACGTAGTTGAATGTTCTATTATTACTAGGGGCATGAGAATTGTCCCTTATATAATAACTATTAGAAAACGAAAAATAATTAATATTTTGGATATTTTCATTTCATTTAATCACCTAAGTAGCGAACGCAAAATGGCAAAATGTTGACGTTCAAGTTATCGAGCCACCGTCAAAACAAAGCACGCAACCGCACATAAAAAATTAATAAAGATAATTTTCACTTAATATTTGCACTAAAATATCTTTCGCTAAGTTATTTATAATAAACTACACAATTATTTGATATGATTTTAATCAAACACGAAAATTGAGAAAAACAAAACTTGAAAATTCTTTCTCTTCATATTTTTAGGTTAGAACGGAGTAATCAAAATCGAGTAATGTCAACAGTTTGGATTTGTGCAACCCTGACGAATGTCATCACAGTTATATTATCAGTTTTTCGGGATTAAATAATACATATAACTGGTAAATTTTACATTCTCCACGTCATCTTTCTATTCTTTGTTCACTCACCGTTTTCAATTAACGCACAATTATGTTATTTTGCCCTGATTTTTACATTTTCTTCGACGGGCTCTCAAAACTACATGAAATGACAAGATACGCACTACTACATTCATAAATTACCTTTTTGTTTTCATACTGTCACAAAATTTTGTAGAGTGGAGACATTTTTTCAATTAGTAATTCCAGATGAGTGTGAATATTCGGGGAAAGTTAATTGAAAAGTACTACAATAAAAAGAATTAGCATTTTAGTAAATTTATCACCAATCAAAAGTATCAAAACTATTCCATTTTAAATTTTAGGTTTCATAATCATTAAATTACAAGTGATTAGGATATTGTTTTATGCCAATGCTGCCATACATCAGTTAACTACTATAAGACAACTGATGACTTCATAAAAGCTTTTTTCGGACAGGAAACCGTTAATAATTTAGAATTCAAAAATATTTGCAGGGCAAGGAGCTAACTTGTTATTGTGAAATTCTATTATTTTAATGAGTTAATCTTTCAGATAACTAGAAATCTCATAAATAAAAAAATATTTCAATTAAAGGTCCTCCGACAACCCCTAGGAGAAATTGTTCAAGAGAACCACTTCACGGAAAGGAAGAGCTGTTGACTATAGTGATGGATTTCAGCCCAGATAGCTTCTTTATGGAAAAAGTAGTAAAGTAAGGAGACCATCCATACAGGGCTGTGTAATAAAGAAGCCTGGTTAGGTAGGGATCATCAAATTCCTTGGATCATCTTTTAATGAAGCCCAAAATCAAGTTAGCCCTACCAACGATCGATTTAAAAGAAAGACGAGAGTTGAGGACCACTCCCAGGTCTATCATCTTTTCAACCCTACCAGGCAGCGCCATTGACAGTGTAGTAAAAAAGGAACGGGCGTCTTCTACGAGAGAAGGTCATAACAGTGCAGTTGCCAGCGTTTAAAGGAAGGCGGTTGCGTAAACACCAGTCGCAAAACACAGCTAAGTTAGAGTTCAGCAGGTTTATGTCTGATTCGTAGGAGACAGTTCGAAAAATCTTAGCATCATCAGCATAACAGAGAATTCTACTGGATAAAAGAAGCGAAGTATCATTAATATCCGATCCGGTCCGAGGATACTACCTTGAGGCACCTCCGTTTAGACAAGAAAGATCTTTTTCAACGACATATACCTAAGAAGTAAAAGAGGTAAGCCGACGGGGGAAAGCCCTGGGGAGAATCATCTCATCTTTTGTCTTGTGATATCATAGACCAGGAATACTGTACTAATAAATAATAAATTAAGTTCGTCATAATTTTTTCTCAATAGAGCCCCCCCCCCTCTTCGAGCAGCGTGTGTACCTTTGGGTAAATCCGCGGTTGGTTACAGGGCTCCACAAATAGTTCTTCTGCTTCTTAGGGTTCACCTATTTTTTGAGCAGGAGAGGTGTCTTCCATAAGACATCGGACAATCCGTAGCCCGCCAGTAGTCATTAGAGAGACGGAGTTGGATCAATACGTTGAGCGGCAAGACCAACATGCCATGGGTCCCGGGTTCGAGACCCCGTAAGCTTTTATTAAGAAATTAAAATAATCCACTCCGTCTCTGGGCTGTTGTCTAGCTCGCAGCAATGCGAAAACAAGACCCAAGTTTCCTCACTTCCCTTACTCTAATTCCCTTCCAGCCAAAACCATGTTAACGCATCAAAGGGTTGTCCCCTAGGATTTGGCCACATCGTATAAAAAAAAAAGTGTGAGATTCCTACTCACTAAAAACATCTCTGTAGAGGATTAGCCGAAACAGACCACACAAGAGCGGGTCCTTTTTCGTCTCCTTCCAGTCCCCCTTAACGGGCGCCAGATGAGTTCATTCTTCTGTTCGCCCCCTATTTTCAAGACCCTGTGTCAGTGGTCCCACATTCTGTAGGGATCCAATTAGTGAGCAGACGGAATTTTCTGCTTGCTAGAACAGAGCATTGGAACACTATGTGAGCCGCCGTCTAATGCTCTTCAAGGCGTAGTCTATTGGTGTTAGGGATGCGTAGCTTCTTTAGATGATACCCGAAGTTACCACGGCCTGTCTCCAGTGCTGTTAACCATCCAGTGCTGCTGAAAGGTAACTTTCTGATCACATCTCAGTGTTACCCTATCTAAGTGAAGAATATCTGTTGTGGTAGCAAAAGTAGTCATTTTTACGGCATCTTGCTGAGTTTGACAGTCACTCTGCTGGAAGGTTTCTCCAGCTGATCCAGATTAATTGTCTAGATCTTTACGAAGATCGTTACAAGACCACAGTTAAAACTATTTCCCTGCTCTCATCCCTCTTGGCTTCTGTATCGCCGCAGACATTTTACCCTTTGCCTTAACCGATCTGGGCTCTGAGTTCCTTTCTGCACAGAGGACGTTCTTTTGTCGATTGGTGCAAGAGCTTTTGATGACAGCTGTGCTGCTCTTGCTTGATTCAGCTTCCGCTTCTCCACGCCGTGCGATCAAATTTCTATCTTAATTGTCCTGCCATCTTGATCCATATTGGAACCTTCATCATCGGCTGACATTGAGTCTCAAGCCTACCATCTCTGAGGAAGTGTTAGTTATAATTTTGCCAAAGGCAACTCATTCCAGGACTACTACAACACTTTCAGCTGGCGTAGGTTCAGAACCTTCGAAACCGTGAAGATTGATAACATGTTAGGGTGTACCATTTCCTCCTTCTCCACTCCTACAGAAGTGCCTGGATTTCCTGGATTTATTTTCTTCTTTTGAAAGGTTTCCACGATTTGGGGGAGAAATAAAAGGACCAAGTGGGTAGGGATTCCCCCCCCCCCCCCCACCATACCCACCCTCCTACTAGAATACAGCAGTTGGTTGGTTTAAGTAGTGAGCACTATTATAGCGCAATTTTGACCACATAACAGCGAGTAATTTTTCCACAGCGGCACGACCACCATGCCATGGTTCCCGGGTTTGAGACCCGGTATTCCAATGAGTTTTTAAAATGGAATTAAAATCCACTCCGTCACTGGGCTGGTGTCTAGCTCGCAGCAATGCAAAAACAAGACATTCAAGTCTACTCCGTGTTCATGGCTTTCTCAAAAGTAGATAGTTCTTGAATAGTTCCAATATTTAAAAAAATAACACAAACGTAGAGAGGAAACCACTGCAGACTCTCTCGGCATGGTCTGCTACAACCTTGGTATCGAAGGTTCGAACCCCAGCACCGGCGACCCTTGTATTTTTTTTTGACAACAGAGGCCATTGCGGGTTTTATAATGTCGGTGGTTCGAAATCCACCTCAGTTGTCCCGAATCGGATGAAGTTTTTCTCCCTCTCCATGCTCAACAACGGATTCCGCTTATTCCTGTTGAGGTACGGAACCCTAAAAATGAACATATTACCGCTTTGTCTAGATTAACACAGTTTTAATTTACACTGCGTTTCAATGAAACCAAACCACCGTGTACAGCGAGGGAAATCTGTATTGTTGTGACGTACTAACGAGCTTTTAATGAGGAGTACGCTAATATTACTTTGCTTTCATACATCGTCAAAGTAATTTATCTACAAAGGTGACGCAATTCAATGAATTTATGTGTTCTCTTTCACCAACATTTTCACTGATGATAATATGAATGAAAAAAAAATTATTTTGGACGATGTGTTGTTTCTATGTTATGATCAAGAAAGAAAAATATTTCATCGTCGAATACAAATTATTTTTAATATTATCGTGCACGCGAATGTCGAACAAAACCGATGAACTGCTCAGATATGTTCGAGTCACAGTCTCAACAGATTTTCCGCTGAGCCCTAATGTCACTGATTCGTTCAGAATATTGAAAAGTGTTGGCATAGGTGCCAAAAATTTTCCTGACCTTTTCTTAGCAAGTATTTCTTGTCTGTACATCCAATTGAGATACTATCCCTGTATGCTATCAAAAAAGCTTCCGTTTTCGTGGGGGGGAAAGTTCTCTCTGGTCGGAAAATTGTTGACATTTTTGGGGCTTTTCAGACTAAACACAAGTTGAGTCCTTACAAAGCGACACCTGAGAGTTGCTCACTTTTCTACAATTTTCCGCTACTGACGAAAGTCTATCGAAACATCCAAAAGCGCCAGCATCTCCACATCAGCTGGTCTGGTACTCGGTAGACGATGGGGTTGGCGAGTGTATAAGGTGGAAAACTCTTTTTCCGGCAAAACAGTTTTCTCTGCGACTTTCGATAGAACGGACGCGCGTGCTGGATAATTTTCCTGATGACATTCAGCTACTTCCTGTGAACTTTAGTTACGATCTCGCGTTTTAGTGTATAGTCTTGTTGAGGTACACGAATATGCCCCTTCGGGTGGTGAAGATAAATGTTACTCTATAGCCAACGATAGAAACGTTTCAGTTGAAAGAAAGATTTCTTAGGTTTTAATTCACTTCACTTTACCAACATAAATTGGAAATTTGTTGTTGCCTCTTTCATTGTGAATAGTGATTCGTTTTGTGTAGAATTTTTAAGACGGTTTCGGTGTGTTTTTTTAGGAAAGCAGATTTTATCCGGACACTATGCAACATTTACCCCAGATCGAAAAGTGAACAGGGAAACCACTTAACTTGTTCCAACGAAATTACTCTGGTTTGCTTGCAATTATAACGAAAGGAATCTGTATTGACACCGTCCGCAAAAAGTTGTTGCCCTTTACAGAATTAAGTCAACGTTGTGAGAGCTCCATAGAGAACTAATATAGGAAAGTGGGTTCAAATAATTAAGCTTTTAGAATGGTGTTTGAAATTGTACTTCGGTAGTAATTATAGAGACAAGGTAAGTGTTTTTAATGACTTCTTCTTGCTTTTATTTAACTAATTCGTTATTGTTTTTTTTTTAAGATTAAGATTTGACTAATTTGTCTCATTAGATAAATTTATCGCTTGGGTGTGTTAGGTAAAATTATTAATACATTTGTTCTCGTATTACAACCCTGACCTTTTGCGAATTGTACAAAACCTCTATTTAGTTTTATCTTAAAGTTCAAAAGGCCAGTAGTGTCAGTGAGTTCAAACTTGTACCCTGAATATGAAATCAAGTAACAATTTCTGGGATTGAAATTGTATATAAATAAGGAAGTTTTGATTTGCGAAAGGACGAGATATTGTCGTCAGATATGATTTTAAATTAATCAAACTTCAAGGGTGCTGCCATGCGTTTAAATGACTGGCCAAAAACTCCAATAAATTCGCTCCATATTAATAAAGAATATATTTACTTGTCGACTACATAGATCTAGACCAAATTTAATTGCAAATAAATGGAATTGGTCAGGAAAACAATTACCAGAAACAGAAACTAATTTCAAACAAATCGTTTGTACTCTGATGGAGTTGAAACAATTGGTTGAGCGGCACGACCACCATGCCATGGTTCCCGAGTTCGAGACCAGGTTTTCTCGTGGGTTTTTAAAAATTGAGTTAAAAAAATTCACTCCGTCTCTGGGCTGTTGTCTAGCTTGCAGCAATCCAACAATAACAAGACATTCAAGTTTCCTCACTTACCTTACCCTAATTCCCTTCCGGCCAAAGCCATTCTAACGTATCAAAGGATTACCGCCTAGGCTTTGACCACATCGTAAGAAAAAAAAAGGAGTACACCTTCCGCATGAGTGCCAAGGCAAATCATGCTCATGCAGCAGAAGGCACTTGAGAGGAGTCCCAGTGACCACCCCCTATGACTACGCCTAGGTTAGTTCTGTCTATTCGAAACTAGACGCTTGGAGCGCTTAAGATCAACTTTAGGCGAAATCTGTCTGACTTTCTATGGTTCGTTTGATTAGTTACCCTCATGCGAAGTAGCAGGTTACAGCTGGCTACAGATGTTTTATCCTCATTCCTTAAAATGTCACTGAGCCCCCCCATCATGGTAATCTGATATTGCTTTGTAAGCTCATTTAAAAATGAGTGGCAGCTGCTTACAATTCTTGATGTCGATGAGTCAGATTTCAGAGAGAGCACCACAGCTGGACTGTCCGTAAGGATACAAATATCCTTTTCAGGAATGTTGTTTCCGTTCACACAAACTAGAGCTTCCCAAATTGCCATTACTTTCGCTTGGAACACATTACAGTGGTCTGGAAAACGGGAGGATAGGTCAATACTCAGTTTTTTTGAGAAAACCCCACCTCCTACCCTGCCTTGCAGTTCGGAACCTTCCGTGTAAATCTACGTCGTTTTCCTAATCTTGCCTGGTTGGGATTGTCGATCTAAACCGTTTGACAAAGGAATACCTGAGTATGTTCTGATCAAGTTTTAATAAACGGAACGATAAGTAGGTAGGTAGGTACGGGTGGCCGTCTAATAAAGGATACACTGACACCTCAAATAGGTCCGTTGTGATGCCACAGGAGTAAGAATCGCCACAACTCCTTAGTAAAACCATCTAGAGTCGTCGATGAAGCGCCGGCCATAAGTCGTCTCGAGATCGCAAAGACTATCCAAGAAATAGTGACCTAAAACGCCTTTCGCGTGCATGCCGGGGCAGAACATGAGCAGCTCCACTTCGTCCCTGCAGCTTCTCCAGAAGGCATTCGAGTGGAGTCTTTATCTCTTCGTATGATTACCAATAAAGCAGCGGCCAGTGATCACCACCTATAACTAAGCCCAGGAGCGTTTAATCTCCTGCTTAGGCCAGATCAGCCTGACCGAGTGGCTCGTATTGCGCAAGAGATCTCCCCAAAGAGGCTTTATTCAATTGGATCTCAAGTGTAGTACCGTGTCTAGTGAGCTCGTCCGCTATATATTTCCGGAACCTAGCACAGATCTATATGGTACTGCTCTGCCAACTATTTTTTTTATTATTTTATTTTTTTACGTTGTTCCGCTGATTTCCGAACTTCCCCTAGAATAGTAAGGTTCGTGACTTTTGTCAGGGATGGCCACCAGACAATTACGCCATACAGCATGATTGGTTTAATAACCGCCACATAGAAGGAGTGATTTGGCCAATAGTAAATTAACAGGAGTGCTGAAGGGTTGAGAGAAGCACTTCTTCCGATTTGAGACAACGACTTCAATTGGACCTACAATTTAAAGTGGATTTCGAACCACCGACATTACTGCAACCTCCAATGGTATTTTTATCGTAATCTGTTGTCAACAACAACCATGGGTCGCTGCCGGTAGGAATCGTACCTGGGTTGGATGGCCGACGTGATCGATATATTTCTGCTAACCTTGTAAGCCCTGGTGTATTAAAGCCGTCACATTTAGTGTACGTCTCTTTCAAGTTTCCATAACGCCTTGTGGTTCATAAGGTGGAAGATGAATTCGACCAGACTACAATTTAAGGTGTTTTTTGAACCATCAACATAATTTTACAACCCCGAATGGTGTTTTTAATGTTATCTACAACCTATTCTAGATACAAGCCTGGAAGACATGACAATTCGGACATTTCACCACCAAGCGTTTCGTCATTATTTCATTTTTATTGTACCACAGATTAACCAATCCTTGCACAAACAAGTAAAACTGCACACTCTTGTAATCAAAACCAAAGAGAAACGCTGATGTCATTGGCGCATTTTAAGCTCAATATTTCAACAAAACGAGTACAAGATAGTTTTCCCTTTAAAACACATGAAAATTGAGAGACCCTTTTTATAGTGTTCACATGTTCAGAACATTTGTAGATTAACCTCAAGTAAAATCCAATTTGAGACTTTAAAAATATTACGAGAAAGTCTAATTCCTCAAACTTTTCCCTATGTTTACTGTGGCAAGTTTCGGTTTGCTAACACCACCAGTGTACAGCTGTTAATGTCAGCTCACAGGCTTGTATCTAGAGTAAACTGTGTGATAGTCCTTTTAAGCAGATTATAACTATTGGATACTGCCAGTAAAAATCGAACCTTCAATTTTGTGTGCATAGCCTGTACGTTATTACTTATACAAACGATGATTCTTTAACTTATATAGCTCTACTTTATTGACTGCTGAAATGGCAACGATGGTTTTCCTTCCCATTTCAGAAGTACTTTTTAGAGAAGTTAAGTATGCTGTCGCTGGCACTACTACGGAACTTGTTCCATAAACGCTTTTGTATAATTCTTGTAAAATTATTCAAATCTCTATTCGAACCTGTCCTGGTTAATATGGCTCCGTAAAGAGCCCTTTTTCTCCTCTTATTTTTTATGACAAGTTGATGCACTCCGGTCCCGGTGGTGTTCCTTTTTTATTAAGTGAATGGAGTCGAAACTGATGGACTCGATTGAGGGAACTTGAATTTACATATTATATAGCAGCTTAAAAAGCTACTTATCGGTTAACATACACATAAACTCAAAACTTTGTGAACGGGGCATCGTACACGTCCTTTCCAGCCATGTTTTCCTCTTTTATACTGGTCAAGATAGGATAAGTACTTAATTAAACTTATGTAAATTACACACTAGCCTAGGACCCGACTAACTTCGTATTATTTTTCGATTATGAAACTAATCGACAACACAAAATAATTCTAGGGCAGATATAAATTAGATTTTATCTTGTTATTTTTATTTCGCTTAATAGCAAAAGTTTTTCTCTTCCTTCAATTGCGCTCTATCATTTGGGATCACACAAGCTCCCAATAGAACATGGCTCCAAAAAACTTTCGTTCGACCACGTTGCTAATAAAATTTGACTTTAATAAAAGTTTTCTCTGTTTCTAAATGAAATAAAAATGAGTCAAAAGGTTGGTCTTTCAATTTATTTTATAAAATAATTCAATTATCCGCGAAAATTTTTAAAATTAAGTTCGCCCCGTCAATTATTATTTACATTTTTAGTTTTAAACTTTCCCACATAAGAATTAAGCACACTTTAAATTTGCAAGAGATCAGCCAAAAACGGGTAAAATAAAGTGGTCGTAGTTTAAAAAAAAAACCAACAGCGGCTCCAGATGCTTTGCGATGGTGTCGAAGATACTACGACCTGGAACGCAGTAGGATTGTGGCGGGTGTAATACTGAGGCAAGCACTGAGCGAACTTGAGTTCTCAGTATTTTGAAAATTATTTTGTAGTCTACATTGCACAGAGTAACTAACCTCTAGTTTCTCATCCTCTGAATATCTCACTTCTTAGGTATTAGACGCAGAACGTATCTCCACCAATAAAAAAATAGAAAACCCGCCCGCGTGAAAAGAGAACTAAAAAGATTGGAACAAGATAAAATAGAAAATTCTTTAGCCTTTTATTGAACTGGACATGGTTTTCAGCCTTAAAGGAGCATTGGAAGATTATAGAAAACGATAACACGCCGTCAGAGGCATCAGACTTCTGTTCAGATATACAATTCAAAGAATGCTGCTTGTGTGAACAAAGTGATGTAATAATTGCTGAGGTAGGGTAACCTATACAAAGGAAATAGAATCATCCAAATGAGGCCACAACGTTACGAAATTAGTTGTCGCACCTTTCCATATCCTCACCCTAGATACAAAATTTGTTCTATATCGCTAGCCCGCACTCTATACAACAACAACAGAAAACGCTCCTTAACTTCATTAAATTGTTATCCTCCTACCAATGCTGCGCTACTGCTCTACTATATAACAAAAACAGACCGAAAGACAGACTGTTCCGAAATCTTCTATAGCTTCTCCAGCGACCTGTCTATTCTGGCAGACAAGATTACTCGCATATCAGCTAACTGGGCAAGCCTTAACATTTTTTTCAAATGGTACCTTAATACCTTGAACGACGTAATGGAGAAACTTGGAAATTTGTCTCAATTGCTTAGAGAGAATTCGAACTGCTTTCTCGAGATTGATCTCTTGGCCTGCGCTCAACTGCCAGTCTGACTTGGTTTATGATTTTCCTTCATCTATTGATATCTGCAGTAATTCACTAGCTCTTCTAGCGAAGCGGAAGTTCGAAGCCGGTACGGACATACGTAAAGCCTTTTTCAGAATCAATCACCAGATTTTTATTTATAAACAATCAGTTCTAGGATTACCTTCAGTCTTTGTTCATTGGTTATGTTCTAACTTATTTGGTCACACGCAACGTTCAAGGTAAACTCTCTGACGAAATTAATAATTCCTCAGGTGTACCTTAGGGTAGCCATCCAGGACCTTTACTTTTCATCATATATATTAATGATGTATCTGTGATTCTAATTGACTCAAGAATCTTTTGTTATGAAGATGACGATGCCAAAATTTTCCGTGCTGTTTCAAATGATAATGGCTGTTCGCTTTTAAGCTCTGACTTACACGTCTTCCGTAAATGGTTCTCTATTAGTTAATGTCCTTCCTCTGAATATTAGCAATTGCACTGTTATGTCATTCTCTTCAATTTCACTATAGTTTTGAGCAGACTTGACAAAACCACAGATTTGGGGGTCGTGCTTAACACCAAGTCTTCATTCGAGGAACATGTCGAAGCTATTATACCAAAGGCTAATGCTCCTCTGATATTCGTTAAAAGATGGTCGACGGGGTACGTGTCGAAGCTCCTCTATTGCACATATTTGTTAGACCAATCTTAGAATATGCTAATCCAGTTTGGTCTCCTTTCGAATTTAGACTCTTCAGCGCATATTTGGGAGATTCGCCCTTCTTGGCCTGCCCTGGGTTGATTCTTTTCATCTGCCTCCATATGCTGATTAAGTTTTGCTTTTTTTAGAGACTCTCGAGGCTAGACGTAATAAGAGGTTTGGAATCATTTTTGCTTTTGACTGCATGCGTGGTCCGATTAATTCCGCTCAATTTATCTCTTCCGTCTCGCTGTTTATGATCTCGGAGCTTTTTCCATATTCCTTAAAATCACACTAACTATGGTATGAATAATAACCATTTTGAACTTATTAATTTTCATTTATCTAAAACTCAAATCGTCGGTGGATTAAGTGATAATGTGTCGGCCTACCAATTCGGAGGTCCCAGTTCGAATCCTCCCGGGACTGTTTTCTGCTGACTACAATAAAAACGAAATGGGGGTTGCCGAGAAGACGTTAGTAGTTCGGAATTCACTTTAAATTGTAGGTTCCCTTGCAATCGTTATCTCGAATCGGGTGAAGTTCTTCTCCCTCCTCCACTAGGGCTTACGGGAAATAGAGAGAGAGAGAGACAACTCAAATCAGGGATCAGCTTGGTTAGGGTTATTTTTATTTCACTGTTATCTTAATTTTTATGGTAAATTGTATTGTTGTAGTAAACTGTATTTGATAAGCATTGAATAAATAAATAAAAATGAGAATAACGAAAAACTATCACCCATACTATTGAGGGGGGGGGGGGGGCACATGATAGCTTCTTTGACATTTAAAGGCCGGAGAAAAATTATAAGGTCCCAAAACATATCTTCTTGCATTCTAGGAGATCAATCAAACGACATCCTACTCAATGGGGTTCGTGTAAATTTCTATTTGGGTTCACTTTTCACTCTATGGGTGCAGGGGGAAATTCCCTTTACAAATACCTTCATTTCATTCACAGCTTACTCTAGATACAAGCCCGGAAAACATGACAGTTCGGCTATTTCACCACCAAGCGTTTTGTCATTATTACATTTTTCCTTGTACACTAGATTAACCAATCGTTGCACACAAATAACACCCGCACACTTTTCTAACCAAAACCAAAGAGAAATGCCGATCTCATTAATGCATTTTAAGTTCAATACTTCAACAGAATAAACACAAGAGAGAGAATTTCCTCTAAAACACATAAAAATCAAAATTAAGAAACTTTTTATCGTGAGAATATGTTCAGCACATTTGTCGGCTCACATTAAGTAAATTACAAGTTGAGGCTTTAAAAATATTATCAGAAACACTACGAAAAAGTAGAATTTCCCAACCTTTTCCACTAGTACATATACTGTGGCAAATTTCGGTTTGTTTACACCACCAATGCTCAGCTGTTCGTTTCAGCTTCCGAGCTTGTATCTAGAGAAGGCTGTGTTTCATTTTAAAGTACAACTTGCACAAGCATTGAAACCAGCGAACCATGGATTTGGTTGATGTGGTGTTAAAAAGGAACCAGAAAGCTGACCAAAATTTTTTTAAAGAAAATAATTTTAATTGACGAAGTACATTTTCATCCTCTGGTCATCTGTTTGCATCTGCGGCTCTGAAAACCCAAAAGAAATAGTTCAACAAGCTCTTTATTAACAACGAGTGTCAGTTTGGTGTGTGGTTTTTGGCTGGTGGCCTCTTGCATCGTATTTATTCAAAAATGTAGCTGGTGCGACCGTTTCAGTAAATGGTGTGCGACAGTGGTGGTTTTTAGGGGGGGGGGGGGTTAGGGTTTTTTGAACAACTTCTAGCCTGAAAGACGCTTCTCCAGGAAAGAAGTAGGAGCCCTACTTACCGTATTCCAGAGTACTGACTTTAAAAAGTGCACCATTTTCAAAAAAATATATATTCGTCACTAGGTCCGTCACTGGTGCGCAGTATCGTGAATTTTTAAGTTTGTTTTTTGGCAGAAATGGATAATGGATGCTTTATATGTGAACGAACTTGATCGAACTTTATTTTCAACAGGTCGCCCAGATCGTGTAATTTAACGCCTGTCGGGCTACGTCAAAGGTAAAGTCTATAACAATGCCTCAGCAACGATTGAAGGGCTCAGAGATAATATAAGAGCTGTTATTCACGAAGCAGAGCCGCAATTGTTTGAAATCATGATGAAAAATTTTCTTAAAAGAATGGCCATTTGTAAGTAGAGCGGAGGTTGCTATTTGGCAGATATTCTATTCCATTATTAAACGAAGAGTTTGTACTTTTCATTAAACTAAAAATATGTCAGAAAAAATAATTTTCAATAATTTAAAAAAAAAAACAATCTGTTGAGACACTCTTTATAAGGGTTCCTAGCCAGTTTGTTATGGAATCCGAAAAAATGATAACAAATGGGTTTACTTTATTTCACTTGAATTGGGGCACGTATTTTCTGCTGGTGATAGTTAATACCTTTACTTAGTTTAGGGGCACATTCGAAATTTGTAATTCAAATTCGATTAACTCTCGAGAATCGAACAAGAAAAGACTTTCAGTTGATTCTAAAAGCAATCTCTGGCAGAATTCATTTGGTTCTGATTTCTATGTTGTTGTACTTTATGGCATGATTTCAATGGGTCTGATTAGGCGAAACGTGGGCGGGTATGAAACAGAGCATAAAAAAAGTGTGCTACAATATTGAGTATGAGGAACGTAAGCTATGACAGTAATTGGGATTTGTTGCAGAAATTTGTTCCTACTCGAAATAGAAGCTCATTTCAATACCAAAGGATGTGGGATAAAAATCATTTGGGAAGTGTATTAAGAGAAAGAAAATTGGAATTGGGTAGAACATATGCGCTTCAAAAATAAGCATTCAAAGAGTACTTAAGTAATCTCATATTCCGCTTGTTAATAATTCAAAAGATACCTTTACCATAACTGATTTGAAATTAAGAATCGACTCTACGGCGGGCTTTGGAATTAAAATAGAACGTGGATACGATAGAAAATTGTATAATGCGATAAGAAATGCTGGTCCCAATTTTTTATTTTCTTATCGACTTTAACACGAATACGGCGGAAACCTTGTCTATGACGGAATATTTTTCTGGCTGAATAGGATTACATCTTGTAAGGGTTTTACTGGTTTTGATTTTTATTTCTACTTTCTACTTAAGATTTTCTTTAAAGAAACTGAATTGAACTGTATGTCGAATTGTCCAAATGTACACTTTAAATTGTCGTATCATTTTTATTTTTAAGTTTTTTACTGTAGATTATGTTTCTCCATTGTTATATCTAGAAATTAGAGTAAGCTGGGAAAAATTCCAACATGCGTACTGTAAGGGAAGATCTGTGGAGACAGCCCTCCACGAAGTAGTACACACAGTTGAATACTCAATTAAGTATAAACAATATACCCTGGCTCTTGCCGAACTCGGTGAGAGCAGTTTCTTGGTCAATGGATAACAACTAACTTAAAGGCAAGGATAATCCTGTCTGAATTCGGAATCAATCGGGCTGTTAGGCACGTTTCCTCCAAGGCGGGGTTCTCTTCCCCCTGCTATGGCTAATGGTCTTGAACAAGGTCCTGCTGAGACTTGAGCAAGGGGGTGTTAAGGCCGTCGCTTACACGAACGATGTGGTGATTCTGATATCAAGGTTGTATACCTTTGTTATCAGCGAGATTATGGAGAGTGCCCTGAAGAAGGTGAGAAGTTGGTCTGAGAACTGTGGACTGGCTGTGAATTCAGGGAAAACTGAGCTTATGCTCTTCACCACAAAACCCAAGGTACCATACTTTGCTTTACCTAAATTAAACGGCCAACAACTCTCACTATAGTGCTTGGTATCTGACGGCATTTACACTGATTTTAGTCTCACTCTTTTATTGCTTTTAAATGTTGGCTATGTTGGATTTCGCGCCCTCGCTCATTGTTTGGATTAAGTCATATTTATCTAATAGGATTTATAGAGTACGTTTTCGTGGCGCACTCGCTGATGATTTTGTGGCTTATTCTGGCGTTCCCCAGGGCAGTCATCTGGGTCCATTGTTATATTGATGATATTTCGTATTTGCTTCAAAGATGTAAAATTCTTATATACGCTGACGATATTAAGATTTTTCTCCCAATGAAATCTAATGCTGATTGTGAGATTTTGCAATCAATTTTGTTGCAATAATAATCTTAAGCCAAACATTGGGAAATGTCAGTTTATGTTCTTCTCGATGTCTCGCAGCTTCCGTATTTTCCAGTACATGTTTGAATGGACTGGTATAAAACGGGTGGAAGGGGTGAATGACTTGGAAGTGTATCTTCATGTTCAATTAAAATTCATCTCCCATATTAATAACGTCATTGCTAGGGAAAACTCTATGCTGGGATTTATTCTTCGATGGTCCAAGGAATTTTCAAGCCTTCATATAAGACTCCATCTTTATATGTTCCTGGTTAGACCTCTGCTTGAATATGCTAGTCAGGTTTGGTCCGCGTTTTACGGATCTAACATTAAACGTATCAAGTCCGTCCAGCGGAGATTTCTGAGATAAACCCTACGTTCTTTGCCTTGGAATAACCCTCTTATTCTACCACCTTATAAAGAGTGCTTAGGCTTGCCGCAACTTCTTACACTCGAGAAGCGACATTGAGTTGCGGATTTGATATTTTTGCATCAGCAGGGAAAGCAAGACAGCACTGAACTAGCTTCCAAAGTATTGAGAACTGTCCTATTCCCTACGCAATCGATTCCCTTTACAGATTGCTTTTTCGCGGACTAATTACGGAATGTACGAGCCTATTAACGGCATGTGTAGGTCTGCTAATGATATTGGAGTGGTTTTTAATACTAATGTGGACAAAGTGACACTTAAAAGGAGCATCTACAACTTGTAATTCGTCTTGTTGTTCGCATAACAAAAAGTAATAAAAATAAAAAAATTAATAAATAAAAAAAAATCGCATTTGTAGAGCCTGTTTTTGACCTGACTCTTACTAAGGATTTGCTGAAGTGATCTCTGTTGTTATCTGTGCATCCCTGTTTGTTGTTATTAGAGATACTTTACATAGGACTGACAATGGAGAACCATTGCCAGCCACTAGGAGCATTACTTAAAACAAGAGGGTTAGTATAAAAAAATGATAGAGTGAGACTTTCCGGGGTTCAAAAGTAATCTTTTCGCAATTGACCAATCATATATTCTACCAAGTCCTCGAGGAGCCCTAAGTAGACCTGAACATCATTAGCGTAAAGATGAATTTTCACTTGGTAAATCATTGATGAAGTGGCTGAATAAAAGCGGTCCCAGTATTGATCTCTGTGGTGCGCCACGTGAAAGAACCAAAGGATCAGATATTACCCCATCGATCTGCTCTGTTTGGGAACGATATGACAAGCAGCAACATGCTATCATAGCGGCAGCACACGAGTTAAAGTTAAAGTATGTCTGTAATTTGTGATTAAGTAAGCTGTGGTCAACGCAATCGAAAGCTTTAGAAAAATCCAGTAATCATAAAACAGTGAAGTGATCATTGTCTAAGGTTTTTTTATGTCAGTGGATACCGTCAGAACAGTCGTCTTACAACTATGAAAAGATCTGAAACCAGATTGCCAACAAGATAGCAGTACATTCCCCTCGACATGAGCCAGTATTTGCTGGAGATAATCTTTTCAAGTACTTTCGAGAAAAGGCAGAAAATAAATGTCAGATATCGATACTGAAGACTTCTTAGCGATAGGCAACACAGTGACAGCTTTCCAACTTACAGGAAACGAAGAGGACATTAAACATGTGTTCATGTGAAAGGAAGTAGTGGCTTAATAAAACATAGCGATAAGTTGTCAGGTTCAGTTGCTGTGAATTTAATTGAGCCACCATAGATAGTAATTTATCTAGATTCACATTTTGAAAGTAAAACGGGTGACTAAGGCATCGGGCTAGTTCGCTGGAAAAATACTGGTTCTGGTTTCTGGGGTCCACATTGGTAAAGGCAGAATTAAGTTCATCTGGATCAAAATGGCATCGAATCTTTTTCTTACCATGAGTAGCAGCGTTATTTAGGTTACGCCATGGGATGAGGTCGGTCTTAAGTTTCACACTAAAATACTGTCGTTTACCTCATTTGATTGCTGCGGTAGCTTTATTATGGGGCAACTTTGTAAAGCAGACCCGCCTCTTCGGATTTAAGGAATAAGGTGAAAACCATGGGAAATTCCGCGTCCGAATGAGTTTAGTTGAGACGCATATGTCAAATAGATGTGAGACAAAGGATGTGAGAATTTAACTTGAATATGATATTGATAATGTTGCCGTGGGTATAAAACACACCTAGCACCCCTAATGGTGATGGTAGGATTGAAGATGTATGTGAAAATAATCGAGAACGATGCACATTTATCTAAAATCCAAACAACGCCGAGTACATGTAGCTAGCTTCATATAATTTAGTTTCAATCCCGTTGATATTGAACAAAAAATTTAATTTCTTCTGCTTGAAATTCTCTAACTTTTGGGTTCGGCATTTAATCGAAAATAGCCGTATTCTGTTCTTTTGTTTCACAACATTAAAACATAATAAGATCAGTAAAAAGCAACAAAAATCTATTTTTAAATTGAAATATTTGAGAACGTATACTTAATACTTTGTTTTTTTTTATGTCTACCCCCACTCCTTCCTTCAGCCGATGTCAATAAATCTGGATTTGTTTACCTCCTCGTAAACCTCCTACTCACAAGAGAGTACACTGCCTAATAAAATTTACTATTATTTCACTCAAAGCACTTTCAATGTTTTCATTTATCCCCCCCCCCCCCCCCCACCCCTGTCCCTTTGAACGTTTCAGCAAGCAATTTTTTTTTCATTCACAAATTTTGGCAATTAAACTGAAATTGATGAGCAGAGTAGCTCGCTATCCTACTTATTTTACAGCCAATACACAATACGATAAGTTCCTAAAAATAAGCGTCGTGCGAATCTTTTTACGAAAAATCCAAAAATATTTTTATCGTCTTATGATTTTCTCAAAATTTTTTTTTCCGGAGGTGTAATTTGTGACAAACCTTGACTCATTTTAAAATTCTCAGCGAATAAAATCAATAAGATTTCAGTCTCATTCTAGAATGAAGAAACTCTTTGGCACTTACAGTTTTTTTTCTCAATCCCAAAACGAAAGTGAAATTGAAATTGGAATTATTTTTGTCACAATTCTTTTTACGCTTGTACCCCCCAAAGTTACAGGAAAAGTTTCACTCAAAAATGCATATAAATTGGCCGCATGCCAATCATAAAGTGTCTTGCTATTTTCTCCACATTTTTGGTCACTCATCTGTGCCACCCTGTGTTTTACTTTGTGAATATCTAAGAAAAGGAGGACAGAACTGAACTGTCAACCTATTTTTGTCATTAACTTGACCAATTATCTGAAAATCATATTGTAATGTGCATAGAACAAAGTCCACTCAAAATCCCGCGCTATTTATAGGTTATGTAATTTACAACAACAACTCCGAGTTGAAATTGGTGATGAATGTTTCATGTCGTGAGATTTCGAAGAAAGTTTACGAGAAAGGAAGAAAAATTTCGATAATCGGCGAGTTGATAAATGTGTTGTAGTTAGTCAAACGATTTAGGATGACGGGGAACAGATGTAAATACAGAAGGTGTCTTTCAATTATTACTACAGAAATAAATTACGCCAAGAAAGCTTTTGGCCATATTACGTAAACTCTGACGCTCAACTAATTTGTCACATCTTTCGTGGCATGAATTGAACCGCAAGTATTTGATTAAAGTTTTTTTTAAGAATGAAAGTAGTAAAATCAATAGAATATCCGTCATTTGGGAAAAGCTTTATTGAATTTCAACTTGCCGTACTATGGAACTTACAATGATATGATGCGTGTTCACGAAATTGTAGACGTCAAGGCTAAAAAAGGAATTTATCTATAAATGTAAAGGGGACAAGTTTTACAATGATGCATTGCGTTTGAAAAAAACAAATTTTAATATTAAAAATTTCTTTTGAACATGTAAAACTACAAATTTTCCTTCACCTTCATCAGTTTGCAGGGACAAATTAGGGCTCGATTACACAGGGTACATGGACCACTATCTTTGCCTTTATCACCGTCAATAAAGGATTCAAAGAGGCTGATATCTCCTTTGATAGCTAAGCCGCCCTCAAGGCTTTATCCTCATAGAGTTGTTCCACGAAGTTTACGCCTCCAACAACTGGCCACTCATAACAGGTTCACGCTCTGTTGATTACCAGGTCATTCGGGAATTGAAAATAACGAGATCGCTAATGAACTAACCAGCGAGGGTTTATCCCTTCGCTGTCAGAGTCCCGATCCCTATTGCAGGCTCAGCTGGTCATCAGCAAGAGCTGTGATAAAAGATTGGGCTAGAAGTCAACAGCTGCTTTACTGAATAAATGTCCACGGGCTTATTCAGGCCAAGAATACCTATCTGGCCAATGTAAGCTAAGGTATCACCTACACCGGATAGGTTTGTCTAGTGAGACGGAGTGTCGGCTCTGGCTGGAGGAGCGAGTGCTTTCTCCGACCACCTCAGCATACCAACTCGTGTATCGACTGGCGGACCACTGCAGAGTATTTCAAGTAGAGGCCCTGGCCATTGAAAGAGCGTCAAGAGTATTGCTGTTGCACATGTAAAGACAGTGAAATTTGCTTGTGTAGCGATAGTCAAGCGGCCATTATAGCGCTCTACTCAAACACAATCAAATCGCTGCTGGTACGCAAACGCCGCACCGGTCTTCAAAGTTTGGGGGATCTACATAGGGTGATTATCTGCTGGGTACCCGGTCATAGTGATGTAATGGGTAAAGAAGCGGCCGATGATCTGGAGAAAGAAGGTTCACAGTTGGACGCTTCACAATTAGATAGATCAATCGCACGTCCTCTAATTTCAGTAAAAAGAGAGATCGTTCTGACAACCTGCGACATATATAGGAGGGAGCGGCGTTATTACTGAAGGGAAGCCGCCGAAATCTCCGTAATATCACTACGGTAGTCATGCCGTCCGCATGCGTATTCATGCTAACGACTTCTGCTGGAGTTGACTGACATTTACAAGTTTACTTTGTAAATGCCCTGTACTTGTCAGAAGGTTTTAGGCCTTCGGCAAGTACTTCTTTAACGGATTGGAGAAGTTCGCCACCTGAAGGACATAACCAGGTTCCTCAATAGCTTCCGTTGGTTCAACTAATCACTGAAAAGTAGTGCAAAGCCGATCCAAGTGAGGTTCCTTCGTAGTTGTATCATAACAGAGCTCTATGTGAGGTCGTCTGGGTTATTACCGGTGACCGCCAACTAACCTAACCTAACCTATGAGTTTTGCCTTGTCTTAGGCTTAGGAGACGGATCTTCAGTCGAGAATTTCTGAGGCCGGTTGACGTTTAATGGATTCGCTTCTATTAAAGACCTTCTTGCCAAACCCAGGGTCGTACAGAGCGTCTTTGTGTCTCCCTTAAATAAATAGTCCGGCAACATATACTCCATACAGCAGACTACTCCTTTCACCCCATATTTCAATTCTAGGTAAACAATTTGTATCATAGCACTAATAAGGAAAAGTATTTTGTACAATAGAATCAAAATTGGTTCACGCATTATGAAGTAAGGGGCGGCCACCTTCCTCCCTCCAAGATATGCTATATAAGAGTCAACGAATTATCTAATCCGGTCCACACACATTATGAAGTCAGACTCCTACTCTCCAGACTTTAGTTCCAAAGTTTTTGTCATAGTAGCAATGGGGAAAGATATTTCATACAAAACAAGTGTTTAGTGCTAAGACTGACCCCAAAGGTGGTAAGGTAGTTTTAGTGGCTTATGCATAGCTTCAATCCTTGGTTTCGTTGCTTTCCACTTCATAAAAAAATATCGGCCGAGTACAAGTTGGATTTGTGCAATTAGTGTTCCGTGCCGTAATTGCTTTTAAAATAACGATTTTAATTACTCAAGACAGTGAGAAGGCGTTGTTACGCTTCAATTTCTTGGCCGTGTCAAAACAATTACAGCCACAGCACTTTTTTATCTTTGTTTTATAAACCAGATAAATACCGAAAGGTAATGAATGCACTCGTGATAATTATCGTTCACATCTACACCTTATTCCCAATGTTCATGATTTTTGTCAGAAATTTTTGGCCGATCCTTTTGGTGATAAGTGTGGGGAGACAGCAATTTGTAAGCGTTCTTCCCGAAGAATGTTGCATTAAAAAAATACATTATATATATAGTTGAATTCGTGCTTCAATAAGCTTTCATTTGGAACCTTACACGATGCCATGCCTTGAATTGAATTTTCACTTCCCAATTTGCCCCCCCCCCCCCCCCAATTAACCCCACAATTAAAATTCAGCTTTTTATACTTCACATCTATAATTGGGCCATCACACTCTATTTCTATGCAAAATATGAAATTTTACGTCGAATAATTTCGGAGAACATCGCTTTAGACAGACGAACGGGCATCGAAGGGTTCTGTTTGTGCAGTCGTGATACGGAACACTAAACAACATATACCAATATAAGGTCTTCTTTAGTGTTTATATGTATATGTGTAGTATGAGTGTGTGCATATAAGTGTGTATACTTTTAATTGGACAAGTAAAAACAAGACTCGCCCATTCCTAGCCTGAAACAGGCACGCACAGCATCATTCACGCCTGAATGTCACTCAAATGAGGCACGGTATGTTTAAGTAAAAATTATACTTTTCCAAATGCCCGCCTGCTGCAGGAACGTATTAATAAAAGACGCACGAAATAGACCAAACCAAGCACGGTACGCTCACAATTTTTTCTAGACTAAAATTTAAAATGAAAACAATAAAATTATTTTCGTAGATTAATTCATTCGAGATCGACCGACGTCTGAAATAACAAAACTATCTGCGCAGTAGCCGGCAACGTTTTTGCAGTTCAGTCTTATTTTTACTCGGATTCATAAAGATTATAACTGACACTGGAAAATATATAACAATAAAAATAACAAATTTCAGGTAATTGTTATCATTATTATTTTGAGTCAGCGGCTATTGTGAGAAATTCTAATACCAGGTGGCAGATGACCCACACGATGAACACGCGTATATACGAGTGATATTTTACATAACCTAGTCTCGAATGTATTAAAGCCAAAACGCAGTAATAGAAGTGTGCATTTATGGCGGGCGTATTTTAAGATTTTTGTGCCTGTAGCAGGGGCGTGCATACAAATTTGGCGGGCTTATTTTTAAATTTTTGGGCGGGAGCATGCACAATACTACCGGGCGCATTCGTTCGGTATGCGTTCTCGCAACGGGCGCATATATACTTTTAACAATATTAAAGTCCGTACTTGCTTCAGGCGTGAATATACCAGCTCAATTATTTTTTCTCGGGTGTGCGGGACCACCTGTTCCTAAGCAAAAAAGTTGTGTTGGCAATACCATTCCCTCTATGTTTCCTTTGATCCCTTGTAGGGTATAGGGCGTCTATAACACCTATTAGGAGTTATATTACTCAAAAAACTTATTGATAAACCACACATTGAGGACAGGACAAACAATGATTATAAATACCTTGCGTTCTGTTGTATGGTAATGAATATTCGGTAAAGTAGGGGCTAACATGTTCGCTCTTTTTATAATGAGGGCTACAGGTTTGAAACCCACCGACGACGACTCATGATGATTTTTGCTGACAATAGTTTACGCTAAAAGGCGATTGAGGGTTGCAGAGTAATATTGGTTGTTCGGAATTCACTTTAAATTGTGCGGCTACTTATAGTTCTTGTCATCGAATTAGATGAAATCGTTCTTCTGCCACATACCCTACAAGGGGTAACGGGAACTAGAGAGAGAGAGAGAGAGAGAGAGAGAGAGGGAGAGAGTAATGGGATAATTCTAGATAAAGTTTAAAAGCAGTGGCTGGTCAGGATAACCGGCGCACTCAGATAAGATAGAACACATACGCTTGATATAATCTTCAACATATACAAATTCAAATTAAGGAAGAGGCACTGCTTGTAATTCTCTAATTCTGGTTTAACTTGTTTAAATTCTTTAGGGACTTTTGATCTCAAACATTTCTCCATCCACTCAATCTCATCTGCTGCAATGAATCTTATATTCACGAAAAATTGCATTCTATTTTAAGATCGTTATCTTCTTTCAATTTTTATAGTTCTAAAGAATGCTGTAACGTTTTTGTTAGACATCTTATCGTAGTTGAGTTCATCTGAAGTTAAAGCCTTTGATCTCTTTTCTAATCGCGCACTACATCGTGAGATCCATCCTTAAGCAAAAGATAAGAGATTTGAAGTTTAGCCTAATTGAGTAAAATGTCTGTTACAAGTAGCTTGGGATAAAATTAACAACAAAGTAGGCAATTGAAGTGCAAATTCTATTTCTGATTCTTATAAGCAATCTACGTTGCTTTCTACTCAGCCAGCTGTTAACGTTACACGTTAAAGAAAATGCAAAAGTACGCGTAAATTAAATCACATAATTTGCGGAAAATTCCTATTTAATTTCCAACGTAACAAAGATTGGTATCTGATCGACCTTGAGGCAATCTTATATTCCCCCTCTTCAAATAAGGATAAATCGTTAGTCTGCTAAAATTGGAGCGTGGAGCCTTTTAAAGCTGTCGCCGGCATAATAGAGTGCATAAATCGCTCGTAGACAGACATAATTATAATGGAAGCGCCATACTTTAACTTTAATAGCATAAATTCATTTCCTGGTAGTAGAAGTCGCTAGGGTGGAAACCAAGAGCGCCTTGTTTGGCGCGAACAAACAGCATAAAGATAAACAAAGGATGCTTTGAAGGAAGTTTGACGCTGAAAAATGTTTTACACTCTTAATTTTGTTTCTCTACACAGATCCATTACTATAGTCACACAAGTGTGTGTAGGAGCAATATTCTGGTCCAGTTCTGTTACACTTCCACCCTTTAATCTACTGACACAATGTGAAACACGAAAGCGATTGTACCATAATTCTATAGGCTAAGCATACCCGCTTTATTTTTAGAACTCCAGCACAAGTGTGGTGTCTTGTTAACCGATAATTTAATTTTGTGTTCTATATTGTACAAGGGGGCTCGCTATAGAAGGTGGAGGGGGCAGCACTGGTTTTGGATGCCCTAGCACCGGTCATTCTCTGCTGTTTTTATGCCAGTCAGTTTTTTTTTTCGTTATTCAGCCATACTATAATTAGGTTGATGCTTATGGGAACTCATCATGAATGAAAAAAGGCCCTCCTTTTGCATGCAAACAATCTGCAGAGTGGTCATATACAGGGTGTTCCCATTATGCTCGTTAATGGGGCATGAGGTGTTATCGCGATTAGAAACTCTGAGTACTGTTTAGAGTTAGTTGTAAAGACCTCCAATACATGGCATGGAAAATTTTTATGTTAGGTAATTGTACAAAATAATTGGATAAAAGCTTTTATTAGGAAGACTTTCACTCTTACAATCTCTCTCTCTCTCTCTCTGCCAAGAAAAGGAGAGGGGAGTATTCCCATTGGATTATTATTGTATCGATCATATTAAACTAGTTAAATCCTTAACACATTTTAGCGGGTCAAGTTAATAAAGTTGTGTTCGTAAGAGGTAAGAGATTTTTTCAAGCTTGCAATTGTAGTAACATTTCACATTCAAAAAAGGTTCCAAGTAAAACGAAGGTACTTATTAGAAGAGTTTTGAGAGATATTCACTGAATATTAATAAACTTCTTTGTTCTTTGTTTCGGATATGTACATATGACTATAATTTTCGTGTTTGTGTATTACATAAAATAAAATGCCAACAACAGCATGCATTGGTAATATAAAATCATGAAAAAGAACTTGAAAACATTTACGTGCTTCGAATAGCCAAGCAAGGATTACGCTACCGTGTTTCTAAACTTGCACAATTTCATGGAGTTAATCACTGAGCAAAGTCTGGTATTCATAACGTTCACTGGGATATTCTATGACATAAATGAGATGTCGCAAAAAAGAAATCTCGACTTACCTTGTTTGGTGCGTGTGGAAGTCCTGCGTTATTTGCATGTACAAGTAGCCCTTTTACAATGAGCTGGATACATAATGTTTTTAGAAACTGCCACGTTGTAGGAGACATTAATTCCATTCTGTTCTAGAAGATAAAAAAATAGCCATTTAATGAGGTAAATACGAATATGTCTTTATTTATTTATTCTGAATTAACATTACATAAATACACATTATATTATCATTGAATACATTACATGGTTAAGTTAGGTTAAAGTGGCTGCCTGAGAAAGGCACACTTAGGCCAAGGAGGCCCATTGTGATACCACGTTGAGGCTACAAAACTTTAGCAACCCCCATAAAAATAACCTAAGTAATAGGAGGGTGGACATGTGCACCGAGCCAGCTCCCTGTTTCCAGTGGGGCCAGCTCTAGGGAAACCAAACTAGATATACCTAGGTTGGGATGGGTGTACGGCCGTAACTCGTCGTCGGGAACCATTTTGAACTTCTGATAAATCGAGCCAGGTCGAGGCAACACATTACATATATTTATAAATAATGTTTAGCATTATTTCTCGAGTCCGTATGGTCAAAGGGAGAGGGAAGAGTGGTGTTAGATTGTACCTATGAAAAAGGGGTATGGATCCAGTGTTCGAGCCTCGGACTTCCCGTGAAAAATAAATTCACTCCGCCTCTGGATTGTTGTCTGGCTCGTAGCAATGCGAAAACAAGACGTTCGAGTTCCCTCATTTCTCTTTCCCTAATTTTCTTCCGGATGGCACCATCCTAACCTATCATAGGCTTGTCGCCTAGATTTAAGACACATCCAAAAACCGAAGGATTTCTTAAATCACATTATTTTTGTAGTTTCTATGCGTCACCTTAACGTTCCCTCAGAGAAGCTTGTACGCTTTTACTACCTACATTCTCCTTTTTTTTTACCTGCTTACCACGTCCATCGAGAGACAGTTTGACCAATGTCCTGCTGTCCTCTGATGAGGCTGTCGTTTTTAGCGAAATTAACCTTCCCCCTGTCGATTGGATCTAGTTCTTGGCGACTGTCGCCGTACTTCTTGGGTGCTCCCCAGCGCGTTCTCTCTTTCCTGGACACCTGTACCACTGTAGGTTGTTAATGACTGTGGAAGGTTTCTGGACCTTATTTTATCGTCGAACTCAGGTGGTTCGTTGGTGAGAAGGTGCCTAACTTCCCTAGTCCCGGAGTCCGGCCACCGTCCCGCACTTCAGGTTCTTTTGTGCTTTAAGGTCGTCGACAGTATTTCTTCCTTATGTGGTGGCTAATTTTTTCGTTGACTTCTTTCCTACTGCGTTCTGTGATTCTGACTGTGATATTATTTTTACAGATTTTAGCCATTTGACTAGGCTTTCACAGACTTCCCTTGAACCTAAATACTTAGTTTTCGGCGATGTAACTGGTCACTGAATACCTGCCGAATTTGTCCGATGAATATTCGTATGCTCCCGATGGTGTGCCTATGTCGTTCTTGAAAAGGTCCTGCTTATCAATGGCCCCTGTTCTCTGTTATTTGTTCAACCTGTCTCTGTCCTGTGGCCGTTTTCCTGTATACATTGTATGAAAACTTTCTTTCACAAGGGAGACAAATCTGACATTTCCAATTATACACCCATTGCCAACATGTGCTATGCTGCGAAAGCTTTCGAGAATTTAATCAGCTCCGTTTGGTTGACTGCATATTCACGGAATTTAATGAAGCTTTCGATAGGATTAAGCACGGTTTTCTCATTCATAAGCTTCATCTGCTCAGGTTTCCGCCGCTTTTTGTTGAGTAGCTGTCCTCCTATCTGTCGGGTCGCACTCAGCGTGTCTTTTTCCGTGGTACCCAATGAAATCTCAGTTTCTTCCGAAGTACCTCAGGGAAGCATTCTTGGTCCACTCCTCCTTATCATTTATATCAATGAAGTTGAACTCTGTCATTTACATTTTTAACCGTCTCCCCTTTAATGCCAGCAAATGTAGTGTAACGACTTTTACACGCAGAAAGTGTCCCATTCCCTTTGCCTACTCTTTGGACGCTCGCAGCAATACAAAAACAAGACATTCAATTCTCCTCATTCCGGAGACGAAGTTGGATCAATTGGTTGAGCGACACGACCACTATGCCATGGTTCCCGGGTTCGAGACTAAGTCTCGCTGTGGTTTTTATAATTGAATTAAAAAATCCACTCCGTCTCTGGGCTGTTGTCTAGCTCGCAGCAATGCAAAAACAAGACATTCAAGTTTCCTCACTCCTCTTACCCTAAATTTCCTTCCGGGCAAAGCCATGCTGATGCATCAAAGGGTTGTCCCCTAGGTTTTGGCCACATCGTACAAAAAAAATTTCCCAACGCGTCATAGGGTTGTTTTGTGGGCTGCGGTTACAAAAAAAAACAAACAAAATCACATACTTTAAAAATTAGGTAATAATAGGGGGGAGGGGGATTTAATACGTTTAAGCAAGGCGCGGGTACGCGCAGAGGACGGCGAAAAGGTGAATTGCAGGCAAAGTTTCTTGCGGATCGCAGACTACCTTCCAGATTCCACATATAAGATCCAAAGATCTACGACAATAGGCAACACCGGTGCCATGAAATCCTCTCCATAGGGTGGTTTAGATATGCTTTTGCACTTACTACCCCTAGACCTGTACGTTAAAAAAAATAAAATATTGTGTCTGATGAGATGGAGGGAAATGAGCAAGCCGATGCGCTGCCAGTACAGGACAATGTCCTACAAAGATCCCCTGTGGTAATGGTTCACATTGCCCTGGGATCTGCATCCATGGCTGACTCCAGATGGGGCAGACTATCCACGTATGGCATATCCTGGGCGATGTGACCCTTCTTCAATAAAAGTAAAAGCCGTGAGCTCATTCGCAAAGACATTGCTAGGGCAATTTCGGCAATAATGGGACACTGGTCGGTGGGAACTCATGCGGCTAAACTACTTATCCCCTTCAACATATACTACTGCAGCTGTAAGGACGGGAACGAGAAAGAAATCCTTGTTTAGTTTCTTTGCAGATGGTAGGCGTCTTGCACTAGGGAGCTTCTTTTTAAATGACCTTAATGAGATGAGTTGGAGAGATAACCTCCTAAACATTACCGACTGGGGTTAGCGTCAGCGATACCCAAACCGCTGAAGTCCTAACCCTTCAACCAACCACAAAAAGTCTTAGGAACGAAAAGAGATCAACGGGCTAACAGCACCGAAGGTATCCAGAAATGTGGGACAAGATATGTATAAACCATACGAACAAAGTAGATTTTGCGAGAAAAGTGTTATTCGACCAAAAAAATATAAGCGACGGCGCTAATTATGTACGAAGCAAAATGTTTCGTTACATAACCTCAGCACCCAAGTTCGCGATCGGGTCTAGCACGAGCCTTACATTATCTTGGTCATGGGGCAGGTTCACATTTACACTCTTAGTGCCTTATCCCGGCAAAATCTAAGAAATATGCGAAGCTTGGGCAGATATTTGTGTATATCCGACACATGAGTTAATAAAAATAACTTTACTCAATTCGATAACAAAGCTTGCAGGTGGAGTTAAGTTTTAGTACAATCTGCTACCAGCAAAAAAATAATTATTAGTTGCCACAGGCTTGATTTGAACCTGCGACTCCAATGAAAATCTGGCACTTTATCCCGTACAGTATCGACAATGTAATGCAAATAAAATACAAAAAAGGTTTGATGACAATTTCTTTCAAAATAAATGACATATATCAGTTGTGTTGCGTTTTAATGTCGGTTATATGTTCAAAGCTTAAATAGGGTGGGAGCATGGTGTGCGTCTTACATACGTCATAAAATTAATATGGGAATTAATTAAATTCAGTAGATTTTGATCATTTCAATAATTTTAAGGTTTAAAGGTATTCTAATACTTTGTAGGGAAGGATTCATAAATTATATTCCCGTAAAGGAGCTCAACTCGTCTACTGCAATTTTATCGACGAAATTCTCGTGTCAAGAACCCACTTATACTTACTGATGTTTCTCCTTTAGCAATAACCATATGCTGGAAACGATTTTTAAACTCATACTTCAATGTTTCTCTTTAATGGATTTCCACAATTTCATACATTGTGTCTTTATAGTGTCTGCACTTTTCAAGTTGTTTATTGTTATTTTCGTTGGCTTAGTGGACAAACACAAAGGACACGGGAGCCATTTTAGAACGGTCAGTTCAGTTATGTTTACAGATGGATGATACTCGCTACTGCAATGAAGTGAAAGGCTACGGAGAAATCAATATTTTTGCTTGAAGCTTTTTTAAATTGGATTGATATAACGTTTATAAGGGAACAATTTAAAAATATTATTACAAAAAGGACATGGACAGGATTTAAAGCATCTCAGATTCTACGTTTCCAAACAATTGCAATTGACTTAATATCAAGGGCGGTAAAAGGGTCGAAGACTTATAATCCGAACCCTGGCAAAGAACTCTTATTAGTGATGTTAAGTTAAAACGTTTTATTTGCATTATCAAATCCCTAAAAATAAAGGCTCTCCGTTATCAATTTTTCATTCCTATCCTTTGTGACGATTTCAGGATCTCTTCGAATACTGAAAATTACAATTTTTGTTTTTGTCGGTTTACGGAAATTATACTGTCAGCAGTATACAAATACTTAAGTTGTAATAATAGCAACAAAGCATTTAAATTCAACCGTGAGACCTGCAGCCTTCTATTTATAATTAAACCAAAATTGTATTCACCCCCCGTGTGTGTCGAAATTGTATCTACCTTGAGACTTTTGACATTTATCGCTAATTTACAAACTTTCTCCCAACATTTCTGCAGGAAACTTTGAAAGTCAATTTCCCCAAAATATTTTCGTTGGAACCCTTTGTGTGTACGTCCTACATTTCATTGTCAGAAATATCAGTCCTTAAGGAATATAGCGAAAAGTAAAACATAAACTAATGGTCTTGAAGTGATTCATTAGGAAAATGTTAACGACACATATGAACGACGATCTATTGGAAGTCAATGTTGGCAAACTTGTGTTTTTGCTTTCCAAGGGTTTCCTACGCATTCAATTTGGTTAATGGAGTAAACTGGAGAAATTTTACGGCGAGCTGAAGGATGATATTTTGCTGACAATATAAGGATGTTGTCTGTATTCTACGCTGTACACTAAGTAAAGAAGCTTATTTAAAAGTAGTAAACCTTTTGTATAGTCTAACTACGACAACCGGTGTGCTTAAGCGGACCGGAGAGCTTGTTGGTAGTCAGTTCAAGGAAGTTTTTAATTGAATAATGTATGAACTGATTTAGTTCCTTTAACGGTTGCTGCATCTGCACAATGTTTTTGTTAGTTTTGGCAAAAGTTTGAGAGAATTATAAAAGTTGTAAACTCAAATACAGGTGCGGGCGGAAAAGATTTCTCCCTACAGTGAATTATGATGGACTGACTGATGAAAGCATTTTATGTCGTAACTCTTTGCCAAATCGATCAATAAATCTTTAATGGTATTATCTGTTTTAATGGAACCTAGAATATATTAGGATTCCTAGTGAATTCTATTCTGTTGTTGTTTACAGGGGTTGGTTTTAATACCTAGGTATGCCAGTTGTTGGCGTATTAAACACGCAAGAATATATGCTTTGTTTCATCCTTGAAGGCAGTGCTTAATAAAACCATCGAAAATCCTCAGCGCATATACCACCGAATTGTGCCAAAAAGCTGATGCACTGCGTCAAAACATCAACGACTCCATGACCAAAAATGAGAAAGGACGAAGAGTGTTTTGTGAGCTGTGGTACAGAACATATGAAACGATTGGAGAACGGAAGGCGACCATAGATCAGTGATGCCACATGGTCCAAAATACAGGAAAGGAAACTGCATACAGATTTCAAGAGAAAGGCGTCCAAAGAAGAGTAAGACGTGACAAGCGCAACTACATGAACGCGGCAGCAGAAAGGGCAGAATAAGCGGCCTACCGGGGTGATAGCAGAGAATGGAGATCTATACAAGATTGTCAAAAAAATTGCAGTATAAAAACTCTTACAACAGAACATCCTGTAAAAGATACTAATGAATACCTTCTTGTCATGGAAGAACATCAACTGTGCAGGTGGCGAGAATATTTTGTTGAAGTCTAAACAACACCCTTGGACCGTCGAATACCTCTTCACACGAGCATGAATACGGCCAACACTAGCATCAGAACTCGTTAAGGCCCCAGGGATTGATGTAATATCAGTGGAACTACTTAAGGCGGATCTCATTGCTGCGGATGATATTCTGCAGCCCGTAAACCAGCAATGTTGGCAAACCGGGACCTATCCCACCGAATGGCAAAGAGGCGTAATTTTGAAGATACCCAAAATACTTGACCTGAGCAATTATGGCAATTGGCGGGGTATCTGCCTGCTAACAGTAGTTTCAAAATTGATGGCAAAAATCATCTTAAAGCGAACCAAACAAGCAATTGAACGCACAGGCAGGCTTTCGGGAGGGTTTTCTCCTGCACCGACCATATCAATATCTTTCGAAATATCATCGAGCATTTTGCCGAATTGAGGTCCCATTTACATATAATGTTCGTCGATTTCGAAATGACGTGGGATAGCGTTGATGACGAGTATATATCAGCAGCTTTACGTAGCATTTTAAAGGGGTCCCACTTAGTCTTATACAAGAGAAAACTGTCGAAGCCCTTCCAAGTCTTAAACGGCCTGAGACACCTTGTCACCTTTGATTTTCCTGATCGAAATTAATGCCGTATTGTGCAGCGCCCTAGACGATCATCATCGCGAAGGATTAGATGAAAACTGTCTAAACACCTTACGCACTTGAACTATGCCGACGAACAAATTGAACAAACAGAGTTATGTTGCCCTAATGTCGGAAACCCTGAGCAGAGAAGGTCACAGACCAAGGCTTAAGATCAATACTGCTAAAACTTCAGAAGACAATATGAAATTTATCTGGAAGAGCAGTAAATAGAGCAAGTGGATAAATTTTGCTATCTCGGAAGCATAGTTACAGCACACGGCGGAGATGAAGCTGATGTACAGGCTCGAATTGTATTTAATACTTTTGCTGAGATCTGGCACAATAATAACATCACTAGATGCACAAAACTCCGGATCTTAGAATCCGTTCTAAAAATCTGTTCTATTGTACGACTGTATCATCTAAGCTATAAGTCTTTGTCAACCGGTTTCCTAGCTAGCCGCTCAAGCGGAGACTTACTAACTGCTCTGCTGTTACGTTAGAATCGTTGACTCATTACCTCCATAATTTTGGAGAATCGGAAATCGTCGCTCAAGCATTTGGTCTTCATTCTCACCTCTCTAATTGGATACAAAGTTATCTGTCAGGCCTTTCAATCCGTTTAAAGTAGACGAAACTACATCTGATCTCTACGAAATAAATGCCGATGTACCTCAAGGTTCACTTTTTTCACCAGCCTTATTTCTTACTTTTTATTAGCTCTCGCTCACAATCGCATTTACAGTTTCGTCGAAGACAGCATTAATGATATTAAAAATAAATTCTCGTGAGAACGCTACAGAAATCAATCGAGAACGCATATTTGGATCATTAAACAGCGACATTTCTATGATTCTCGCTTGGGGCAGAACTAATCGTGTTATCACCTATGACAAGTTGCCCCGAGTTATAAAATTCCACAAAGAACTATTCATTTGTGTTCCTGTTTTTGAGTCCAAATTTTTACATTACATTTTCCAGGACGACGTTGTTTAAGTTATTTTTTTTTTTGGAGCTTTAGGAGCCTTACCGAAGCTGCCATCAAGGAGTCGGTAGAAAGCCTTCTTAGTTGTTACATCTGCTTGTTACGTCGGTGCACGACACTGAATTACTGAAATTTACGCAGCCTGGTCGTAAACCTTTATTAATAACTATTCCGTCGGAAATCGGTGACCAGTCGACAAGCGATCGACAGGCAATCTGAGTTAGAATCAAGCCTACACCTGCCATACGGTGTGTTTTAGATTCTTCCAGGCTAGCTAGGCTAGCACGTCTTCAGATGTGGGTGATGTAAATTCAAGTTTCTTTTATCCCTGAAATGTTTATTTTTAAATGGGCAGTTTTTCGATCGACCTACACGATCTTAGTGTATCCACACGCGTTCCACAGAGCTGTCACATTCCATAGTCCGGTAGCAGTCCAATGGTAAACGTTGGCATCACAAGAACGGTTTGAGGTATCCGGGGCGTAACAGAGCAGAGTTGGTTTTCAGATAAGCGTGTTAAAGGCCTACCAATCCTAGGTGGTAGAATGCTTCTTGAGGCATCCTGGAAATCAGCGAAAGTGTATTTGTATTTTTTCTAAGTCGAGATCTTTTTACTGGCACATGACTATCATTCCTCATTTCTCTACCGGGCTGTGGGGCAGCTACCTTGAGCTTATGAATAATAAATAAATAGATCGCTTAATGCTTCACAAGAAAAAAAAATTTTTATTAAAATTAAATTATTTCCAAAATTCATTTTTGCTGATAAACGTTTTCTTTTATTTCTTTCAGATATTGATTGGGCCGTGCCACAGATTCGAAACCTCTTCATTGCCTTTACTTCAAACCTACATTGATTTGCTAATTAAAAATGCTGACTTATTCAGTACTTTAACAAAAAGAAAAGGTAAAGGAAAGGTCCGAAGCTACCTTAAAAATCAGCAGACACTCACCATAATCCATGTCAACGACAAAAGGTCGCCAGTTCTGAAATGCTGGAAAAAATAGGTTCAACACTAGAAAAAATAAATCGATAAGCGAATTAAGAGCAGCTTTTGCGAAATTTATTTGAAATTAAACCAAACATTTGGTGAATGGTATCAAAGTAAAATCGAAATTCTAGCAAGGAACCCCTAATTACGTGAAGGCTAAAGCCACCACAATTCGATTCACCTGTTACGTTCCTACCTTGCGATGGCTATCTAATTGACTTCAACTAAATTTATGGTGTCCGGCTCGATGTTTCGCGCCAGTTTTTAACGATTTTTGTTGATTTTCTTTATTTTATTTTTTTGTCTTGAATTTTTCTTAGCAAATGCGCGAAATGTTACGAAGTTGTACATGTTTCCGTCGTAATAAGCGGCGAAGCTCTAGTTTTGAGGACTCGTCATCGTGTCGATCGTCCGAAATTGAACGTGGTGGGGGTGGTGATTTAACACCGCACAATGGCAGTATATTAAAAATTTTTCGCTCGAAAGGTTGGTATAGACAGTGGCGGAAAACGGGACGTGGCATGAGCATGACGAAAATCGAAAGAAGTGAGTACAATTTTGTGATTTTACATGGTTTTACATAACATTTCTATTTATTCATTCTTTTTTTAACTTAATTACTAAATTTTAAACATTTGTGATAGTACTTGTGAGGCAGATGTCAATTAGGTATTGTCAATACTTACAAATGAAAAATGAATTGTTGAAAATAATATACCAGAAAATGTACAAACAGAAATGAATTCTAATGAAGTCAGTACTGGACTTTGTTCTACAATGTAATTATCTGTTTGAGTGGACATAACGATTGTGTGATTAGAACACGGGCAGCTATGAAAAGAAGGTTTTATTCCAAAATTTCGTATTTATAAAAGTGATATCATATAATTTCGTCAATATTAATTGTGTAATTGTTTCGTGAGTGCGTGTGGTTGACTTCCATAAGATTAATTCATTTTGAGAAATAAAAATGTCATAAATAACTAAGTGCGCACGATGTATCCAAATTCTAATAAATCTTAAGTTAGTTATATGTGAATAAAATTAATACTTTAAACTAATCGGAATAGTTTACTTATCAAAATCAGAAGTTAAGATTTTCTTAATCCCTGTGTGTCTTAACATATTGTCAATTAACGATTTGGAGACGGAGTTGTATCAATTGGTTGAGCAGCAATTAGAATTAGAATTAAAAAATTCACTCCGTCTCTGGGCTGTTGTCTAGCTCACAGCTGCGCAAAACCAAGAGATTCAATTTCTCTCACTCCCCCTACCATAATTCCCTTCCGACAAAGCCATGCTAACGCTTCAAAGAGTTGTCCCCTAGGCTTGGGTCACATCCTAAAAGATAATCTATGATTATGGTTGGTTGGTTAGTCGGACCGTTTGATGCCGAAGAACAAAATCCACTCGGAGGTCATGAAGGTCCCTTTAAAAAAATAAGACAGCTTCAACATTATCAAAGAACCTTGCTCCCAAACAGGCGAGTCGTCGTTCTTGTAGAGCTTGGCATTCATAGAGTATGAATTCAGTTTCCTCCTCGTCTCTGCAACTTTTACAGAACTCATTCGATGGTACGCCGGCCGAGTCTCGTGGTTATAACTGCTATGGGGCAATGTCTAGTGATGACAGCCATAAGTGTTCGGACGCGAAGGATAAGAGCCTAGACAGTTCTCGGACATAACTAAAACCATTTTTGGTTTCTCTCCTTCTGCGCAGCACATAGCTTTAATTATATTTCGTTGTAATACAGAGACTCTGAAACCATTACATAGTATTAGAATGGATACTCCAATTGAACTTGAACTGATGCTACTTAAAAATTCAATTGGCTAGTGGACTGCCTAATCTTGGTTACACTGTACTAAATGGCTATGGGGATATGAAGTATTTCACACTCAAAGCATTCAATCGTCATTATATATCAGATATAGAACATGCTGTAGCATCAGATACAGTCCTGAAACGACTGAGACTGAGAACTGCTGGTAACTTCATACTTGACTCCTTCATGGCTAGTGCTCCCGAGCAGATTGCGGAAGCGTATAGTAGAACTTACTACGTAACTTAAGCTAACAGTTTTCCCCTTTCTGGTTTAGGTCCACCGATTATTGGAAGCCTGCTGAATAGTGATGATTGCAAATTAGACGCCTTCCTGCTCACGTAAATCAGATTAGATTTGAAGTTCAGCCGATTGTCCAGCATAGCACCTAAGTATTTTATGGACTGTTTAGAACTAATAGTTTTAATGTCAACAGTGATTTTTATATATTCAACTACTTTACGGAGTAATTAAAACTGCCTTAGTTTTTCGTTCAGCTAGTTCCTGTCGATTCTAGCTACTTCTGTACTATCGAAATTGCTTCGTTGGTCACAGCTGTAAACACTTCAAGCATTTAGTCTGCAACTTCAACTCTTAAAATGAATAGAAAGTGTTTTGTCAGGCCGTTCAATAGACGGAGATTTCTATAAAATAAACGCCGGTGTACGTCAGGGTTCAGTTCTCTCACCAACGTAATTTTTTTTTTGAAAATGATCCTTTCTCACTTTCAACCCTATTCATAATTTCGCCGACAACAACACCCCTGATTTCGCATACTATTTTGATTGTGTAATGAATCATTGCAGGAATTCCCAACGAATCCTCAACCCATCTCTGTCGACGGAGTGAATATACCCAATTCGCTCTCCTTAAACATCTTGAGTATTAAGATATCCAGTACCGTTAGCTGGACCTACCATATATTTTTTGACTTAAAGAATTCGATGCAATAGTTAGATTTTCAGCAGAGAAGTAAGAAATCTTCACCCCGTCTGAGGATGTTCCACATCACGCCTAGGACTAGCACATAATTCCCATATATACATTACACCGCATTGACCGCGCTAGACAAAGCCCTACGAGGTCTTTGAGGTTTTCAATCTGCATCATTTTGTAGATAAATGCTGCACCCACGATAGTGACGCCATGACGTGCAGCTGGGATAAGCCCGAAGGCTTTACGTGACGGAGCATCTATATGAGCGACATCTTCACCAAGGCCAGAAAATCCTTTTTGCGCCTGATATACCGAGTCAACCATCAACAGACCATAAGGCCTTTATGTTTTTGGTTTTAGTGATTCATCCCGGCCAGAGACTTACACCTTCCACAGCGAATGCAATACCCATCCACCCGCACCAGCCTAGGTTACATTTTGCCCACCCCGTAGCACCAAATTTTTGCCCTAGGAATCAGTCCATGATAGACCTTTCCATTTGCCTAAGTTACGCAAGGCTTCAGTAAAGCCAGGCAGAGCTTCGTTTTGACAGTACCCAATGGATGTAGTTGCCCTGAAGGATCAATTGCTAGGCTAGTGCTATGTATGTGCATACCGAGATGTTATATTCGCATCTTTAATTCTACTAGTAGAATGCCTTCTTTACATACTACATAACTACTTTCGAATGAGTGACATATCCAGATCAAATTGAGGTAAGGCCCCCCAAAATGCAAGATATATGGTCACTCCCGACGTCAAGCCGTTCCTGTTCGCCGTTAAGCAAGCTTTACGAGCGGGAACCAACGAGGAGGTAGGAATAGCCACGTATATGCCTTTCCTAGGAATTAGCGCATGTACCCTACCAACTTTGGGATCGGTGTGTTACATGTAGGCCTTTAACAAAAAGAGAGACGTGACACCTAAGCGAAATACAGTTCCCTTGTAACTAGCTCTCCATCCTTTTAATTACATACGTAAAATGTAATTGTAAGGACAAGGTATCATGGGGTCCCCTTCAATTGGACTGGCGGGCCCAATCCACGATTAAGAGAGTCATAGTCATAGACGAACCATAGATGCACCAATGCCACACGTCCAAGAAGATCTGCCCTAAGCTGGATCTGAAACGCGCAAAGGACCTAGTTTTGATTGACAGCCAACCAAGGCGTATTTATAGCAGTGATCATAGTTCAGTGCCGTATTGGTACTCAAGCGAGAAGTTTGGACTTCCCTCATATTACTTCAGCAGATATTGCAGAGATGAGGAGGAGGAAGAGCCCATATTTCAACTCCCCTTCTCTTGCTCTGCGCTTGCACGCATGTGGAAGGCCTTCTTAGGCGAATATTTTCGTATAGTCTATGTGATTTTGAGACGACTGATGTCGTTTCATTAAGAAGCTTTATCCCTGCATAACAACTAGGTTCAGTGGACGGCTTCCCCAACTTTCGGGATCCCTTGTTGGATCCCAGAGAATTAGAGAGCAGTTCGCTCTAAGAATTTTTGTACCTTTTCAAACGTACCAGTGTGACGTGGCCTGCAACATAATCTAGTTAACACAATAAACCTTACTGGCAGTGATGGTTCAGCATTTCTGCTTTTCTTGTTGTTGTTCTAGTTATGTTGCCGTCTACCACCTGGACCCAAATCAAAGCAGATGTTCTCATTCTTACTTTAGGTTCACTTATCCTCCAAATTCAATTTAATGTGCATTGAGCCTTATTTATGCCTAAAACAGAAGATTTAGTTGTCAAGACCTTCAAAAACGTTCACATTACAAGGTAAGAAAGCATTCCAAAGCCGAAGTAACAATTTTTTTGATGCAGACAACTTCAAGTTGATTGAAGACATATTAATTTGTGCTAACGACTGTGCGATTGTTATTAATGTTTTCTTGTCATAATAAATCATTTATTAAAATTCGGTTTGTTTTCCTAACAGCAATCAAAATGTCCTTATTTCTCAATAGAGAGAACATTGTAAGCTCAAAAATATCTTTGTCTACGGATAAAAACATTTAGACGCCTTTTTCAATCTTAAAGACTTCATCCAGTAAATGGTGTGTAAATTTATAGTGTAGAGAGCTTATGGAAACAGCCGTTAAGGATGCTGCGGTGGAGAAAATAATGCCATTATTTAAGGAACCTTTCTTTTCCAATCTATTAAGATATCATCAGTTTTAGCCTTATTGCTTGTACCACGTTTCGGTACTCAAGGAATCGATTTTCGTTCAAGTCCTTGAAAAATTTCATTCACGCTGCAGCTTTCAAACTTGAAATCCAGTTCCAGTCTGAAATGTATTTAAATCGAATCCGGTGATTACACAATACAATTTGAGCCATTTAGGGGCGTCCCATTAATCCCCAACTAATTAAATATACTTTGGAGTGAAATTGTACCTATAAATTTTATAAATCGCGTGCAATTTAACAACTCTACCAGAAATTAAAAGCTCCGGATAAAATGTCTGTTATGGAATTTTATAAATTTATGGTAAAGATCCAGTAAAAAAGTTTATGCCCAAATTTGAGCGGAATTGGAAGGCCTTAAATTTTAATTATTCGCTTTAGTCCTTAATTTCAGACAAAATTGGGATATTATCAGAAGTTAACGACTTTGCGGACTAAAGTTGCTCGTTAAAGTAATAAAAAAAAATCGTTGGTGTTGGATGGGATAACGTGATGGCTTTTCACATAAGTGGCGGAGGTTTGAATCCTGTTGGGAGTGACTCATGGTTGCTTTCTCTTGACAACAGATTAGGCTAAAAGGCCAGAGAGTAATGTCGGAGCTTTCTAATTCATTATTGCCTAATTTGCGTTAAACAAGTCCGTTGAGTCGATGACTTGTGGTAGACATCTCAGCGGTCTTGAAAAGCTATGGTTTTAATAGTTGCGCTACTGTAGGTCAGTTAAAGTGTTTTTTCCAAAGTCCATTTCTGGCTTCATGACATTTGAAGGGCACTTCGACTCGCCCTGTTCAATGCAATAAATGGTGAGTCAAGATCTATTAACTCACAGTCTACTCTGGATACAATCCCGAAAACTATAACAGTCATCCGGAAATTACGATCTTTAAGCGTGTCGTCAATATTTAATTTTTTGGTGGTGCTTTTTGTAGCACAGATTAACCAAATCTTGAACATAATTAAAACTGCACATCCTCTCCTAAACAAAACCAAAGAGAAATTATGATGTCATTGACGCATTATAAGTATAATACTGCAACAAAACGAATACAACAGAGAGTCAGAACATTTGTAGGTACTCCTCACGTAAATGCTAAGTTGAAACTTTAAAAATCTTAGGAGAAATACTACGAGAAAATAAGCTTTTCTAAAGGGTTCCTACCTTCAATGAACAGCTGTTCGTATTTGTCTTCAGGCTTGTTTCTAGAGTAGGCTTGCACGTTTGGGTTTCGTACGATGACGGAAAAGTAGCTCTTATTATCTAGCTTTAATGCCCTTATGTCCTGGTACCTAGACCAAAGTGATTTTGTTGTTTTGGCTCAGATCTTTAAGTGTTTTTGAATTTTTCGTATTGAGGCAGTCCCATACAATTTTATACTTAAAGGTATTAGACCCCAGTGTTGGACTATCCGACATTCTGCGAGCTAGACAACAGCCCAGAGAGAGAGTGGATTTTTTTAATCTATTTTAAAAACCCACGGGAAGATCGAATCTCGAACCTGGGAACCATGACATGGTGGTCGTGTCGCTCAACCAATTGATCCAACTCCGTCTCCGTCTGTTGACAACATATCACGATAAAAAGTCCTTGGCAGTTTGGTCTCCAGCTAAGTTTCCTATCCAGAAGAAAGCCTAGATATTTAACTTGATCACTTAGTTTCAGTCAGTAGTATCAACTCTGTTTTGTCCACGACCATACTTGATGCTCCCGGAGGATGGTTTCGAGGGGACATGTTGCATCACCACAGCTAGGATAATTGGGTGTTTTCCTGAGATTAACAGGGCAACGTCGTCTTGGTAATCTAACCAAACAGTCAAAGCAATAGGTTATTCCGGGCGAATCTGCTTCTTAGAAGGTAAGGATGGTGCACCCATCGGATACAGACACGTTTTTTTTGGGATTCGAAAAAAATAAGCCTCACGAACTTTTAGAAGAAAAGGAGCACAGCGCGGGTTAGTATTAAGTGAATTGTTGAACCGCTTCGAATTGAAGAAGACACGATTTGACAAAGAAAAAAAAATGAGCGCAAGCTCATTGAAATTTCATCAATTACAATACGAACTGCTGACTGGACTCTATTTTCCCGACCTGCCTCCTTGCGACTTCTTTCTGTTTCCCCCATTTAAAAACGTGGCTTGCAGCAAAAACTTTAGACCAAAGCCAATTTTAAAGAGGGTCAAGAAATGGCTGGATAGGCATTTTCAAGCAAAGGTGACAGTATGCATCCTTGTATCACTCCATTCAGCACTTGGAAGAGCTCCGACAGTTTACCCTGGTGTAGGACATGACATTGGGCTCCTGAGTAGGACTCTTTTATGATGGTGATAATTTTTTCTGGGATGCTTCTACTACGTAAAAATGCTCATATATATTTGCGATCAAAGCTGTTAAACGCCTTCTCAAAATCGACGAACATTAGATGTAAAGCGGACCTCCATTCAGCTGATTGCTCGATAATAATTCGGAGGGTGTTGATGTGATCGAGGATTACGCGGAGCCAAGTAGAAGCTGTTCAAATACTGCTGAATTCTCTTCAAAGGGAGCTTTTTTAGCGAAGACTAACCTTAGATGGAGTGCTTACGGAAACTGTTCCATCTCTGAACTAGTTTTAACAAAAACAGAACATTGGCGGTGCCTAACGGGATCCGTGCTCTCTGTCTAACTGCCCAGCTCTGGCGGACATGAGAAGGAAGACATTGGGAAATTACTTTCTGGAGAATCTTAGGAGTAAAAGTTAGAGAGTTAGCTCAATTTCTTAACTCCTCGAGTTGAATTTAATACATCTCTCACGCCAAGCGGGCGTCTTAGTATTACAGCCTCATTATCTACGTTAGGCCAAGATCGACAACCGTGTCTTACAGGCTGTAGTATAAAAAGCATGGAAGCATTGATGACACTTAAACCAAATAAGACCAAGACTAGATTAGATTGGAAACAACACGGAACCCAAACAAATCTATGGATTGGATGATTCGTAAGATCTGGTGAGTAGGAAGGTAACATGCTGTCGTTAACGAAAAACTGAGAGAGAGTGGTCTAGTCTTCACAGAAAAATTTGGATTGGCAGACTATGCTCAGTATTATTCGATGACCTTCCAGCGGTAAATTGATTCAGACCTTTGAAGTTGATGCATTTAAAAATACTTACAAAGTGGTGTAACATTAAGTAAATAATCATCAGAAACCTGACCCTGGCGTCGAAGAGATTATACAGCCAACCAAGATGTTGTTAAATGACCAGATAAGATGCATAATTTTGTACCCTTTTTAATAAGTTCGCTAATTCGAGCCATGCACTCGCAGCGCACCCTTTTTAACCCAATTTTCACAATAAGAAGGTGTAATGTCATATTATTTCATAAAACCTTAAAAGCGAGCTCAAGACTTCACCATCCACTGTCAGTCTGACCTCAATCTGTAAGATTTGCTTGTATTTTATCTTGGGCTGCAGAGCTGGGATAACGCAAACAGAGCATGACTCACCTTTTTAGTATAATAGCTAAGGATCTATGGAAGAAAAGGTCATCAGATTGTATTTCTTTTGTATGAATCTCGACTTCTTGACTTGAATTGTGCTGTAAATGTCATATTACCTGCCCAACTGACAGTTCATGGACTCAAAAGAGATATAGATTACCCTACGTGTCTTAATGGTGCCGCTAATAAATGTGTTGAGTGGGAATGAAAGGACTTTTTTATCTTTTTAGCGTCATTTATTTACACCCACCCTGTATTTTGTAAATATTATGTTTAACGATATCATCGTTGGACAGGTATTCGCCCTTATGTAGCTTATTTCATTATCAGAATTTTCCAAATTGCTCCAGAAACGACGTAGAGGATTTTCACTTAAGTCGCTCAGATAACGAATTCTTGGGGTGAGCAGAAATTTATCTTGACTATCCTTATCCTGTTGGAGGACATGCAGCGATAGACAAAGACTCCAATCTTTCATAGAATTTCTTTGGCTTATGTAAATAGGATAAATTTAGTCTTTGGGGGAAGAGATAAGGGAATATTTGTCACACAAGGTTAGTTTGATAAATAATATGATTTGTATTCTGCTTCCTGCTGCGAATTTTCATTTCCTCTCACAAAAGCTCCACACCGACATTTTTGGGGAAGGAAGTGTTTTTTTTTAATAAAACTAATCAAATTGCAAACATCATTTAATTTTGAACACGTGTTAAGATTACATGCTGTTTGATATTATTTAAAATCACAGTCTTATGACATTGTAATCTCAACAATTTAATTAAGAACAGAATGACACGGAAATACACGGAAGTACACGTACAAGTACAAGTTCATGAGACGAAGACCGTTTTCAATGCAAAGAGTGGCTGGTGGGTGAGCCAGGCCAGGAAAATTTTCATCCGTCAGCCGGTCAACATACGTTGCGCCTGGGTGTACTGCGACCGATTTGAATGCACGGGAACTGGTAGAAGAGCAAAGCGATGTGTCGATTTCTTAGGGCAATAAAATGTCCATGCGTCAGCCGTTCAGAGTTCACGAGACAAAGACCGTTTTGAAGGAGTAGAGTGGCTGGTGGGTGAGCCAAGTGACTTCAAAGTAAATTTCTTAGGCCAGGAAAATTGTCATCCGTCAGCCGGTCAACATACGTTGCTGCTGGTTATACTGCTACCGATTTGAATGCACGGGAACTGGTAGAGGAGCAAAGCGATGTGTCGATTTCTTAGGGCAATAAAATGTCCAAGCGGCAGCCGTTCACAGTTCATGAGACGAAGACCGTTTTCAATGCATAGAGTGGCTGGTGGGTGAGTCAAGTGACTTCAAAGTAAATTTCTTAGGGCAGGAAAATTGTCATCCGTCAGCCGGCCAACACACGTTGCTGTTGGTTATACTGCGACACCAGTCAGTAATTGTGCACCAGTCAGTAATTGTGCGCAGAGTTGATTTCATTAAATCACTGACTGAGATGTAGGAAATACTTCAATCCATCTGACTTGGCGCTCATCTACATGCCTCTCTCTCTCTGTCTGGGTCCTTTAACCCCTGGTGGGGCATTGGGCGTTTACAAGACCGACTCTCCACATGGTACGGTTCTGCGCCAACGCCTTTAACTGTTGCCACGATTTGTTGATCTCAGTGCTTCCTTCTTTTTTCCTTCTTCTTCTTGGGTCTCGTGAGGGTTCCAATCTGAAACCCCCTAGACTCTACTGGGTGCATAAACTCTCTAGGAGCTCAATGGAATGTTGGTTGTCTCTCACTCTTATATGGCAAAATTTCTCAGATTTAATCAATGCCGTGAAAACTGAGTCAAACCTGCAAACTTAAAGAAACCATTGGGAGTTCTAAATATAAATATTCATGCAATCATGAAAGAGGTCATAGAAATAAATATTTCAGTGCTACTGCAGTGTTTTAATTAACATTTTGCTTTTTAATCGTCTTTTTCAATTTGCGAAAGTGCCAAAACGCAAACAAAATTAAAATTTCTTTCTCTTATAAATTTAGAGTACATTTCAAAGGCACCATAAATCTCATTGTACCATTCCTGATTGTGCAATGTTGGTACAATTTGGAAAGGTTTCTAAAGAAATGAACTTTCCAAATACCCGAAAAGTTTTCAAAAGTTTTATGGTCGTGGCAATTTCTGTTAAATTTCCTTTAGCGGTGCGGAGCTTGAATACCTTTCTATCCCGAGTTTCCATATCTTTTCTACTTGCTTTAACGAGGGTTTATCAAAAACATTAATCTTATGGTTTTCTGACCATAGAACAATTTCCTAATCTTTAGACTCATTTTGTCTACATAACCTTACTGTTCTGAGTAAATAAATGGCAACAAAAGAAATGTCAACTACTGTTGCCTGAAAAATATCCAAAAACTTCTTTTATTTTTGAGTTTTTTTTAGAGTAATGAAGTAGATAGAAATATGTACTCAAACGTGAAAAGTGCTTTGTTTTCGTGACATTTTATACGGACAGGACGATTTTAGAGTTTAATTCTACTGAAAGGGGTTGACGAAGGACCAAAGGATAAGTCCCTTCCTAACAATATGTCGCGGACAGCACCCGAGCGTGGAAATAAGCTTGATCAAATGTAAGAGTAGACAGTAAGTGATTTTAAATTCTGAGCGACTTTTACATGAAATAAGATTTTTATCAGAAAAATTAACTTTACAAAAACCTTTAAAGTTATGATAACGTTAAAATAAAACGAAAATTTTGAAGCTAGCATGGAAGAAAGCTGTTCGAGCTTTTAAGTTGCTTCCTACATTACCTAGAAGTGAAGAATCAGACATGATTAGGAACTTTAATGGAAGTATTGTTCGGGTTTTAAAGATTCGCTTCCTCCTACTTTACCTGGAACGAAAACTCAGAAAATAACTGTGAGTTTCGCATTTATTCCTCCAAGCTTCTTTAGCATCAAGTTGGAAGTAGTTAATGCTTCTTATACTTCTTTTGCTTTTCACACCAACAAGGTTTACTTATTCCAATGATCTCTCCTTGAAATTCCTTAACCAAATTACCCGCTGAAATTTTGCAAGTGTACGCTTTAGGAAGTTAGGTGTCATCTCCTCTCCTATTTTAGGTCCAAAATTTTTTTCTCATGCTATTAATGAAGGAGGAAACTGCATACAACGAAAAAATTCAACCAAATTATTATTTATCCCAGCAGACAAGAAAATTAAGGATTCGAAACTAATTTCTGCCGTTTTCGATTACTTTTACACCACCCTAGCACCCCTAAGGGGTTACCTCCACAGTATCAAATAGCATCGGAAGAATCATTATTCATTTCAGCGACTCCGACGACTATGTATTTGACGTTAATAACGGTAGTTTTCAATTAATTTTATATGTCACTTTCTTCCCGACTCACACCTAGGGTTGCTAAGGTGTCTTATCCCCGCCATACTTTTTCCGGATTGTAATAAATATGTGAACCAAGATTAGTGTATATTTCTTCAGGCATACGAGTGTTATTCTGAAACATACACATCCACATCCATTTTTATATATACATTTATTAAAAAGTATCATAGCTCGCTCGCGCGTAAATGGCCTCGCTCAGGGCATACAGTCCGATGCGACCTTCGATTATCACCATTATGTATACCCCCATCACTCTTGGCCGCTCCCACAGTCGTAATAGTGGGAGGTAGTATTGCAGCACTGCGTGGTACTCATCATTGAACCTACACCGCTTATTATTCGACTTCCTGTCGAATCAACGTACATACCCCCATTGAAATCCATGCAGAGATTAGCGCAAACATACGTTTTTTCCGTCATAAGAGTTGTAAGTTCGAATCCAGCTCCAGCCTTCCACTCCAAAATTCATGCCTTCGAAACCTTTGCCCTTACAATGTCAATTAAACACTGAAAGGTGGGAGACGGAGTTGGATCAATACGTTCAGCGGCAATACCAACATGCCATGGGTCCCGGGTTCGAGACCAGATAACCGAGAGCTTTTATTAAAGAAATTAAAAATAATCCATTCCGTCTCTGGGCTGTTGTCAAGACACAAGTTTCCTCACTTCCCTTACCCTAATTCCCTTCCGGCCAAAACCATGCTAACGCATCAAAGGGTTGTCCCCTAGGTTTTGGCCACATCGTATAAAAAAAAAATTACTATCTTCTCTGATAGTCAAGCAGGCGTCAAGTCTCTGAAGCTTGAACGATTACAAAGGTGTGCTACGATAACCTCCAACAACTAACCACTCATAACAGTGTCACGCTCTGTTGGATTTCAGTTCACTTGGGAATTGGGAACTAGCCCGAAGGGATTCATTCTCTCACAGACAAGATCCCGATCCCTATTGAAACCTCAGCTGGTCGCTAGCTAAAACTATGATAGATGATTGTGTTAGGAATTAACAGCTGCTATACTGCAGAAATCTCCCCGAGTTTACCCAGGCATTTCTAATACCCTATGCTTACAATGATACCACCGCTTAAAATAAAACGGATCTCATGTTGCTTTTAGGCTATTTATCTGAGCACTGTGGGTTCATATACAACCGATAAGTATGTCTAGTGAGACGGCGAGTCGGCTCTGTCTGACAGACCATGAAACTGCAATGCGTATTGATCGTTCTGCTTTAGCATGGCTAAGCAGGATTATCAGTCGAGAATTTCTGAACACGCCTAACGTTAGATCCTCTCCTGTTAAAAATTTACAGAAGACAATTCCGGTAAAAATTACGGTCCTCAACTGTTATCGTTTTGCAACTATCAGTAATCCTTATATTCTGAGCCCCGAGTGTCTATTTGGTTTCAAAGGATATTTTGTGCATAGAATTAGAGCAGAATAAATCGTGTTTCGTTTAATGCATCCAAAACTCAATGCCGTTTAATGTCCCTAAGAAATGCCAAGTTCACCCCAAACCCATTTCAGTCGACAGAGTGAATATACCCAATTCGGCCACCCTAAACATCTTGGGTATTGAGATATCCAGCAATCTTAGCTGGATCAGTAAAAGTGCGATGAATTGCTTGGGTTTTCTACAGAGATGTAAGAAATATTTCACCCCACCTGACATAGCGCTGATCTACAAGTCCGACATTAGGCTAAACTTGAATATAATTCCCATATTTGGGCAGGGGTCGGACACACAAAGGCAAAGACAAAGTCCAGCGTAAAGATATTAAACTTATTGGCGATTCCTCAATCTCTGACTCTCTGGAGCATTGACGGAATGTCGGTTGTCTCTCACTCTTATATCGCTATTTCCATGAGGCCATTGTTCTAACGAAATTGCTAGCCTGATTCACTGTAGGCATATGACAACGCGCGATACAAGAGCTTCAAGTTGCTTCCACCCCTTTACTCTCTAGGTCAAATTTGAACGTACCGTCAAATTTTGGGAATCTTTTCTAAGCAGAACAACACGAATATGGAACAGTTTACCATCTTCTGTTTCTCCCTCGTCATATGAGCCCGAAATTTTCAAACGGTGCGTACATCGACACATCCTACACTCAACCTCCTAACCTATTTCCATCATCCTTAATTCTTTTCCTGCCAAGGCTGTGCTTTACAATCATAGGGCATCCTCTCAGCTTTGGCAACATCATATATATGTATAAAAAATAGAACCTTAAAAGTAATCAAACTACTTCACCTTCGGGAAAAAAAAGGAACAAAATAAAAAATATACACAGTCTCAGATTCGAATGATATCCTCAGCACGCTACAACGTTTTCACCACTAAGCCACACATCACACTTTAAACAATTCAATTTAGAAAAACAATAAAAAAGGTGTCTAAATTACGGTGGAGAACCGTAAAATTTACCGGTTATTGCTAAATTATACAGTAAATTTTATGAGTCACGTAAATTTTTCCGGTTCTGTTTCGTAAAAATTGCCTATGAACAAATTACTGGAAGGATAGGAAATTTTATAGTGCGGCTGCGTAAATTTTGTCAGATTGTGTTACTTGCAACTCGTAAGTGGAACCGTAAGTTTTTATTTCTGGTATTTCCTCTCCATGTAAAAGTTCTTTCCTACTAGAATTGTAGATAAACATAAAAGAGTAACTTTATCGATCGAGATTGAGGCTTCTCCATGAAAAGAACTATGGAATGGAGAATCGGCAACGGCGCTGGTGGCTCAGTGGTTAGGGTAATGGAGTATCATGCGCATTGTCTCGGTTCAAGACCAGCTAGCCCAATGGTTCTTTTCATGTTATAAAATAGTTTTGTCACAAAAGTCACCCCCAGTGTTATTCGAGCCGAGACATAATCCGTCATAACCCAACAATATCAAAATCCCAAAAACATTACAACAGCACCACTGAAAATTAAGGAATCTGTCTTGACAGACAGACAGATGGATATAACTACAAATTAACGAATTTCGGACTTTTTCCTTTACTTGTGCTGTGAAACCTTGCTTCTTGTCAACTACCATGATTCTAGGTCAACGGGAAGAAGCCTATAGGTTCTGATTTATTAGCGAGTGTCAAAATATGAGGGCGTATTTTTTGATTGCGTTGACTTAGAAGCGTTAAGGGACCGTGGACCTAAGTATTTAATATTAATTTCAATTCGATACCTCTACGCGTTCCTGAGAAAAAGGGTCTTGACAGACAGACAGACTGACAGCCAGCCAGCAGACGACGGACAATGAAGTGATCCTATAAGAGTTTCTTTTTTTAATCGACTTCCAAAAAACAAAGAGGTTCTAAGTTCGACGCGTATTTTTTTTCTTTTTGAGGTACGGAATCCTAAAAATGTCCGGAACCAATTACTATATCGAGGTAAGTTAATAATTATGCACTTGCACATCTTTGGTCGTCGTTCAACATAAAATTAGTGCAACATTGAAGGTGACAAAATTCTCTTTCCAACATGGTTTATTCAAGAGTTCAAAACTTCAAAATAAATTTTCGAAAAAATGCTTTTGTAGACCTTGTCGGAATTGGGATTTTGTCACCTTTCTTATGCTGTAAAATAATAATAAAATAATAATCACCTGAAACTCCAAATCCGTTAAGATTGACACCTGCTGCATGCAAAATGTTTTCGCTTCTTTGGTTACAACTCACAATTCTTTTATTTACATTTTTTTATATTACACCAAAATTAAAATTACACCAAAATCAACAAAACAATTTATATTAACATAAAATGAAAATTTGTTCTCCTTTTAATCAAATTCTGTTAGTTGGGGATGATTATGAACGAACTTCAATATAAACGCTCGCACACACACACACACAAACGCGAGTAAGCACATTTTGCTTATTTACCGAAATCGCGATATTATTCGCTTCCAGCAAAGTTATTCTACAAATTTTCTATTAGTTAAACACTCGAATTAAATACTAAATGACTTTTTTTACTTTAAAATATCCTTAAAACCGAGAAAATACACAAAATATCCAGAGCTCCATCACCTGACAAGTGTTTCAAACTACTTGATCCGGCTGAGTTGAAAAGGCGACGCAACAACGAAAGACGTGTTGTTACATGTTGATGTCAGGTTGCATCAGCTTTTGTGTTTGCGCGACGACCTTTTTGTTCCAGAGTTTGCTAAACTGTTTAGTATACTTGCAATAACAGGAGAATTTTTTAATTTCTTATCGAGCGAATTAACTAAAATTACACTCATGCGCACGGAATTATGAAATAAGTGCTTTAACCGTTTTCCAGTGCGTACTTTTGTTATAATATGTGCGATTTTACTAATTTATGATAAAATTCCACCAAGGAAACATAAAGAACAGTTTAACAGGCTCTGGAATAGTAATACAGCAAACAGACGCGACATACGATTCAGCCTGTTAAATTCATGTCGCTTGCGTTGTAGTTTGTTGTTCAGACAGTTGCATCACCCTTAAACCGTAGCTTAACTTAACTCAACATGCCTTCTGTTGTTGCATCGCATTATAAAACTCAATCGGAACACTTTGTTCGAAACACTTGTCAGATGTGGTGAGCTGTGAAAGTCTCGCAATTAAAACGTAATTTCGCGGTTTTTATGTGTTTTTTAGTGGAAAAAATTATTGAATACTTCTTCCCAGTGTTTAATTAATAGAAATTTTATAAATTAATTTTGCCGGGAGTGGATAATATTGTGTTTTCCATAAAAATATTAAATGTGTCCAGTCGTGCTTGTGTGTGTGTGTGTTTGTGTATTTTATAGTGCAAAAGGACAGGAATTATCCCCAAATGGCAGATATGATAAAAGTCGCAACAAATTTATCAATTGAAATGTAAGTACGAAAAGAAAGCTTATTACATATTAGTTTTGGTAATGAAAAAATCTGGTAATTAGAAGTTTCGGAAATATTTTGTTAAATAAAGCTTGTTGCTTCGGACATTTTGTTGCGTGTTACAATGTCAATTCAAAATGGCCGGAAAAAAAAGTGCCGACTTTAAAAGCAGAATATTTAATATTTTGTGGTCTTATTCATTTATTTGATTATTTCTATCGGCCTTATTTAAAATTAAATATTTTTTAAAGTTTTTGTTTTAATTTCAAACTTTTCTAGAAATTTAAAAATCGATTTTTTTGCTAAAAAATTTCTACAAATTTTTGCGTACGTGTGTGTGCATCACCCCTATACAAATGCAATTGCACGCGTCTCCTATTCATTTTTAAGTCATACTTTTTCTCTTAAAATATTTCTCTTGTTTGGCACAATGACTTACAACTATGGACGGATAGTTCTGTCCTTGAAAAAAGTAACACATCACTTCACGACTTGTCAAAACAGCCTTAAAGGCTTAAGACGCGAACTTTTTTTTATGAATTTCGATAAAACACCACAAAATAAAACGAAAATAATAAATGAATTTTTTTGATATCTGGTTTAGATTTCAAGATATTCGATCTTGAAATTTTAGGAACACATCACTTGTCAAAACGGCCGAAGTCAAAGATTGCGCGAACTTTTTTATTCAACTTTCTGGGAGGAACAGGTGTATAAATAAGTCTTTTAGTTCTTTTATTAACTCCCCGGCCCCACCCTGCAGAGGCGTATATGACGGGCTGAGAGTAAAAATGACCTATTTATAACGTTCGGGCAAAAGTGGGGTAGAAAATGTTCCGCGCAAAAACGAATCGCGTGAGATTCCGGGCAAAAACGAATCGTAGAAAATTTCCGTGCAAAAACGATTTAACTACAAAAAGTAATGCAAAGTTAATGCAGTTAAGTCGTTTTTGCACGGAAATTTTCTACGATTCGTTTTTGCCCGGAATCTCACGCGATTCGTTTTTGCGAGGAACATTTTCAAAGCCACTTTTGCCCGAACGTTATTAACAAGTCACTTTTACTCTCAGTCCGTCATATTTCATTGGTTAGTTAATAAAACACCTAAAAGCCTAATTAATACACCTCTTTTGACAAGTCGTGAAGTGATGTGTTTTTAAAATTTTAAGATCGAATATCTCCAAAACTAAGCCAGATATCAAAAAAAGTTATTTATTATTTTCGTTTTATTTTTTATTTTTAAGTTTTAAAATCTCCCCAAAAAATGAATAATAGATTTAAGTTGTCAATCAAATTTCTATTGAAAGAGGAAAAATATGGCTGGAGTTCCGAAAATGGGTACCCTCTGATTGGCTTCAAATTTTTACCAGACACTCTACTATACACCAGTGATAGGCATTATTTGAATAAATTTTTATTCGATTTTCAATTTATTTTAAGTTATTCGCAAATAATTATTTGTTATTTGGTGCTCCTTAATCAAATTTCAAATAATTATTTGTTATTCGATCGTTCGTTATTCGATAATCAAATAATTATTCGTTATTTGATGAATTATTTGCAAATAATTATTTGTTATTTGGTTCTTTTTATTCGAATTTCAAATAATTATTTGTTATTTGATTATTAAATAATTATTCGATAGTTCATGTCTCTTTATGAAATAATTATTTGTTCTTGGTGTCCATTAGTTCAATTTCAAAAAATTATTTCTTGGTACACGCAGTTCATATCACAAGGTGTCTCGTACTTAGGAAATTAAAACTGCCTTGTTATTTTCGATGCTTACATTAAAGATTTTAGTAAATGAAACCATAAAACAAATAATTATTCCATAAAGAGACATCAACTATCGAATAATTACTTGATAATCAAATAACAAATAATTATTTGAAAATCGAATAAAAAGCACCAAATAACAAATAATTATTTGCGACTAATTCATCAAATAACGAATAATTATTTGATTATCGAATAATAAATAATTATTTGAAATTCGAATAAAAAGCACCAAATAACAAATAATTATTTGCAAATAATGCTCCAAATAACAAATAATTTTTGTAATCAAATAAATTTTTATTCGATTTTTCAATTTATTTGAGCTTTTAGCTTTTATCTTTATTCGAATAAAAAATGCCCATCTCTGCTATACACTAGATGACAGTACCTAAAAGGATTTCTGGCGACTCGAAAGGGAAAGGGGTGACAAAATTTTTTTTTATGTAAAATTTTTTAATAATTACATTGATTTTATAACAAATTTCTTTAAATAAAAAGACGCAGTAATTTTTTAATACAGTTTATTCTCCGATGAGTTCAAAACGAATGCCTGTACCCTGTTGGATCACTAAGCGGGGAGATTTTAGTTTCCGTGGCACACCGATTTGACGATGAATTTCGATAAAGCACCACAAAATAAAACGAAAATAATAAATAAATTTTTTTGATATCTGGCTTAGTTTTGGAGATATTCGATCTTAAAATTTTAAAAACACATCACTTCACGACTTGTCAAAAGAGGTGTATTAATTAGGCTTTTAGGTGTTTTATTAACTAACCAATGAAATATGACGGACTGAGAGTAAAAGTGACTTATTTATAAGGTTCGGGCAAAAGTGGCTTCGAAAATGTTCCACGCAAAAACGAATCGCGTGAGATTCCGGGCAAAAACGAATCGTAGAAAATTTCCGTGCAAAAACGACTTAGCTGCATTAACTTTGCATTAGTTTTTGAACTAAACTAAAAGACTTATTTGACGGGCTGAGAGTAAAAGTGACTTATTTATAAGGTTCGGGCAAAAGTGGCTTAGAAAATGTTCCGCGCAAAAACGACTTAACTACTTAACTGCATTAACTTTGCATTACTTTTTGCAGTTAAATCGTTTTTGCCCCGAATCTCACGCGATTCGTTTTTGTGCTGAACATTTTCTAAGCCACTTTTGCCCGAACCTTATAAATAGGTCACTTTTACACTCAGCCCGTCATTTATACACCTCTTCCTCCCAGAAAGTTGAATAAAAAAGTTCGCGCTATCTTTAAGTTCGGCCGTTTTGACAAGTGATGTGTTCCTAAAATTTCAAGATCGAATATTTTGAAATCTAAACCAGATATCAAAAAAATTTATTTATTATTTTCGTTTTATTTTGCGGTGTTTTATCGAAATTCATCGTCAAATCCGTGTGCCATGGAAACTAAAATCGTGCCCCTCATTACCTCTCAAATGCTCATTTACCTAGGAAAGGGTCATGAAATAACATTTCATCTAAAATCCCTAAACTGTTCAGAGTACAGGCGAGTACCCCTCCCAACCCCCCACCACCACCATAGGACCAAATTATTCTCCTATAAGCAATGGGGGATCACACTCTATACAACAGCAAAAGAACCATCCAAATCGGTTCACGCGTTACAAAGTTAGGTTCCATAACCCATTTAGTTGGACGGCCGAGGATGGAGCTGAAATAAACACCTGCGACCTGATGCACATTTAAAGTGCCTTTAAAACCCTTCTGATCGGACGCTTCCTCTTTATCGACCATTGCATGGATGTCTTTACCGTCGATTGCGATACATGTGATGCCAAGGCATCGCTCTTGGATTACTATAACAAACTGATCAATATTGTTGATGTCGCCTCCAGAATTAACAACAAAATCAGCTGTTCTTTTGCACGTTGCTCCGATACCATCCGGTGGACCTTTGCCATGTCCACTTTCGGTGTAGTTTCATGTAAAGCTCTCAATATCTGAAATTTCTTCAGAGAGTTTGGTTGCCATTATAAAAAACATCGTTTTATTACGATACTGCGTTACAGGGCCATCGCTCAAGAAATGCACTCGTTTGATGCCACGTGAAAGAGTCTTGAAAATTGGTCGCAGATGTGTCCAAATGGCAGCAGGTGAATGGGCTATGTTCTCGGAGACTGTGCAAAAAGAAAGGATGGAATTCCGTAAGTAAACTACTACGGTATGCAGACTCAGTTGAGCTCGAGATCCACCGAAATGAAAGGCCTCTATTTCTTCTGCGTACTTAGTGCAATAATTTTCGCTGAAATCTACGTGGATCAGATCGCAAGAGCCGGTAAAGTGTACAACCCAAATACCTCCCTTACCGTACCCTAAGGATATAAATGTATTTTCCCCCTCATTTACTAATTTTCTGTTATAATATACCAACGGTTATATTTATATATCATTTCACGCCCAAAGAACCTAAAAATTCACAATCCCTTTCATTTTTCAATTCTCATCCTTGCCATAAAAAATCAATAAATTTTCGACTTAGCACTTGATTTAAGGCCATTAAACCTATGACAACTATTCATCATCTCATAATACTTTTCAGATTAAACTCTTCGGTCTATTGATTGATGTGCACTTGCCAAAAAAACGTTGGATTACTTTCTCCCGAAAATTCCCAGCACGAGCTTATAGCATAACAATTTTTAATTTAAAAATACAATTTTCTGAAAATTCCATGTTGAAAACCAGCTGTGAGAATACGACATTTATCTTTGTTGTTTTTCTGTTCATAGAATAAGTGGAACATGTGGCGACATAATCTTGCATGCGACCCCATTTCTTCTATTTTATCAGTGGCAGACAATAGGGAATAGAGATACAATGGAAAGGATTCGAGATGACATAAGAGAAAATGGGAGCAGATGAAAGCATTTTCGTTTCGGATAGGCTTATCGGCAATTTTATGAAGTTGATATTTTGTGAATTTTATTGATGTTGACGGCGGGTATAGGTTTAGATTGGCATCGTTTTGTACTTTATTCCAATTTGTTCAAATCCCGACGAAATAGCCTATTGTGGGGTTCGGGGGTGTGGAACTTAAAAATATAATGAGAACGAAATCCTTTTCTTTTCCCTTTTAGCTTATTTTGAAATTTCTTTTGATCAATCAAGTCGGAACGAAATTGAATTTTGAAAGGAGTAAAAAATTAATATTTTCCGGAAAATTAAGGACACAAAGATACTTTGAGAGTTACTTTCAAGTAAGGAGGCGTGCTGATTTGTGGGGTTTAAACTTGTATAGAATACGGTTCCTTACTAACAATACTCAATCGAATAATTATGCATGACAGCAATATATGATGTGTGGTCCATAATTTGAGGACCAAGAAAATAATACAAACAATTTATTTGATGTGATTTTGGCCACGAAGCTGACAAATAATTGCTGGCGAATTAATCGTGCCTCCTCTCGAATCCAAAAAGGTTATGTCGGTTAAGATAATGAGGTAGAACAAAACGATCGCTCCAAGGAAGGCCACAGTGGCGAATTTTAAAAATCCACGCTGGACTACCTCGATGCGGTTGATGTGCACTGCGTTGAAAGGGGAACAATCACAGCTAGTGTATTTTAGAATTGGCCCAACGAGTGTGCAGTATAAAATCTTCAGAATTAATGAATCGTTAAATTCTTTAGACCATTGACGATAACGTTAAACGAAAGCGTCTAGTCTAGTCTAGTCCAATGTGCTCACAGAGACGTACCTTAGCTTACCCAAATACATTTCTCGAATCAAAAAGCTAACACTCTCATAATTTGTTGCTAAATAATTACTAATTATTTGTAGAAAAAAATTTTTTTTGCTTTTTTTGGCAAGTCGGGTTTTTTTTATAATTTTTTTTTATGTTGGCCAAATCCTAGGGGACAACCCTTTGATGCGTTAGCCTGGTTTTGACCGGAAGTGAATTAGGGTAAGGGAAGTAAGGAAACTTGAGTCTTGTTTTTTGCATAGCTGCGAGCTAGACAACAGCCCAGAGACGAAGTGGATTATTTAATTTCTTAATAAAAGCTCACGGGGTCATCTGGTCTCGAACCCGGGACCCATGGATTGTTGGTCGTGCCGCTTAATGAATTGATCCAACTCCGTCTCCCAAAAACAAAGATGTTATAAGTTTGACGTGTATTTTTTTGTTTTTTTTTAATGTCTGACCGGGCATAACTTGGGTAGAGTGTGATCCCCCATTGCTATGGGGGAGCGGTAGTCTAACTTCGTAACGCGTCGACCGATTTCAATGATTCTTTTTCTGTTGGGTAAAGTATGTTCCCTGATTGATACCACCAGAAAAAAAGTTTTGATGGGATGGTGGTTAGGTTGAACCTAACTTTTTAACGTGTCGACCGATTTGTACGGAATAAAAAACACTAAAAAATAAAATAGTTTTAAGAAAAAAGTTGAACCGACTTCACAAAAAGAGCTAAAAAGCATAAAATAATTTTTAATTTTATATCTGTTACGACATTTTGAAGTCGGTGCAAATCAAACAAACCAAAAAAAACGGTCATTAGACCGGAATGTATTTACAGAAGCAGACTTCTTAGCTGCAGAGACTACTAATACCGAAAGAATTGTACCCGCTGAGGATCTGAATACAACTACAACTACTGAAATACCACCCCGATCTATAGCTTTAACATCAGACACTTTAGAGGTCTCCACTTTAAAAGACCCCAACCACCACTGAAATGTCCTCTCAGCCTAGTACTTCAACTTCAGCTACTTTGAAGGACTCCATCCCAACCAATGACTGTAATTATGCAGTGCCAAACTTCGGAACACCTTCTCGATCTATAGCTTCCACTTCTAATATTTTAAAGAGCTTCACAGCAAATGACACCTGTAATAAAAAAAATCAAAATCTGACTGACATTGAAATGCCATCCCAGCCCATTGCTTCAACTTCAGCCATATCAGAAACTGAACATCTTACTGTGGAGAAACCGAAGACAAGTGGTAAATTCTTCATTTCTAGTCAGTCCAAAAAATATCGTAGCAATACCAAAAGAATTTAGGAGTCAAGAAAGGAAAACTAGAAAACAAGGTAAGACGGCAATACTCACGGCTCTTCCTTATAAAAATGAACTCAAGACTGACTTAGAAACAGAGATGGGCATTTTTTATTCCAATAAAGATAAAAGCTCAAATAAATTAAAAAATCGAATAAAAATTTATTTGATTACAAAATTTATTTGTTATTTGGAGGATTCGATAATCAATTAATTATTCGTTAGTTGATGTCTCTTTATGGAATACTTGAACTAATGGACACCAACAACAAATAATTATTTCATAAAGAGACATGAACTATCGAATAATTACTTGATAATCGAATAACAAATAACTATTTGAAATTCGAATAAAAAGCACTAAATAACAAATAATTATTTGCGAATAAATCATCAAATAACGAGCAATTATTTGATTATCGAATAACGAACGATCGAATTACAAATAATTATTTGAAATTGGATTAAGGAGCACCAAATAACAAATAATTATTTGAAATTGGATTAAGGAGCACCAAATAACAAATAATTATTTGAAATTGGATTAAGAAGCACCAAATAACAAATAATTATTTGCGAATAACTTAAAATAAATTGAAAATCGAATAAAAATTTATTCGAATAATTTTTTATTCGATTTTTAAAAAAAATCGTTATTCGATTAAAAATTTATTCGAATAATGCCCATCACTGCTTAGAAAATAAAATTAAGAAAACGAAGACTAAAAACAAGAAATTTTGTAAGAAGACTGAAACTAAAGCAAAGATACTTGAAAAGAAGACAAAATACACAAAGTGAGACGGACACTGATTCATCCAAAGAGGAAGATGATGACGATTGCGCTTGCATCTACTGTTAGTACTTATACTCGCAGTCAACTAAAGGATGGGTAATCTGTAGTGTGTGCCACGGTGGGGCCCATAATTCTTGTGCTGGAGTTAACACAACGGACAATTTATGTCTATGTGAGGCTGTAGGGCTGATGGCCGCCACCCTAACCTAACCTGTGCTGGAGTTGATAAAAAAGACGATGAAGCTCATATTTGTGAACGCTGCCAGTCTGACTAAAATATCTGCTCGTTTTACCCCGTACCATTTCCCATTATTTTTGGGAGTAAGGTTTTGGGTGGGAATTTTGGGTAACTCATTATAGTTCCTAATTACCAAATAATTAAACAATTAAGCCTATAAATCAAGTTGATTATATAAAGTTTAATTACAAATGTTGCTTTCTGAGTTGAATTTATTTTACGAAACAGTTTAATTTTCTTTAGGTATGATTATTTTTTCTTAAGTATCTCATTGTGCCCCGGTCTCCCCTACTTGTAGTCGATAATTTAACACTCGGTAAGCGCCGTTTTAGGAAAAAAAACTTCAACGAATGTGATCACAATATACATCCGACAAACAGCTGTTCTGTTGTTCGGGTTTATAGAAGTCATCAAATAAATTTTAATAAATACCTGCCAAAGGTTTTTTTTATTCAAAAATATTTGTTGCGGGGAGACATTTTCATTTTCTACAATTTTTAATTTCAGCCATTCTATTCTATCGTTAAAATGTTTTACTGCACAAAACGTCATCGCATACATTCATTGTCAAGAAGAAATGACGACAAACAAATAACTAATCTTACATCGCCAGCACCTGCAGCCTGCAGCTGCAATTATTATAATTCGAAAAGATCTAAGCCTAAATATGTACATACCACTCACTCCTCAGTTCTTTGCATGCAAGCGAAAGAGCACGAATTGAATTGATCGAATGCAGTGTTGTTTTTGTCTATTGAACGAGTTATTTCTATGCAACAATTCCCAGCAGTCTATCAACCTAAAAGGAAGCCACTCAATGCCCGACTTGGCAAATCATTCAATTAGCGCAGTGCCTGAGTTTCGCTTTACTCGGCCACGGCCACAGGACAGGGCACGGTACAAGAAATTGAGATGGCAGCGACCTACAACAGCGCGCCAAACTTGCGCAATTTCTCCAGTAAAACAAAGCACTTAAGCAGTCCACTGGCATTCAGCATGTACCTTGACTGGAGAATTCGTTGATCGAGTCGTTCGCTTGCTTCAATGAGAACTCCTGTGTTCTGCATGAGACGCTCTGCTTGAAAAGAAATCGCCTTGTGTCGTGGTCCGTGGATGCATGGGCTGAGCGGCTCACTGCAGTTAGGTGCTGGCCAAGCTGCAATACATGGGGGTGGTTGGGTGGTGCGCTTTCGTATCAATTTTTCTCAAGCAATCGCCTGAAATTGAATCTCTGACATGGCAATGTTTCAACGCTTATGTTGATTTGCAATATTGAGTGGGCTACAATTCTGAAAAGCACTGTTTGCATATGCGCATTGCGCTTGGCGACCAATGTGTAGTGGCAGGCGTGCGTAGTGTGCCCTGAATAATTTCTTCTTGAGGAAAGTCGGGAACATTTCCGTTCAATCAATTTTCGATCGAAGTAAACTGCAATGACTGAGTGAGTGAGTGCAGACGTTGTTGGCAAGTTCTAATAAAAGCCGTTTTCGTTCAATTTGCATGCATTGCTTTATTGTAGAAATACATTGAATTGAATTAGGTTACAGTAGGGAATTAATTTGCGGCGTGTTAGGTCTGCCCTTGTGACTGCTGGTGGAAATTTCTGAATATTTGATATGATCGGTGATAGGAAATAAATCATTTAAAAGAATATTTGTAACTACAATAAAATGTGAAATAAAAAAATTTTACTAACTGTAATTTAAAACAATCTCTCTGTTGGCAACTGTACGATAATATCTTTTTCTTATTACTCTGACAGTAAGAAAACGGAAGAGAAGAAGATCAGAATACATTGATAGTTTGAAATTTTCTTATGCATACAAGGAACTAACTTAGTCATGTGTTTAAGATGAATTCTTTTTATTGGTGGTACTTTTTGGTACATTTTTACTCTTCGACAACAACAAATGCCGCGGTAAAATCCAAAACGATAGAGGGATGTAAACAGACCATCACGGAACTAGGGACGACAAAACGAGGTCAGCCTAATATACGTTCCGGGGCACTGCGGTATCCCAGGTAATGAAAAAGCGAATGAGCTGGCGTTTAGGGGCGCAAATGACGACACTCCAATAATGGTCAACCTGAGCATACCCATCTATGAAATCAAAAAATAAATCATGAAATGCAAAAAAAAAATAAATTTCAAAAGATCATTAAGGTTAACAAAGCCAAACTGAAACTTCTTGTTGGCCTTGTGACAGGACATGCAAGACTAAGGGCTCATGCCATAAAAATGGGAAGGGCAAATTCCAGTCTATGCAGGGAATGTGAGGAAGAATACGAAACTTATTACACGTTCTCGGCCAATGCCCAGTCGTGGATCAGTTGGCCCCACAATGGGCTTTACGGTATGCTGCCGAGCAGGTGGTGTACATCGGGTTACTAAAGGCCTCAGTGCAAGGATGACACACATCTTTCCCCCCTCGAAAACCTAAAAACCCAACCAACCAACGCCCGGACATGATTTGGCGGTATTTTTTTTTCTCTCCAGAGGAGAACAGAATTTTGTTCTCTATTCTCGAGAGGTACTGTCGATGGGTACTCATCGCAGTTACGCTTAGAACTGACAATGTTCCAGATCCGCTCGGGCTCTTAGGTAATTACTACATAAATTTTCCCGTGCTGAAACGAACAGATCACAGAGTGACTTAGGTAGTCGGCATCGCTCCAAGAAGAGCAAAACCACCTCCAGGGTTTGTTTCTAAAACTCTTGAGATGCTTTAACGTACGCCTTGGAAAAGGGTACACACTGCAAAAATACAGCGATTGAATCTCGTAGAACACTCAACGTCAAAATATCTATGCTACAAGAATACCGAGGTCTACCATCTACAATACGTCGAATGTCCAACAAACAGCCGTTTAAAGGGTGTTGTTTAGAAAAATATTCTCCTGATATTCGTCAGTAGCAAATACAGGTCCGTCAGTGTTTCGTAAATGGTGTTAAGTTTCAAAAGTCTTTCCTGTAATAGAGCATAAAAGTGCTTCCCCTTATCAAGATGGTAAAACACAAAACTTTTCAATTTAATTCGCTCGCGCTTTAATACGCTCAGACTGTTTTTCCTACAACACAGGCTGCCACATAATTTATTTTAAACCTTAAATTCTTAAATTTATACCACCATAAAAAATATTCGGCAAAATTATTTCATTTTCCCCATTAAAGTCCCTCCTGTGACACACCTACGATATATAAAAAACTAATGCATTCACAAAACCCGACTAACGTGTTCGAGTCTTTGAAGATACAGACAAATTATTTTAGCTCATGTTTACGTTGAAAGGCAAGCAATCCTGCTCATACATAAACATAAACTTGTCAAATTCATACATAAATATTAGCGCTCAACGCCAGGATATCCTTAGGGAGATCTTTTGTGTACCTACTTCATATTCACTAACGTAATCGAATTATTTCCATCCACTGTAGTGCGCTCAAAGGAGTTCTTGCAAAGCCAACATAGACGTTATGCTATTGCAATGTATTTTGTAATTACTTCTGGGTGTGATAATTGAAGCAGATTTACCAAGTGAGATACTAATTAAAATTTTGCATTAATTAAAGCTGATAATCGTATAATCCGATGGAATTTTATGGAAAATTTGGTATACGTTTAATATTTGCATGGAACGCATCGGGTTTTGCATCAAAGTTCATAATTTATTCGATTGCATAGCACTGCAAAATAAATTATGTGGAAATTAACATTTTTGCGAATGAAGCTAGTGAAAATATTCCATGCTGTAGGAATTAACTTTTGCAGTCTCTGTTATTGTAACATTAAGCAAAATTAAATAAAAACCTAGGGCTAGGGGAAATTTGCTTACATATGCTGGTAAGAAAACAGATCGATGGCATTTACTTCTATTTTATCAAAAGTTCTTGAATCAATTATCAATTCAATTGATAAAATATATTCAAAATAACCTTCTTATTAGCATTCGCTTGTTCGCTTTCTGCACTGGCCGCTCATCCGGAGTCTTAATAACTGCTCTGACGACGACTTGGAACCATTGTATCCATACCTTTGGTAATCTGAAATTTTTGCTCACGACATTTTAGAAGGATTCGATTTAACATAGTCTGCCATGCTGCCTTTCCAGTCAAACTTCAAGCATGTGGTCTGTATCCTCAAGAAAACTTAACATAATGGTTTGAAAGTTTTCTATCAGACCGCTCAATCCATTTAATAATGAATGAAGTTACATTTGGCGCATACGAAATAACTGCCGGTGTACCTCAGGAATCCGTCATTTAACCAACCTTATTTCAACATTTTTCAAATCCATTCATAGATTCGCCGACAATAGCACCCTTGATTTTGCGTATTATTTTAATTCTATAGCAAATTCCTATTAGAACTCTACAGAAACGAGAACGGATATTTGGATAACGATATTTCCACCATCAACGCTTAGAACAGAATGCATTCAAAACTCGAAAGCCTCTTTCCGTGGATGAAAATGAATAATCCCAATTCGACCTTTCTTAACTATCGATTAAATATGAGGGTGGTTTTATAAGTATCCGTCTTTGAAGATAGGGTGGCGTTGCTGAGAGAAGTTGGCATTACTATTGTGTGAGCTTTCTTTCAAACGACGCCATACAAAATTGCAAACAGATTCATAGGTTAGTTTTTGGTGTTTTTCGATAAAATGGGAAAAAAAACGTGCGAAGAAATAAAAGCGAATTTGAAGGTGTTGTCTATGGGGACCATTCACTATCAACCGTGAGATATTAGTTGAACAAATTCAAACGTAGTCGAACATATGTTTTTGATGATGAATGGCGAGCCCGCACGACAGACCTGATTACTTTGTTTTCATGATGTAGTGAAAACCTAGGGGACAACCCTATATTGCGTTGGCATGGTTTCGGCCGGAAGGGAATTAGATAATTTGAATGTCTTGTTTTTACATTCCTGCGAGCTAGACAACAGCCGGAGTGGATTTTCTTAATTTTTATTAAAAACTCACGGGGAAATCGAAGTCCGAACCCTGGAACCATAACGTGGTGATCGTGCGACTCAACTAATCGATCCAACTCCGTCTCCGCTATCTTCAAAGCCTTGTAGCTGTTTCCAGCCTTTGAATCATTATCTCTTATGACTTGGTTGACGGACTTCCTAAAATGCATTCTAAGCGGAACCCATAACGAATGTCAAATGTTATATCTCTGTGGTCCAATCTTGATCTAGATGCTACCATTCTGGAATGGACGGAATAACATTAAATAGTACTTACAAAAACAATGCCGGTGTACCATACGGTTCAGTTCTGTCACCTACTCTCTTTCTCTTTTTTATTTTTTCTTACTTCGTTTTTAAAATTCCATTTATCCTATCCAATCTATTCGTGTCAATGCACTCTATTACTCCTTAAACTTACATAACTTGTGGCGCCTATCAACTGCTTCTGACCGTAGTTTTATATATCTTTGTTTCTAGATCTGCTTGCAAGGATTTTTCTTAAATTCTTTGGTTTTGAATGTAAAATGGTTTCTAAATTTGGTTGGAATTTTAAATGGTCTCAGATTCGGATCGACAGGGGTTGAATATAATAGTCAAAAACAATTTTTTTTTTGGTATATATAATTTTTTTGGAAAAGCAATAAAATTTTCTATAAAAAAGTTGATAACATTGTTAAAATTATTTAAAAAAAAATTGTCTTTCCATTCACAATTCAGCACGAGAACGAGGATGCCATCACCTGGCAGACTTTTTATGTTTATCAAGTTGTAGCGTACCTTGTCTTTACCTTTTTGCAGAGAGCACTTAAATCCTAAATCAGATATGCTTTCAGTGAAAACAAAACATAAATTTCCTTTTCAAGATTTTAACTTACGGTGACTTGGGTTAAAAAAGATTATCCTTCCAGCAAAATGTAGAGCTTGTTGCAAATTTAATCACTATATTAGATAGAAAACATCTTAAAAATTTATTACTGGTATCAGATTTTCTAGATAACCTCATGAATATCAACGCCATCAGGCCCGACATTATGCAAAGGGGAGAAATTTCATTAACGGAGATGTGTTGCTTTCGTAGAAAACTTTTTACCCAATCCAGAGGGGGGAATCCTTGCGTAAAATCAAATATTCTACACATGCTGCTCTTGGACTGTAAAAATATTAAGCGAGTAAATCTTTTTACTTGGATTTGTACGAGAAAGTTTAAATGGAAATTGCGATTAACCTTTAAATAAGAGGATTGTCACAAGTTTAGGTGTTTCACATAATATGTACAGAACAATTTCAAAAAGGATTAACTATTCCGATTGACTGCCTTTGAATCTCCTTAGCGCCCTTTAGAATCCACATCTTATGAAATTACTTCCGTTGCTCGAAACTTATTCTCTCGAGTTTTAATATTAATAAAAAAAAAAACAAATTTTCCACAAATAAGTAAGAGGGGGAACAAACAAAATTATTATGGCTAAATTTCCTTCAGCTGTTTCTTCCTGTCTGACTTCTTTTCCTTAAAGATTTCAATCAAAATTTAATTTATGTATGTAAGACCCTTGTGCACGAAAGAAGAGAAGAAATTGCCCCTGACGCCCCAATAATGAAGATATATCCTTTCGGGAAGAAATACCCTTCGCAAGAAGTGTCAGGCTCAAATCCTATAAAAATCGGATTAGACGTGTAAGAAGGTAATAATTGTAACCACTTCCTTTTGGGGTTTTTGTAATTTGGGGAAGTGGAGATGTTTCGGGTACATAAGTACGTTAAGTATTTTTTTTTTCTTTTACAAAACGATTTACGAAGAAAAATTTAATCCTACTCTTAAGAGTAAACGATTTTAAAATACATGTGTTTTGCAGATGAGGTGGATATGCTTTTTATGAGGAGATTTTTTCCGAAGGACCCCATTTAGGTAAAAAATGAATATGTGTAGTTTTAAGGGTACTCATTCAGTGGTTTTAAAAATTTATTCTATTTAAAAATTAACTAACTGAAACCGCTCTTAAAACCCCACTTGTTCTTTGGTCACTGTAATTCGCAAGGGCAACTAGACAATACACCAAAACTCAACTACTCGGATTCCTCTCGTAATTTTAAAAATAATATCGCTATCCTTTCTCTCAAATTTTATCTTATTCAGGAGTTTTTCCATCGTCAATACAAAAACAAGAAGAGGCTAGTGATCCCTCTAACTACAGGTTAATTGCACCTAATTCAGTTTTGTGTAAGGTTTTTAATTCACTTATTTATAACTAGCTGGGCCTGTCCGGCGTTGCTCGGACTTTTGCTGCGTGAATGTCGTTTTCAGTTATTTTTAAATGCTACTCTCACGTTGATATACTGAGGTATATGACCCCAGGCATAGATGGGTATTCAAATTCAAGTCCTCACTGAAGATTCCTGCTCGTGCTCTTCCATCAATTTTGAATTCATCTATGTAAATTGTGCGTCAGTCAGACTGTTTTCAGGTAGGGACTCATCCCTTATAAGCGTTTCATGGTATCTCTCAGAGTTACCCTTACATTGTTGACAAGCATTTCCACTTCCAGTATCTTATTTTTGACGAGATCCAGGATTTTCCTATGCCCGTAGTCAGCACTAGACGGTTTTACAGTCGACGCCTCGAAGAGCTGCTGACGCTGCAGTCCTTCTCGCATATAAGTCCAATGGCATCTCTAACATCGCTGTCGGCGTGGTTCAAAAGGCACCTCTTATCCCGACAAAAGTCGGCCTCTGAACCCTACTCAGTTGCCTTTTTACGGTGGTTTTTGAAGCTCTTGCCCATCAAACCACCGAGGCATATGAAATAATGCATCTCACTATCACAGTATGGATCATTGGCAAGATCTCCTTCCCCCTTGATCACACACCCTTCTACATAGATATAAAACCCCGTTGGCATTTTGAATGTTTTCCTCAAAAATAAGTTTTGAGTATAGGAATCCCCTAGAGACTTGACTTAGTCCGAGGCAATGAGAATGATAAGAAAATGATTGTATTAATGAAGTGCCCTTGTTCCCCTCACTATTGCTCCACTACCTTTAGACCTCCTCTTATGGTGTCTGCTACGATGCGTACGAACTTACCTCTTCTCATAATGGCTATGTCATCGGCATAACCCACGTTGTGTTTGCCTTCTTCATTAATGTTCCACCAAATGGGAGATAATATTCCCCCCTGAAAGGTCATCTTCTTCTTACCCTCCCACACAGTCTTGATTCTATTCTATGGATAATTACTGATCTTGTCCTTAACATATTGCTAATCCATCTGTTTACAGTAGGTAGGTAGGTCTACTTTATTCACGCCCAAAAATTATTCTATTCCAGTCTTCCAAAGTCTATGTTATCAGAGGCTCCTTCAATGTCTGTTATGGCTGCCATTGTTATGCCTTTGCTATTCAACTTCTCTTCTGCTACTCTATCCACCACTTGGTATAGGGCCATTTCGGTAGACCTATTATGACAATAAGCGTGCTCGTTTCTACTTAATGGGTATATCTCGAACATGTTATCAGCCATAATCTTCGCCATTGTTTTCAATAGAAAAGAATTCAGGCTCACAAATCTAAAGTAATTCGGCTCCGTAAAGTCTTCTCTTCCCAGTTTTGGTATAAATATTACCTTAACCATTATTCATGAAACCTAGATGTACCAGTACGATGTATATGACCGTTGCACTTGCGATATGAATCTAACTATCCTATAGGGCTGGGCTGGGAATATACAACCCCTCTGCCTTGAATGGTTCAAATGGCTTTATAGATCGCCTGACCCCCTCAATAAACGCAATCCTTTCCACCTCTAACTAGCCCATAGCAGAGGCACCCTGTTTCCTCAGAGGCCACGGCATGTCCGATCTGTAGCTTCCAGGAATGTGGATTTCCAGTAGGATCTCCCTTTTTTCGGATAAGTACTCCGACACCTTTCTCGTCTTATTTTAGACCTTTCCGAGTCAGGAACCGGGTGATTTGAAACCATACGTAGTAGACGTCAGGGATATTTCTCGTACTCGAGCAGAAGTCCCTATACGACTCAGTCTTTTTTCTATGTATCTTGGCTCGTCATAGAATCGTTGAAAACCTTCCTACTCTCCTTCTTCAGTGATTTTAGCTCCCTTTCTAACCAAGGGGTTTGGGTCCTGTTCCACCACTTCAGTTGGAGTACAGGCTTTACGATGCGGCTCTTCAACAGCATTCTGTAGAGTGTAAAACTGTCTTTCCGTGTGCACTGTATTCCTGTGTATCGAGGACTTCCATGCCGTCAGCCTTTCCGTTAACAAATTTTTTTTTTAAGAAGTTGCCAAAGCCTAGGGTACAACGCGTTAGCATGGCTTTGGCTGGAAGGGAATTAGCGTAAAGGAAAAGAGAGAAATTAAATGTCTTGTTTTTGACTACAGCACAGGGATGTAGTAGATTTTTTAATTATATTTTAAAAACTCACGGGGAGATCGAGTCTCGAAACTGGGAATCATGGTGTGGTGGTCGTGCCGCTCAATCAATTGATCCAACTCCGTCTCTAAATCTCGGTACTTCTGACTATTTCTGTTCTTCTGGCATCCTGATCAGCCTCCGCCTTTTATGTGCCTCATACCGAATTTAAAAAGTTATGGCTCTATGGTTTAACAGTGTCGCCACATCAGCCATCCTCCAATTGAGCACTCTATTCAACAACTTAGTATTGCTAAGGGTCACGTCGATAGCCTTCTTATCTCTACAATCCACGAAAGTTGGTTCGACACCCCAATTAAAATGAAAGTTGTTTCCTGCCGTGATCTACGTTTTTACGGTTTCATTTGTGCTACCCTACACTGTATTTGTATTTTTATTGAATTCTGTTGTTAGCTGAAAACAACCATGGGACGCCGTCGATGGGATTCGAACCTGGGACCTGCGGATCTAGCGATAAACTCCGGGAGCCCAATTATTCTTCTCCTGGATATCCAGGGTTCCTGCTGCACCGCTATAACCAGCTTCTCTTCGACAACGTAGTGGCACATAATATCTGATGCCGCCTTACTGTGATGCAGATTGAGTTACCAAACCTTCATTGTGATACCACCCACCTCTCTAACGGAATTAGTTGGGAGCTCTAAGTGGTTTTAGGTACGTATTCGTCGGGACTCCGAGCTAGCGCTAATGTGCCTGCCACTCCAACCTAACCTAGCCGAACCTAGGGATACGAAAGACAGGTATAGATAATAGAAGGCGGCATTTTACTGTACGTTGGTAGGGTATAGGCTTCGTAGAGTCGGTCGTCGGGTGTCAATACCCTACCCTAGCTACGACCCTGCATATCGGAATAAAGATGTGAATTTGCTAGTATGATATGTTGTTGGTAGTAAGAATCTTCTTTATGTTGATATTATTTAATTAGGAGGATAAATTTCTGGAGCGTAGTGATGCTGGCATAGATGCATCTCGGGAATAATAGGTTATAAAAAATATTCGTATAGAAGATTTATTTTTGACGCCTTATTCAGCACTGCTTTCTTAGTACTTAAGTAGTTCAGTAAAAGAAAGCAGTCTTACATCACCATTTCAACCCACTATTTGTTCATACGTAGAATGTAGTTGCGGTCAATCGATATCATTTATTTAAACTTGTACAAAATTACCTTCTCTAAAATAAAATTGTGCAGGTGTTTACAAAATATTCAATAGGTAAGTAAGCTTGTATGTCATTATTGGTGTGAGATAATCCGTTTAGAGAAAGTTTTAAAATGAGCAACATTTGACAGTTTGGAAAAACGATCAAAGAGACCAGCCGCCCGTGGAAAATGTCGGGAATAGGAACCGCGGTATTAATGACATTTTTGTGGTTTAAATGATAAAGTGATTAAATGTGAATAATAAATTTAAAACTTAGTCGCTAAACGTGTGAATTGAAAACCGCCTTCAAGCTCTTAATAGAATCCATGTGAATAATTTATTGTCAGTGCAGAGTTGTGTGATAATGAAATCATAGTGTTTAGAAAATGGTGCTTTTATTATGTTTTTTAGTGATTTTTATGTGAAATTGCCAGCCTATCAAATCCCATATCATCAGGGCTGTTTATTCTGTAAATAGATGGGTCAAGCATGCACTAAGCCACAGAAAAAGCACCCTAAAGCAGACCTGTGCATTAGTGAGTAAATATCTCCGCTACATTTATTTTGTATCTATTTATCAAGGTTTCATCAAATAGCATTAAAATTGCGCCCTGGTTTTCGGTATTCGCGAATGCCCTTTAAAATATTTTTAGAGGAAGTCTTTGAAGTGCTTCTTAACGATAGAAACACCTTTTTAACTTCTGAATTGTGCAACACAATAGTTTTACCTTTTCGACTGATTGGGAAGTTTAACTGCCTCAGGTGTTGGAATTTTCAATTTATATAACAAATTATCGGAATGGCATCAAACGAATGTGGAACCAGTTAAGTGTTTAATTCAAGTTTCTTATAATACAAGAAAAAGTTTCGACAATTATTGGTACTAAGCAATAGTGTTGTTTTGTGCGAAAGTCTTCAATAGAGGCACCGAGAACAAAGTAGCCTAAATACAGTTTGTGTGGTCATACCGTGATAATGACTATAACAATTACAGGCATTTTTCTTTAACATTGCCTAAATATGTGATATAATTACTGGAGTGTAACACTTCTTTTTGTATTTTTCATTACTTTCTTTGCATTCGCAAGGTTCTGTCGTGTGCCTTATATTGTTTTTTTGTGTCTAATTGCCAACATTTCTTTAATTTTTATATTGTTGATGGTCTGATGGTCTCGCAGCTGCTATTGGTACTGATTTATCATTCTTACTTGCGGATTTGTTATGATTTGTTTTTAATTCGCTGTCACTGTGAACCATAACTTGCGCTAATAAAATTCGGTAGGCTTGTTCCCGTGTGATAGACAGTATATGTTACATTTTTAGTATATGCTATATTATTAGTATGTTCAATTCATTGGTGGAGTAAGGGATGTGTTGAACGAATCCCGTAAATAAATGCTCGCTTACCTAAACGGAATTAATTCGTCGTGGCCTGAGGCTAGGAGCATGTAATTCAATTTTAAAACGTCCAGATTGATGCCAACTTTTTTCGATATGCGTTTCTAAATTTCTCATCTGCCCTCGCTTGATAGCTCCTTAAACACATAAGAGACTAAAATAACAAAACTTAAAAAAAATTCAGCGCCTGAAGAAGTGATGTGGCTTAAATCGATAGAAATCTGATTCCTGTCTGCAATTCTCCTTCCAATTATAAAAACTAATACCTATGATGTCTACATGTAGTGCCAACCCCAGGAAATTCTAGAGACTTGGAAATTTAGGGCGCAGTTATGCTCTTATTGTCACTAATTTATTACCTGGCTTGTTTAATATTGCGCTCCCTAATCCTTACAATGATACCTCGTTTATCGAGCTTCCGTTGACTTTTCTTAAGCCAAACGAATTAAAAAACCAAAGGATTTCGAGTCGATGTGCAAACTGTTGTCTAGCAGCTTTCTAATCCGTCAGATTACTCCTCAGGATTCACAAAAAAAAAATACAATTGTAAGACCTTAACAGACTCGTGCTAGCTTGCGAAGATTTTCAAGGATCCAGTTACCGACCTTCTTTTATTTTGAAGATCGAAGCCTTCCTGACATGGTTTTAAAAGGGAAAGTCAACAATTAATTTCAGAAAATCCCTCGATAAGATTAGATTTTGCTTATCTCCGTCGTACGTAGCATTTATTGTTTCAAGGAGCTCTTTTGTTTTTCCCTTTTTCTTCTGGAGTTCCACAGAGTTGCATTTTCGAACCTCTCCTTTTTATTTCTTACATCAACGATGTGTCACTTTCACTTCCTTCGATTTTATGTGGATGATATTAAATTATTTCGTATTTTCTTTCGCGCGGCTCTTATTATGTTCTTTTAAGCATTAATCTCGCCATGTTTTTTTATTTCTCCTGGATGCTGGTGAATGTACCGCGATTATCACATACACACAATGACCACAATGACTTTCTCCCGTAGAAGATGTTGTTTGTAAGTAAGTTGTAACTAAATTGTCTAAATTGTCACGGCCAAAAGGCTAATAGCAAACAGCGCAAGTGAGAAGCATTGGCTATATTCGAACAATATTGAGGGGCACGCTCACTCAAGAAGCCTTATGCCCTCACCGTCGCCGGGTAGATCCAGGGAGCTCCTCAAGCTGAGCAGATCAGACGTTAGAACTCTGGCTGGCCTACTTACCGGCCACTGTAAGCTAAGCACCTGGTAAGGATAGGTAGAGCCATCGACCCCACCTGCAGACTCTGTCTGGAGGATGATGAGACCCCATTACGCGTATTATGTGAATGCCATGCAGTGGCCAGGCGCAGATTTAGCCTATTCGAGAAACCAACATTGGTACCGAGTGGGCTGATTGACTGCTAACTGCGGGAGCTGTTGAACCTCTTCAGAGGGACCGGCTTGGTATAATAAGTTGAGAACTCACACCTCCAATTTAATCAAATCAAATCAATCAAATCAAACTAAATTGTCAAGGTATGGTCGGTTTAGTTGATATGTTTAGGGATTGGGAGATCTTGTGAGATTGTGATACTTGTGAGATCCCACTTTGGAGGACAAATTTCCCCGTAATATGGCCGTTTCTTCTGAACTTTAAACTTACATACGCAGTCGTACGTTTTGTCCTGAATTAAGGATGTTAGAGCCCTGATCTCGTACCCTGCCTCCCTCTGGTGGATCTGTAGTTCCTCTAGAACATTTTCTAAATTTTTTCCAGCATTGCTTCTAAGAGTGTATGGAAGGAATTTTTCCAGCTGTATGTTGCGCTACGGTAAATTGTCAGGAAGGCTTGCGGTTGTATTTTCTCTTTATTTTCCGCGTTGGCAAGATTGATAATCGTATCGATTTGTTATGTTATTATGTTTCACTGAAATCTCTGATTGCTTGTAACTTTTACAGATTCTGTGTCTATGTTATTTGAGGGAAAATGCTTTGATGCTGCTTTGTTGATTACGATAAAATAGGGCATTGGGGTTGCAGAGAAAATGTCGGTGGTTTGGAATCGATTTTAAATCCACTTGTAATCGTTGTCTCAAATCGGCTGAAGCTCTTCTCCCGCCGCATGCCCTACAAAGGGTTACAGAAACTAGAGATATACCATAACAGTACCTTATCGGTACCTATGGACTTCCTGAATAGATCTGAGCCTTTCTGAATTTCCAGATGGCCTTCATACTCGCATACGTCTTAAATGTGAGTGAAATCCAAATCGAGATTCATTAGTGAACAAAAAGTTGGACCATTATTCCGAATCCCAATTTTGTTGCAACTCATACCACTGAATTCGCCTTAATTGATTCCCACGTCGAAGGACTGAATATCTTAAGGGAAGACGAGAATTAAGGTCGGACTCATGCAATCTATTCCTGATTGTTTGATCTGTAACCGTGACGATGTATGTATGTTGTGGCGAGGATTGGTAACCAATTTTAAAGAGTCGTCAATGCCGGATCCGGTTGAGCTTTAAAAACGGTGTAGCGATCTTGTGCTGTTTTTGACCTGGAGCTATAAGTGTGTTGTTCTCGTGGGTTTCTGCATCAAATTTTCGGTGCCATAATCGACAAATTACGCTTCCAGGGATGTCAAAAACGTTTGGAACGTCAGCTTGTGTTCTATCACTTTATAGAATTCGTACAGCTAAAATCATTGAAGACGTAGATGTTTTAGGGCTTTTACTATACTTTATAACATTGTGCCTGCATTAAAAACCTTGTCTCTAGTTCCCGTAACATCTTGTAGGGCATGGGGAGGGATTCATCTTCGATGACAACCATTGCACGTTCACTACTTACTCTGCAACCCTCAATGTTCTTTTTGCGTAATTTTGTGCTAGCAAAGAGCAGATGATAGAAGACCAATACGTTATTCCTTACTCGAACGACTTGAAGGCCCTTACATCTATAAAAAAATACATTAATAGTATCCCTTCAACGAAAGATTATTGATTGACCAGAGGACAAGAAAACAGGATATTTGAGGCTTAATTTACCTCATAACACAATATCCCCAAATTTTTTCCAAAGCACAAATCCCCAAAAAAAAGAAATTGTGCAGAAATTATTTGAAGGATGCCCACTTTATCCTTATACATCCTCGATAAGTATCCTCTCTTCGACTTTTGCATAATTTATCCTTCATTTTGAAATATATCTCTAGCTACATTATGCAAAACTTCACATGGTCAAAAGCAAGCAAACAACAATTTGTATAAACTTCCTATTCCTCGACAAGGTTACCCTGAATATGATAAAACATTCATCTTTCGCTACCACGAAACGAAAGGATCCTTAAATTATACGGAAACAATTGTATTTGTGGACATTTTGTGCTTAATAGTATTGTATTTCCGGCTGTTTGTAAATTTTCAATGAATGGAACGCTTCCACTTGGAGAACAGAAATGATTCAAGGAGGATTCACAACGGATATTATCGATTTACTTTCAAGCTTAAGGTCAAAGGTAAATTAACTTCCAATTTAACGATTCCATTTCACGACTTTCACGCGATAATTTCGTATTTTAGCAATTAACTGACTGATTTGTCACGAGCTTTTTATCTGTTTGGGACCTTTAACATTTGTACACTACTGTGGTAGTAAAATTTGTATCGTTCTAGAATTACATAACGATAAATCCATTGCATTATTTAAGATTGTAATAAAAAAACACATTTACGAAAAAAGGAATATGTTTTTTTACCTAATTTGTAGCCGTTACAGGCGCTCACCTAAAGCCAAGTTCAGGAACGTATTGATCAAGCAAATCTAAGCTATTAAGGTATTAATGAGCTGAACAACAAGGTTGAGCCCTTTGAAAGGCAATGAAGGTGGACTTTAAAGTTTCATATCCACCTAAATATAGCTAAAATAACTACCCAACTACCAAATCCAGCAGTCGTGGAAACAGGTTCGGGTGGTTTTTATTCACACAGTTTGCAAAATAGGGCATGAGTCTGCGAAGGGTTTCAGACCAATCAGTCTAATTTCGTTTGTAAACCCTAGAACGATTCTAAGATATCCACCTTCGAGAGATCCTTGACGGGTCCTACTTATCCAAATCACAACACGCTTACTTAAACAGTTGAACAGTTGAGCAATCACTCCATAATAAGCACTGTATCATGGCGGCTTTTCTAGATATTGAAGGAGCCTTCAATAACATTCGCATTGAGTCAATTCAGGTATCCCTAGTCGACCGGGGAGTTGAAGAAGGGCTTAGCAATTGCGTAGTATTCATGCTAAAGACTACAATCGTTCAAGCGAATCTCGGAAACAGCCATCTGACCAGATTTTTATATAGAGGTACATCACAGGGAGGTGTTATATCTCCACTCCTCTGGCTAATAGTTATGAATAAACTCATATTGAAGGTAGAAATTGAAGGGGACAAGGTAGTAGGTAGGATCTTGCCCCGTGGATGCCTTGAACGTAATTCTTTAACTTCTACCTATAGACCTACATATAAAAAATATCGCACCTGGCAGTGCAGTTAGGCTCAGGAAATCTGGATGCCGGACCGCGAAATCGGCCACAGTAACATCCTCAATATGTTACCATAGCAATTAACCTCCTTAACAACAGACTATACCATTTCAACGCTGAGTCTCAGCAAAAACTTTACTGTGAGGATTCCAACCAGTGAAGATTGGTGGGACGGTGAGGAAGGAAACTCTGATATAAAAATATTTACAGACGGCTCCAAAATGAACTGCGGCGTCTGCGCAGGAATATACTCCGAATAGTTAAAGGTCTCCAGGTCATACAGACTTCTAGACTATACCAGCGTTTTTCTGGCAGAGGTGCTGTCTATTCTGAAGGCAAATCTCTCTAGTTTCCGTAACCCCTTGTGGGGAATGGGGCGGGAAAACAACTTCACCCGAATCGAAACAATAATTGTAAGGGGGCGTACAATTTAAAGCGGATTCCGAACCACTGAGATTTTCAATGCAACCGGGAATTAGCATGGCGCAGCGTCGATATGTTATCGGGCAGTCTGGGTGCTAATAAGGCTCTTGACTCATCTACTATCACCTCTAAATTAGTAGAGCGATGCTATGAGGAACTAACCTGCCTAAGCAACCGATTCAGCCTCACCTTGATCTGAGTCCCAATACACAGAGACATCAAGCGGCAGACTCCAGATGGGGAGGCCTCTTGCGCCAAATCTAAGATGATTTGGCTATCATACGTTAGAACTAAATATACTCCTAAGTAGGACCTGAACGGACGTCCTCAGGACAACGGTGGTGTGTACTGGTCTGGTCATTGCGCAATCGGGGATCACGTCGCAAGTCTTGGCATTCCTGTTAACGCACATATTATTTTGCGATGTAGCCAAAGCCCAAGGGGCAACCTTATGATGCACTTAGCATGGTTTTGGCCGGGAGGGAATTAGGGTAAGGGGAATTAGGGAAATTTAATGTCCTATTTTTGACGGAGTGGATTTTTTAATTTCTTATTAAGAATTCGCGGAGAGACACAGTCTCGAACTCTGGACACATTACGGAATTAATGATAATGTATTGACCTTATGAGCGTCCCAGGCTCGAGCCCCACCGGTGACGATACATGATTGTATTCTGTTGACAGCAGATTACGCTAAAAAGCTATTGAGAATTACATAGTAATATCGGTGGTTTGGAACCCACCTTCTTTAAATTGTAGGTCCTATTGCAATCAATTAATAGACGTTATTATAGTTGCACTTTAAAGATAGGGTTTAAATTATATACAGAAATAGTACTTGACGCTTTGACACAGAAAAGTAATACATAAATTACATACATTTGTGAACTAGTATATGTGGCCTATTCTGAATTTTTATTGGCCTTAGGTAATTTATAAGCTACTTAGAATGTATAGATAGTTCACAGAATGGTACCCTTACAGCCTTAATTGGAATTCTTGTGATGGTAAAAGATCGCAGTAGACGGACATCTTAGAAGAACATCTGAAGTAAATCACTACAAATCGAAGAGAGCTGAAGGAGAGAAAACTTATTGTTTTCTAGGACTTCAATATGGCGTTTTGCTCTTTTTGGAGAATATTCCAATAAATATAAAATTCATAAAATAGTGCCACAGTTACGGGTTCCATCGAACATAAAGTTAATAATTGATTTCAAGCTCCTTGCGACCTCGAACCAACTTACAAATCCAGACACTTTTCATTTTAACTTTTACTCTATCACTTTAAATTGTTTTACTTTGAGAAAGTTGAAAGGGGAACCGTTTGGCTTTAATAAGAAGTGGTCAAACAAAAAGAGAACCAATTTCAGTTTGATATTAATTTAAAACTTTTTCCCTCTTTATTTTATGAAGAATCCTTGGGGGATCGTTCGTATCTTGCCACAATCTTTAAATTTGCATTGATCAGATTTGGGTATTGGTAAAAAATTTATACTCAGATAGAAAGAAGCTTGCTCAGAAATCCTTTAAACTTTAAGTAACTTTATTTTTAGATCTAACGGCCAATTCGCAACCCTTTAAATAACAACCCCTTTAAATAAAGCCAACCCTTTAAATAAAGCTAAAATTGAAAACTACACTATCATACATGTACTGGAACAAAGAAAGTTCAGCTGCATTTTATCCACTATAGCCTATTCACAGGAAAAGTTTGATGAAATTGTTATTCAACGGAAAACACTTTACCGGTTTTGGTGATTACATCGATAGATAAGCGCTGTTTAATTTAATTCGAAGGAACATTAAAACTTGGTAATGTATGTGGTAATAAATATTACTTTCGTATTGAGCGAAAGAGTCGAACAAAAATTGAAAAAAGTCCTTAAGGTTTATCCCTGATAGAACTTTATTGATAAAGTTTCAAAGCTTCTAGTAGTGGTGACTGGGGAGAAAGTAAACATATTTGAGCCAATCGATACTATTCAGGCATGGATTTCGGTTTTTATTATGAAAGTTCATCCTTAAAGCTATCCCGGATAGTTAATAAATATTTTAAGCGATAGGAAGGTCAGGAAACGTAATAGAAAATTTATTGAAATTTGTTTGGATTTGTACAAGAAAAATTGAGAGAAGAGTTCCTTTTTCTAATTGTTTAAGCTACACTTGTTTTACAAAATCATTTTTAAACCCAGGACATTTATCATATATTATGGGTTTTCAAAGATAACCTAATTTATATTTTATTTGTAAACTATCGTCTGTGTTAAGTTGGGTAAATGGGCGCCTTTTTTCTTCCTGTAGGACCATTATCGTTTTTAGTCAATATGGCGCCACTGTGAGTGTTGTTAAGATATCAATTTCAAAAGGCGGGCGTCAAGAATGACAGACGACTTAAGAACTAACAGAAGAGCATTTATCACAAAAATAAAGGGAAATAGTTAAACATCAACAAATTCTTAAAATGGCTAGTAGAAATCTTAAATTCTGTATAACACCCTTTCACGTTCTGTGTCTTTTTGCCAATTTTACTTGGAATTTTCGATTTTGTATAATATATTTTCAGTACCTACATATTTTTTTAAGTTCTCACAATTATCGACAAATTTTCGAATAACTATTTTTTAATAATAATTTTTCGGGTTCCGTACCTCAAAACGAAAAAAAGAACCCTTATAGGATCACTTCGTTGAATGTCACACTTTTCTATATTTTTTAAGTGCCGCGGGGGCGGAGGGAGAGGCGAACAGGTGCGCAAAAATTAAAGACTTTCATCGTAACTGCAACGATTATCGTACAACGGGGGAGTAAAACTTCTTCTTCTTTTAATAATATATTAAAAACACGTTGCAAATTAACGAATTTATTAAAAAAAATTTCCACCACCCTCAATCGATAAAAGTCATAAGGGCCAAAGTTGTAGTGCTCGAAGCACCCCTTACGCTGGGATCATTGCTTTTGTCGTAGCTTAATAGAAGCCGAGATAATTGAAAAACAATCTTTGCACCTGTTCTCCCCCTCCCCCCCCCCTCTCGTGACACTAAGGGATGGGGGGCTTAAACCACATACAAAAACTCATTGAGGTAGGTGATCTTGTCACAATAATTTACTTGCCGCCTGCGCCTGTACAATTTATATAATTTTTCTTCACGATAAATGCTTCTAAACGTGCTTATAAACGGTTTTTTAATGTCATATGAAATATACAGCAAGTATAGCTAATAACACTAGTACATATAAAAACAATCTGCAAACCTGCAGGATGTCTCTCATTTGAACAGAATTGAGAAAACTCATTTATTTGATTTAAAACTAAAAGCACTTTTTCAGAAGACCGTTTTTCGAAACCAATTGATGCTACACTGAAAAAAGCAGTGTTGGGAATTATTTGAATGAAATTTCAATCAAAATTAAAATTAGAATAAATTTTTATTTGATTTTCAATAATATAAACTAATTAATCGTTATTTGATAATAATTACTTGTTATTTCGTGCTCGTTATTTGAATTTTAAATAATTTGTTGTCATTCGATAATCAATTCCAAATGAACGGAAAATTACTGTAAACATCGAAACATAACTAGGCAATTAATTACCTAAGCACGAGCATATGAAATGTGTGTTCCAAGAAATATTTACATATTTGAATTGGAAACTAATGGACACGCGAGAACAAATAATTATTTCCTAAAGCGACATCAGCTAAGGAATAATTATTTAAAATTCGAATAATGAACATCAAACAACAGATAATTCTTTGCGAATTATTCATCAAATAACGAATAATTTGTTGATTAGCAAATAATTCACGATCGAATAAGAAATAATTGTTTGGGAAAAATTAATCAACTAACGAATAATTATTTCATTATGAAATCATTAAAAATTCAAATAAGAGGTACCAAATAACAAATAATTATCTGCAAATACTTCTCCAAATAACAAATAAATTTTGCAATCAAATAAATTGTTGGTCGATTTTTCATTTGATTCGAATAAAAAATGGTCATCTCTGGTCGAAAGTACGTGATTTTGGAAGGCCAAGTTTACAGGATATCTACTTTTCCTTTTGGCTAAATATGCGGAGAGGCTTCCTCTACACGATTCGAATGGAACACGTAGCAACAAAACTAATTTTCCACATACCAAATAAAAAGCCACTTTCACATCAGAAACAATTTTGCTAATGAAATGAAAAATAATTATTATTGTATCAGTAGGTACGTGTAAATAGACATAATGAATGGTAATGAATTAGTCACGTAGAAACCGCTTTCAATATGCCTATAATTTTGCGTGTGAGAAATTAATGCTCGAAGTAAGGATTATCGTGGAATCTGGAAAGGATGGTGCTTCTGAACTGAATTTATCAGGTACCTGAACTGAACAGAGAAGTCGGTACTCACTCTCTAGGACATTTCTACAGAAAAGTAAACGAAAATTGTAAAGGACGTGAGAACGAGTACGACCTTCAAAATTACGTGAATAAGTTCTTATACAGTAGTACTTCTATGCCATGCTGGAAAATTTCAGCAGCTTTAACGAGACGGGTCGATTTGCAAAATACTCGTTAAAATATAAAATAAAACATCAAACTTAATCATATAAAATAGTAAGAGCTACTTCATCTCCCACACTGTCATAATCTATTACAATGGATCTATCCCGACTTATCGCTTATGTAGTTTCCATCGCTTAAAGTAAGCGGTACTATCGATTGTGTCACCACCACTGGACACAAGCGACGCATACCAGCAATGATCATTGAACTTATCCAGCTTTAATTTAGCTGCCCAAGTAATCTCATTAATAGTTTGTGCCTTACCCAAGATTAGATTTTTTTTATATGATATTGTCAAAGCTCAGGGGATGCCCTATGATGCTAAAACACAGCCTTGACAGGAATGGAATTAAGGGTTATGAGGTTGAGTGAAAAGCGGAAGCCTCGTTTGAAAGTTTCGGGCTTATAAGACGAGGGACGTGTTGTTCTGTTTAGAAAAGATTTCCGAAATTACGTTACGTCCAAATTTGACCTGGAGAGTATAAGGGTGGTAGCGATAGAAGAGCAGTGCTGATGTGGAGAAAGGATAAAGAGTACATTTCTACTTCAGCACTAGTAAATTTATTTCCGATTACTACATATATGTATGTACCACCCTCAAACTCCGCGAGCCTAGTAACACTAGAGCCACTGGTTAATACTCACTTTCCGGGTTGTTTAACACCAAGAATATTTGAGTCTACATTAGTTTTTGATAGTCCAGTCCGTAAGATCCTAATTAGAACGAAACACAAAGTTCGGTATTACCTCCGCTAAATTGCCGGTATTACCTCTGCTAAACTTCAAGCAGCCTTCGAGATTTTAATCCCGTGACTGAAAGTTAATTATGAAGCCTACCTAAACCTCACAAACATTCCAGATTCGTGATTAAGGCCAAGGTGGTCTTCATTGCTGAAGTAGGAAGGACCCTCACAGCAAACCTCAGAACTCTAGGCCAATAAGTCTCTCCTCCTTCCTTCTTAAAAGCTTGTAAAGACACTGATGTACACATCAAAGAAACAGTTGAGTAATCTGACCTCTCTCTTTTTCTCAACATTCATGAAGTAAAAGTAAGTCGGTTGAGACACCTTGCATATCGCCGGCTTAAGTGTGAGGGAACGTATCTGATACTGATCGACAATATAAAAAGATTAATCATATACAAGAAATTAACCATCGTAGCTTTTCTCGATATTGTAGGTGCTTTTAACAACGTCAAACGCAAGGTGAATGCTTAATCCTGAAGAAGGTTCAATCTACAAAGTTCATTTATCGATCGTAAACTCCAGTTTAGCGGAATCCCAAAAAAAACATACGCAACTGGTGGCTCTCCTCAAAGAGGGATTATCTCGCTGCTTCTTTGGAATCTGGTCCTCAGCGATATACTTCTAGAGCTAGAACACTTCGGCCATAAAGTTATCGTTTGCCCTGACGAAGTTGCCCTGCTAACCTCGAGTACACACCCAAATATTTTAGCAAAATGTCCTCTGGAAACTATCAGCCGGGAGTACTAAATGTGGTCTTGGTATAAACTCGAATAAAGCAGAGTTGATACTCTTCTTACGGAAACATAGAGTTCTTCCCTTTAACTCTCCAATACTAAACGTGGTAAAACTGAAATTAAGGGACCAAGTCAAATATCTGGGCCTTGTTCTGGATAGGAAACTAGGAAACTCAGCTTAAAATCTATCATCCAAGAAAGAGTATGGAAAGCGACAGCTCTTTTGTACTCATGCAAAAAGACAGCTGGCGAAATATGCGACATGAAGCCACGAATTGTATACTGACTTGGCTCTACGTCAGCGTTATTAGGCCTACGCTTACTTACAGGGTGGTCGTTTGGTTACTTGCACTAGAAAATGCGATCCAATAAAAGCACTAGAACAAGTTCAGAAAATGGCAGTACTACTGATCACATGGAGCATTACCCTCCAAAGCCCTTAACACCATTCTTCATGGTGGAACTCTTTGGTCAGCAAACCGCATCCTCAACTGCCATTAGGCTCAATTCAGTCAACACCTGGACACGTTCCGACTACGGACATTCCAAAATTCTGTATAAAAGTACAACAAAAATATTGGCCTCACCATACCAAGCCTTATTTCACCACCGAGCTCGTCTTGGGGGAAGCCTTTACACTGACGGCTAACTTGGAAGATAGGGTGGTGGAGGTGGAGGTTTCCCAGACTGCTGCAGTGTTTCTAAAGCAGAAATCATGACTATGAAGGTAGCATTAGAATGTCTTAAGAGATACTATATTTGTATCTTCACAGACTTTCAGGCTGCTATTAAATCTCACAAAGGAAGTATATGATCTCTACACATGCTTATGCTAATAGTGTCATTCACAAGAAACTCTAAGAGCATCAATTTTGGATATTAAAGTACCACCTCGTCGGAGATTGCGCCTATCCATATTCCCAGCATCTCTTAACTCTATTTAACGGGCACTTAACATCTGAGCAAGTAACTTTTAACATTAGGCTAATCGGTAGATCAGGATAGACGCATCCAATGTAAGCAAATCCAAAACTATCCACTCTTCATTTATTCAAGTAGTCATGTCAAAGTGCATGAACAAAAGCTCACAGGAACGACCCCTCATAATAGGTATTTAATTACAAAGAGCAGTTGCAATTATCTGTAATACCTAGTTAAGGACTTAATGTGTTTTGACGTAAATACATAGCATATCCGAAGACTGTTGGCTCCATTTGCGACAGTCTAGAAAGTCCTGGCAAGTGATGGTAAATGAAAACTTTGTCGTCATCTGACACAACGAATAAACTTTTCTTAGCTCTGACACTTTTATTATTTTAAATGGCAAAGGTGTGCATTTCATAATTAATACTGCCAATTAGACAGATCAAAAGATTACGTAATTACAGGAGTATTGTTGAAACTTTGAATGTCGTGAATTAATTACTTAATGTAGAAAAACATAGTATGCTTAAAAGGGTAAATAGTGTAATTTGTGTTTGTTTTGACAAATAGCTCAAATCCCTTGTCTGTTAACGGAAGGAACGACGAGAACGTGATGAGATAAAATACCTTTAGTTTTCCATTTGAACCGAAAAAAGCACTTGAGTAGATTGCTGTTTGCACGAGAAGGAAACTGAGAAATTGCCTGTATCTGCAAACAATACAAGTACGTGACAAGAGGAACTGATGATTTTATCCAATTCTTTATATCGAATTTACTACATTGTGCGTAAAGTGATAGTTACAATTACTTGACTTTGCTTTCGTGACATAAAATAATTTCGAAGCGCTGGAAAGAATGTTGCAATATTGTCTTTAGAAGGACATGTGTAACGATAGCACGATAGTGATACAACATTTTTAAAAGTTTTGATTGAAAGTGATCCCCAGGACACCTGAAGAAGCAGCCCTCCTTCTAGGATTGGATAGATAGGCATGTAACCCGCTTATCTGAAAACCCAACCATACATACAAAACGTCCAGTATGCCTCGGATACCTAGGACTGATTTTGTGATGACAACCTTTGGCTACAAATATCGGACTACGATCGGGTTATGGAACGTGAAAACTTAACGGGACGAGTCTTGATACGCGAAGATCATGGAGATGGAGCGGAAAAAAGTACATAATAAATATTTTAGGGTTAAGCGAAACTACATTAATAGTAAGCGGAGAATTTACATCACCCACATCTGATACCGTGCTGCTATACTCTGGCCAGAATTAGATAAACCCCGCATGGCAGGAGTAGGCTTGTTGCTTACCAAGCTTGCCCGCCAATCTCTACTGAACTATCCGACCGAAATATCATCGCCAGATTCCAAACCAGCGTGCGCCGACCGAACAAGCGGATATAACAACTAAGAAGGCCTTGTACCAGCTCCTTGACGACACCTTTGATAAGGTTCCTAAAGGTGATACAAAAATAGTCATGGGGGATCTCAACGCTAAGATGGGCTCTCACAACATCAACCTGGATCATGTAATGGGGACGTTTAGACTCTCAAAGAGGAACACAAATTGGGAGTTGTTTGTTAAAAATGCCATCTAACATCCTGAATATTCCCAGACGGCAGCAGAACTAACAGTCAAATTGAGAATATTACGAAAAGTTAGACGTAATTGTTCTCGAAGTAAGGTCTAAGCGCCGTATTAATATTGGTTTCACTTATGACCGGCAGCATTAAGCCCACGTAACACAACATCCAATATGCCACGGCTGAATGTGCAGAGACTTAAAACACCGAACCTTCGCAACGGATATACTACCGTATTGCGCCAAAAAGCTGATGCACTGTGTCAAAAAACCGATGACTCCATCGATCAAAAATGGGAAAAGTTGAAGGAATGCTATGTGAGCTACAGAACACGTGGGACGATTACAGAGCCGAAGACGCTCATGGATCAGTTACGCCACGTGGCTCAAAATACAGAAATGGAAGCAGATTAAAGATCGCATCAAGTCTGCTACTGATGTTGCAGTTAAACAACATTTCCGAACTGCATCCCGATCTCCAAAGAAGTGTAAGACTACATCAATGCGCTAGCAGAAAAGGCAGAAAAATGGTCTATCACGGTGACACTGAAGATCTATATAAGATTGCCAAAAACCTGGCCGGAAAGGTCTTGTAACTGAACATCCTGTGAGAGATAACAAATGATTCCTTTTTGTCACGGAGGAACAATAAGTGCGGAGGGGGACCTTTCGACCTCGGATACCTCTTCACACGAACCGGAACACCCGCCGAATGCGGCCAACATTAACATCAGAACTCCGACAAGATTGGAGTTGGCAGACGCAATTAAGTCGATGTACTTCGGTAAGGCCCTAGGGATTGATGGAATACCAGTGAAACAACTTATCCCGTAATCCAGGAATATTCAGAAACCGAGATCTACCTCACTGAATGAAAAGCAGGCGTAATTGTGAAGATTCCCAAAAAAGGCGACCCGAGAAGTTGCAGCACTTGGCGCGTTATCTGTCTTTTAACTGCAGTCTCAAAAATTCATGGCAAAAATCACCTTGTTGCGAATCAAGTAAGCAATCGAGTACACTCTGAATAATGTACAAGCAGGCCTTCGAGATGTTTTCTTCTGCAGCGATCACATCAACACTCTCCGAATTGTGTGTTTTATTAGTCTGGTAACTACATCTTATTCTGAGAATTTGGACTCTGGTATTATCCAGACCGAAGCTATGAGGGTTAGAAAATACGACGAAACGCTTCGGGAAAAAGTAGGTAGTGCCCAGTCTTGGCGGGGGCACGGCAGATTTCTGCTGATGTTGACAGTGAAGAAATGAGCTTTCTGACTACGATAAAAAAAGGCCATGGAGGTTGCAGAGAAAATGCCAGTGATTCGAAATCTACTTTAAATTGTAGGTCCACTTGCACCTGTTGTCTCGAATCATGTGAAGTCATTCTCCCTCCCCATATATTTTTATTATTATATTTGGGTTACCCATATGAGCACTGCGGCCTAGGAGATTTTTTGTGCCATAGCCCCTACTAGCCCCGACGCTCAGCTATCAGGATCTAATATCAGCCGGGCTGAGGAATTTCCGACTGAAAATCCTCCTTCTCAGCTATGCCAAGGCTGGACAAAAGCATAATATATGCATGGTGGTTTCGTCGTCTTCCAGAAAGAGCTGACACTACGTCTCACTGAACAGACCCATCCGGTGTATATGCAGCCCCCAGTGGCCAGATAGGTAGCTTAAGAGCAAGCTAATAGCTGCCTTACTTATGGCAGTGGTATTGTTATAACCAAAGGGCCTAACAAGTGCCTTAGGCTGAGTAAGCCCGGTAACATTTCTCCAATATAACAGCTGTTGACGCTTAGCCCAGTCTTCAATCACAGCTCTTGCCGACGACCATCTAAAGCCGCAGGAGCGCTCGAGACCTTGGTATCTCCCCATGCCCCTCAAGGGGTCACGGGAACTAAATAATTAAAATTAAAAGTGTGTGAAAAACTGTGAAATTTAATAAAAACTGCAAACGACTAGATCATCGATATTAGTGTACATATCTTCTTTTTACAATCGTTCCCCACATCCCAGTGAAATACATAATTGCCGTCAGACAAATTTTCAAGGGAGTCTCGGCATTACCTATCCAACCAACAACTACATGGCAACGATGTCAAGGCGCTTAGAATATTGTAATTGCATGTAGGCCCTTCAAGTCAAACTTCTAACTTATTTATTTTCGTGTCTTTTTATGCCATGATGATAATTAATAAATAATCCGATTTTACGATCAATTAGCTTTTTCCGAAACTTTTCACAAAGTCACAAGTTTCTTTTCTTTGAAATGGCATCCTTGTCAGCCGCTTTAACCAGGCAAAATCCTTCTCACGTCAAACATCCTTAACTAAATTATTTATACGATCTTGCTCTTCCTTACCAAACATTTTTGATGTGTTTTTTGTATCGTTAGCTCCTAAGTCGGAAGTTATCTTTACAGATGATAAATTCCATTTGATGTAGACAATGTCCTACTTACAGAATCTGATACAGCAAAAATATAAAAAACATGAAACATATTCATGGAGGTTTAGCTCTCTCGTACTTGCTGCTTCCATGACGGCACTTCTTTGTGTAAAGGCAATTTCTACTATGTCATGTTCAGGTGGAAAATGTACCAATGTAGATTTACTGAAAAAGATATTCGCTGTCAGCTTAGCGTTTCAACGAAAACACAATTGTAATAAGGTGCCTTAATATGAGTATTTCTGACACAAAACCCACAAAAAAACAAGATTTTTTTTAGACTCACGAAGAAATTTACGAATCAGGCTTGATTCGGAGATTTACTTTCACTTTTTTATTCATGAAAATGGCTTACAGTGGAACAAACAAGGAATCAAGAACTCGGGCTTTATCCCACTTAGGAAATGTTATTGGTTTGGGAATTATGATATAAAGTCAGTTGAGTATAGGAAGAATTGAGGGATAAATCGAAATTGAGGTAAATATCTATTCTAGTGCTAGAAGTAAATAGATCCTTCATGCGAGTAAGTACTGTTTGGGTTAAAATGCTACCCAAATATTTCGTGGAGCGACGCGAAGATATTAACACATTTGAACTAAGGTTATTTCCTGCAACCAGTAATAATTATAAGCTGAACTATGGACGCTCCTCACTGTTCTGTGTTGATTCTTCATTAAGACACTCGAAAGATTTAAAGTATTTAGTTTGGCAGTTTTCCACCTTAAGAAGTAATGCCGACTAACTTGCTTACGTGGGGTTGGACTCATAAAAAAAAAAGTCTTAATCTAAAAAATCGATCCAAAAAATTACTTCCCCAACTTACAAATTAAGTTATATTCATAATCATCATCTGGCAGTCACCTTATTCTAATAGAAGTAAAAGACGCCGTACACTTATTAATGCTATGCCAACGTAACTGGTCTACGTTCTAAGACCTCACAACAACTTTGCTTGTGTTGGACCTGAATTTCAAGTCTTTCGTTATGATCGTCACTCTAATTTGTAGGCTCCGGTTGATGGTGGTTTACTATGTGCCGTCACAGTTAACGTCCTTTGCCCTATAATGCATGTCCCTGGCTCCTGTAACTTGGAGCTCTTATGTGTCGTCTTGAGGTTTCCTTAAAGAAGATTGTTCATGTTCACCGCTTACGTCCCTCCAGACTCACCATCTGGAAAATATGGCTACGACGTGCTGCAAGCGACTATTGATAGTTCCACTGAAGTCCCGCTGCCTTCTGATGATATTGTAGTGTTTGGTGGCTCCAAATTTCCTGATATTGATTCGGAGTCTGGCGCCTTCTTTCTTGGCAGCTCCCAAGCATGGCTCACTATTGGATTAATTGGTTGATCGGCACGACCACCATGCCATGGTTCCCGGGTTCGAGGACAGGTCTCACCGTGGGTTTTTAAAAATTGGGTTTAAAAATCCACTCCGTCTCTGGTCTGTTGCCTAGCTCCAAAGCCATGCTAACGCATAAAAGGGTTGTCCTTTAAGCTTTGGCCACATCGTACAAAAAGAATACCTTAAAACGCATTTATTTCCAGAATGAGGTTTACTTTAACACAATTCTGGAAATTCATCAATTTTAACCGCAAATCACAAATGTGATGGTTATCCCTCCTCTTTGGAGTTCCATTCTAAAGTTTGCTAACTTCTCTCTTTGTCTGTTGGCTATTTTCTATGTCTATGGAAGCACAAAAAAGGCAATAACTGTGATGTTATCTAATTACCTGTCTATCGCAAATTTGTGCCATATTGCAAAGATTTTCCCTTTCACTGCGGACGTTTTGTGGGCTCCTTCCAACACGGCTTCGCCAAGGAGAAATCTACTACCACTAAACTTCTTGAATTCTTTAATCCATTGAATCGGATAAAAAAGTAAGTTGCATATTCACTGATTTTAGTTAGGGCTTCGATAGGATCAACCACGGCATTCTAATTTACAAGCTTTCACTGCTGGGGTTCACTGCCCTTTTCATTTATTGGCTGTCTTCTTACTAGACTAATTGCACTTAACGTATTCTGTTTAGCGGAGCTCTTCCCACTATTACCCACTTTCTTGAGTGCCTCAGGGCAGCAGGCGTCATCCTTCTTAGTAGTACTGGCGGGGATCCTCGAAAGCGACGAAGAGACTCCGCGGAAGAACACGAGGTCTTAGGGCTGATACATCGGCGACTGCAGTAGAAACAGAAGAATTGAACTGTCGAGCAGCATTTCCTGGTAGGCTAACATCAGAGGGAGACGAGGATGGACATACTCCATTATTCATGCATGAACCCAAGTTATCAACGTCACGGGCCATACAATTAAGTAGTTCTGAATTTTTTGTTTGTTTTACAAGTCGGCATTGTTGAGGTTTGCAGGAGATGATCCAAATACTAGACTAGAAATATTTAAGATTAGTAACCGCCATAACCTAACCGAGTTCGTCATTTTTAAGAAGCGTACATACTAATGTACCTACATACAATATTTATGGGGTGCCCCAGGAAAGCCATTTGAGTCCACCACTTTATATTATTTATATCAAAAGCTCAAGGGTAACTTTCTTGTTTCATTTGATGATCAAACATCGAGCGAATGTTATCTTGGGCTTAGTTAGAAGTTCCTTCATGGAATGTGATGATCCACAACGTTCAAAATTGATGTTCGATATGCAATTTCGTTTTCTGTGATAATCATAAAAATTAATTTGATTTCTCGTATTTATATTAAAATACTTTTTTTCATGAGCTTCGCTCTACATTTGAAAATTCTTTGACTATACAGCAACATACAGCAAACTACCGTCGTTGGTGACCTAGAATGTTTCAATAAAAAATTAACTCTCAATCACTTACCTACTTTAATTGTGTAGATTTGCTTTAACGTGTCTTAACGTTTAAACTAAGTTCCACTCCTAATGAATCAATCAAACGAGTTCTGACTCTTATTTGTGAAAAATTCATTTCTAAAGTTTGTCACCTTCGCAAATATTAAGTCTCAATAAAGTTCTAATTGGATTTTGCTTGATTTCCAATTCAGCACGTACTTCGAGCTCTTCTGACCTATTCACACCAATTATATGTTTCTCAGGCATTGATAGCTTCTTCTGTTAAATGAGGTACACTTACACTTTCTTATGTAACTATAAACTTTGTTGACGACAATTTTCTAGACAATTTCTTTTTTTTTTAACGAGCACGTAAAAAGTTGTTGTTGAATACTGTTGTGCTAGGCATCATGTATGTACGTAGAAAAATTCAAGGTTGTTGTTGGTGTTAAAACAAATTTGAAAATAATTTTTTCTCAATTTACTTACTGGGAAAAAATTTAATTCAGTACAACACGCTTTAAAAGCATTTAAGAATTATATATGTTACTGACAAACGCAGATGTGGACTGCCACAGTGGTCACTTACAAATGTCAATAAAATCAAATGTGGCAATACTGTGAACTTTCAGAAATCTTTCTTAACCCGAACATGTTGAACAATTTACTGTTTTTTGCCCCACCGCCCAGTTTTACTGTCATCCAATACCGACTTTTCTTGGGTTACAAATGGGTTACAATGGGTTCAACTGTAGAGCCTATTGAGTGATGTTAGTTGGGTCCATCTACTGCCTGTGGGCCTCGCACCGTAGATCTCAGAGATGGGAGCCTAACACGTTATCACTTACTCCACCGACGATTTAAATACTGATATATTATACACTGCATTTCCAGATAAATTTCACCCTGTCGCGTAGAGTACAAGCTCATTAATTTGGTTTTAGCAGCATTGATCTTTAGTACTGATTTCGACCCTCGCAGCATTATTGAGGGCACTGCACATGACGTCATATATAACAATCAAGATTAGCATAGTGATAAATTCTTGTCCCTCTCCGTTCCACACTTGAAGGACCTCCGTCAATTTTCTTTTGCGAAGGACGCAATATTGGCCTTCCGAGAAGCACTTCTTGATGGTGGTAATAGTATTTGCTGGTAGTTTCTATAGGTAAAACTGCCCATAAGAACTCGTGATCAACGCTATCTTTTTCATTCGACCCCTTCAAGTCGCCAGGAATAGATGGGATTATGTATGCTGCAAAGAGATCAATCTTTTCTTTCAGAAACATTGGAAAGACTCACAGATGTGCATCTACTCGCCCCCTCCTCCACTTCTTGGTGTTAGCAATCCTCAGCACGCCTACAGGAAAGGAAAGTCAGCAGAGACTGTGCTTCATGAAAGTGGTAGGCATCATTGAAAAGACGCTTAGATGGAAAGAATTCACATTGGGAACTTTTCTGGCCAGTGGCGTTTGGGAGGGGGTATATAGAAGAGCAGTATAGTTTTTTTCAGATTTTGAAAATTGTGCGCTTTGTAGAGTGACAACGTCTGAGTGCGGTCAGCAGGGTTCCTACTACTACTTTAATAAAAATACATGGAAAAGTGCAGAACATTCATAAAGAAAAAGAAAATTTACGGCATTTATGGAGGTTTGACGCCCCCCCACCACCCCCCCCCCCCCCCACCCCTCCTCCCCCACCTCTCCTCATCACGGGGTTGCTTCAGTTGTTAGTATCTGCAGGTGAGCACCGACCGTTCTTATAATAATCTTCGAGAAAGCTTTAAAATACCTAATAGGGAAGAGTGTGAAGATTGTCAGTGGCTGCCAATGCCAGCAATACCAATCTTTAAGGATGGCTCAAAATTAGAAAATGAAGTGGGTCTGAATTATTCCCTCACCGACTTAACAAATGAAACTCGTATTAACTGCCGGACCACTGCAGTGTATTTCAAGCAGAGGCCCTAGCCATTGAAAAAGCGACAAGGGTGCCGTTGTCGCACAAGCACCTACCAACACGTTGCATAATATTATATGTATGTTTATTCAGTTACAATCAAGCGACCATCAAGGCGTTAGACTCAAATACGGCTTTACAAGCGGTGATTCTCTGTTGGGTTTCCGGTCATAGTTATATATCGGATAATAAGGGGGCCGATGTACTGGCGAATTAAGGTTCCTAGTTGAATGCTTCACAGTTAGGCAAATCAATCAGTCGGCCTTTTATATCAGTAAAAAGAGAAAACGACCTGAAAGATGTTCAGCTTGCCAAACACAGATGGAGCGATTTGACAACCTGCGACCTATCACGAAAGATGTGACCTAAGTGCTACGAGGAAGTAACTAAAGAAGAAGCCCTATCGCGTAGATGTGGGTTGTGTAAGAATGGCAAGTTTTGTTCTGCGGCTGGGTCTTTGCTGTCAAATTTATTTCCTTTTTATAGGGCTTCACGATACACGAGATAATTCTTGCTGCCGGTGCCGGTTTCGACACGATACCGGGACCGGCAGCGAGACCAATATCATTGGTAACAGTGCGATACCGAGAGCGAGATTGAGGTGACGAGAGTGGACGAGATTTTTCTTTCTATTATTTTATTGTGGAATATTTTTTTAGTTGTTTCTTCCCGGCCAGTATAGCCTTTCTGTTTCAGATGTGAATGATGCACACTCTTTTCTTCATCTTAATTTAGCTTTACTTAATCCTAATATAGTAATTTTGTACTGGACAATTTCTCGATTCACTTTCTTAGCGTATTTGTACTCGAGTACTCGTTCTTACGCTTTGATCTTAGTTCTATAATTAAAAGGAAAGGTCGTTGTCAAATAGCTCAGGGTAACCTAGGCGTAGGTTTCGTACGTGTGGTTGGTTTTTCGATATGTACGTAACAAGCCATAATAGGTAGGTTCCAGGAGGAATTCTGTTCCTTTACTTAAATCGGAAATCATCGAGAATGCATTTATATAGTGCATGTATTCTTTTTAAGACGAGATTTTCTGGCTAACCGCTGGGTGTTCCTCCTTCTGTCTCAAACGGGCTTGTGACCGGCGGATAGCTTTGCAATTAGCCCTAAAAAAACCTGCCAACAATCCTGCTACCAGAGTTAATGTATGGGCTGATTTTCTTATTCAATTTCAACGTTGTCCCTATCTCTTCTCGTTAAATCAACAAAATTTTCTCAATTTTTAAAGTAAGCGAACTCGATTTAAGAACCCTATTGTAAAATCACGTAAAAGTATTTACTCAAAACATAATACGTGGACAGGACCAATGGAGACTAGAAAAGATGACACTCGAATGGAAAAATCAATTAACATTAAAATCCCCTCCTTATAATTCCACAGCCGAAAGTACAAATTGTCAACGCAGTAAAATTTGACAATTCTTTAGAAAACGCTCAACAAGAGTGCTTAAGGACACCCTAAAATTCTTAATTGATTTATGCGATGTAGAATTTGATTACCACAGCCTGAAGGCGACGTAAATTAGGCTAATGTACTTCTGTATGAGACCCTCATCACCTAGATCCATAGTAAATAAAATTAACGTGCTCTGAATATGACTCGAATGGCTAAAACTACTTCATGGAATACACTGATGGCATAGAGAAACCTTTGGGTTTCCACATAGAAAATAAAATGTGGTTGTCCATGATGTCTATTAAATTTCAGTTCATAAAATCATAAATTTAATGTTAATCACGTTTTGTTTGCCCAGAAGGGACATTCAGTCAACTTTAATTAAACCCAGTCGTCCACACGTCAAAAGGATCCTTCTGTGGTTGCATAGAACAATAAAAACAAATGCCTTTCATCCGTACAAAGAGGACCATAGAAATTGATTAGTGCAGGGACAGCATATTAATTACGGTGGTGACAAAATCTGTAATATTTTAGATGTGACCATGAACTGACATTTGAAATGATGACACGTTTTGAGGTCAGAATTAGAAGCACGGAAAGTTCAGTATTTATTTGTTCAAGGATCGTTATAAGTACATGAAGTCCTAGGGAGCTTCTGAAAGGAATATGACAAAGACCAATTTTACAGTTGATCAAATAACAGGCTGGCGTGGGCGATAAACTCTTTTCATACGTACACCCGGATACGTGAAGAGGATAAACCCTTTCTGCCCCAGCCACTATTGTATATTGGCTCCCCGAAAACTAGATTCCAATGCTGACAGGGAACTAGGTCGGTTCACAGATAATAATAGATAGGCTCTCCTCTTTTTCTAGGGGTTAAATGCGGTCTGTGTGCCTTTTTAGGCAGTCACTCTAACCTAACCTAATCTTCGTACCTACAAATCTTTTGAACCATACGGCATCATACCAAGCATCAGTGTACGGTCACCGCCTAACCATAGAAATTTACTGCGATGTCGCTTTGTTCTTCTACCAACTCGCTTGGATTCACATTGTTTGTCGTATACCGTGCAGCAGTGTACGCAGACCGCTTAGGCAAAAGACAATCGCCTAGGCAAAAGGCAGCTCTGCTCTATCTCTCGTCTGGAAAAAAGTGAAACACAAAGTAGTGCCTTAATTGGTAGCGATTTGGCGTAGTTTCTTAAGGCTGAAAAACACCAGCAAGACCACAAATGTCGCCGTAAAATAGGCTGTCGCTATCCGCTTCAAGTAACACATGAGGGGATCGAGCAATAATCTTTTTTGTCGCCGTCGAATGTTTATTTAATAATTTGAAATTTGTTGCTATATAAGATTTCGACTGACTTTTCTCCGGTTTTAGCAGTACATTTTTTTTGCGGGAGATTTGAAAATCTTCCCAAAGACACCGGACAGCCCATGTTCTTCGGAAGTGTGAGATTTTTACTCATTAAAAACACGTCTCCGGGGATTAGCCGAAACAGACAACATAGGAGCGAGTCCCTTTTAGCCCCCCCCCCCCCCACAATCGTCCTTAGCGGGGGCAGCTGAGTTATTCAGTTATATCACTGTCGCCGCTACCTTCGGTTCCCTATTAAAATCGTAGCCTATCTACAGGGATCCTTTTTGTTCCACCGCCTCCAGTGTTCCTTCGTGGTACATGCGTTAATCATAACCTTCATCTCCTCTCGGCCCGGGCCTTGAAGCTTGAGCCCAGAACCAGGACCAGAACCCTCCTCCGGATTAACCGCAGTTAACCCTTCAGAAGGCAATTCTGCATCTTCTACTGGTGCGTGTACCGCGGAGATAGCCTACTCTTTAGAGTCTACCTAATAATAACACCTTCTTCCAAGATTGCTACAGCGCTGCCAGACGGGGCAAGTCCAGCCTCCAAGCCGCAGAACCTCCGGAAGGTAATTTTCCCAAGCTGTTTCTTTTGTGGATACCGTCGATATAGCCAACCTATTAAGGAACACCATTCCCTCCACCACCACTCCTGCAGAAATGTCTAAGGAGACACCATTCGCGACCCGATTTCCCCTGGGTCACAAGATTGTCTACGAAAATACGGTCCGATCACGGTGCGTGTTTTTGCGTATCTGTACGTGTACGTACGATATGAAAGCTTATACAGATAATCCTTAAAAAAAATTCTTTCTTTAAAAAATTGAATTTAAAAAGCTTTGCACTTCCTGAGCAAGTCAGAACATAATTTCGTCAAGAGACAGTGTGAGATTACTTGAGCAAATGCCTATTATATCTTCAAAATTTGGTAACAATAGGCCTTCGTCAGGGTTTTCACTTAATTCCTTTAAATTATTGCCAAAAGTCGAACAAAGCTTTTAATTTAATTAGGGTAGGGTTACATTTCCTCACAGGTTTAGGACTTCAAAGAAGGTAAATGAGCTTAAGGTATAAAGGAAGGAAACATTATCATTAGTACACGAGTATAGTATTCACTACTGTAGCAAGCAGAAATCCCCGGCATAAGTGAGCATCCTTTTCCATGGTAGTTGCTTGGCAGCAGAAAGTTATGAAACATGTTCATCATCAGCACAGCATGTCATGCTAATAAGATAAGCTGTGTTTATTCAAAAAGGACCTCCCGCAAATTATCATATCACGTTGTGTTATGTTACAAGAAAATAATGCTAAGTGCAGTTCGATATTGTCTTTCCTGGCCTTTTAGACCGAATGTGAAGGATCAAATATCACATTCAATTCTATCAGGAAAACACTTCACATTCGCCACACATATCCACCCACTTCCACTGTCAGGACGTGTGTCTTCATATAGTACATTTCCGCAGCAAATTGCGGTGGTAAGTCCTTTCTCGTGGTAAATTCCCGCAAAAATGCTTTTGAAATATTGCTGGAAGCTCTTCGCTACTAACAATGAGTGTCAAGTTGACGAAACATTCGACTATTGACTAATTGTGAGTATCGAGTTGTTTGTGTTCTAGATCATACCTAAGCCAATAGAACTCGATAGACAACTTTAGTTAATGTTCGCTAGAACTGAAAGGTAGTCATTTTACAGAGACGAAGTTGAAAATGGTTTTTCAATTCATTAAACTTGAAACAGTTTTCGCCGGAAAGGTGGAGGACACACTTTGATGTCAATTAATGAAATCATAACAAGTCACGCCTTCTTACTCATGAGTAAACTCATCTTTTACGCCAAATTAATTTGATAACTTTGAGAAAATTTGATTTGAGTCAGCTTCTCTAATAGGCGTGTCGTTCTTAAGGCAATATACAATTTTTTTTTTGAAATTAATAATATTGAATTAGAGAGAAATTATTGACAGAAATGTTTTTTGATGTGAATCTAATCCAAACAGCCAATTTAATGATGTAGCGTTCGATACAGTTCCAATAGACTCTTTGAAGTTGAAAGATTGCTAGAAAGATGCTTGTAAGAAAAAACAATTTTGAAGACAAGGGCAAAGGTAACGTAGGAGACTTCAAACCAATTAGCCTTTTTTGCAATTGAGAAACTCGTCGATCTGATGAAGGAGAAGTCATTTTAAACTGAGTTACATATAGGGTAGTATAAAGAAATCAATCATAAAAAAATATATGCATATATGTCGGATACATTCTTTGACATTGTTGGAACCTTTTTTAATGTCAGGGCTGAAAAAATTATCCTTTATCATGGCAACTACCACTTTGTTTGACTTAATTTACTCTTCGTTGCATTGCAATGAATTAAATTCCGAGGTACCGCAAGGTTCTTTTTTTGTTTCTCTAGTATTTTTCTTCTTTTCGTTTTTAATAACTTTTCATTCAGGTTTAATCCTTTTCATAATTTCACTGATGACAGGATGGTCTTGTAAAAAATGTTAGAGATTTAATTCGAGGCCAATTGTTTGACTCATTATCGACATATTACATATTCGGGGCAGAGTGGTACAAGACTTGCGATTTCTCTAGTTTGCCCTCGTTCCTCTCTTCGCCAGTTCCGAACCACCAACATTATTCGAACCTGAACCCTCCGGGACGAAAGGCCGACACGCTATCACTAAAAATAATATAAACATATTCTGTAGAGCCCTAAGATCCGCATTTAGCTATCAGGCAGGGTACGGTGCAAGGAGGCGTATTGCTACCATTGCTTTTAATGAAATTCGGGTCTTACTTGAAAGAGATGGGATACAGATCCTCTGAACTAAACAAATTAGTTGGGTACCTGTGCCAAGTTCGCATGTATGTGGGACTTAACCAAAAAAAAAGTACACTCAGTTGTGAGTTCACCGTTTATTAAAATAAGCCATATAAACTATATAAAGTTAACTCCAACGGCGAGATAAAGCAGTTCCAAAAGCGTCCGTCGTCTTCAGCAGTCAACTCCAGAGAGAGTAAATGAACTTTACTCGGCGAGGTCCAGGGAAGATTAATGCTGAAACGCGTAGTCAACAGTCGTCTCTGCATCGTCTTCGAATATAATGTGTTGGGAACTTCTAGATCCCACATGTATTTCAAAGCGCGATAGTATTCTATTAACGTATGCGTATTCCTGCCCATGATTTCTGTCGGGGTTGCCTGGATGAGGAAGAGGTTGAAAGTATTCAACACTTGCTTTGCGAATGCCCTGGACTAGGCAGCAGAACGTTGGCAAGCACTTCCTTAATGGACTAGAGGACCTAAAAGACCTAACCAAGTTCCTCAACAGCTGCGGCCGGCAGCCAGCTAACCTAACCTAACCTAATGCTTTAGATTTCGAAAGATTAAAATCAATGCAGTTATAAAACCCATAGTTCAGACGAAGAGAGTCCCGGAGAAAGTCTCTTTGTCTATCGGAACGAAGTGGAACTTGAATGTTAAACGATGACAACAGTTCCGGTAAGTCAACAAAGGTCTGCAAGACATCAAAGATAAAAGAAATCTGAGATCTATTGCGCATATCTTCTAGTAGCCCAAGTCTCATACGAGGGCAGATTCCAAGGGTTATTCCATGGAAGGGCACGCAATGCAATTTTGAGAAACCTGGAATGATGAACAGCCTCAGTACAAGCAGTGTGTACCTCAAAGGTGGGAGGCAAGACAGGACAGTCTCCACTCCAACATAGGCCGAACGAAGGTACAAAAAAGAAGTTTGATGGTAAACTCCTTACACCATTGAACTTTTATTTGTCGTCTTCTTTGCGAAATATAGCCGAATAATGTTGAGAGTTGGTTGTCGCTCCGCACAACTTAGTGTTTTTTTTTGTAGTTGCAAGATTGCTTACAGCGTGTGCTGATGAAGTGGTTCGTGAGTAGCGTCTGTCCCTGCGTCGATTCTACTTCTGGAAGTTGGCAATATGCTTGGTTAACCCTTTCGTCTGTAAGGTGGCGAAGGCTGGGCTACTGCTGCCACCATGTATGTTTTGGTGATGATATCTGCGATCCTGAGATGACTGCAGAAAGCTTAGGCGTGTTTCGTTCGTTACTGATGTTGAGTATCGCTAGCATCCGGTTCGGTGGTCGCTGCAAGTAGAGTGTTTTAGGGAAGAACGCTACTGGAAGACAGTTCCTTCATCTTATCTTATTCAGAAACTGCAATGGTCGTCTTTCTTTGACGAAGATGTCGCTTAAAAGCTTTCGGAGGCGATTTTCTTCAAATTTCTGGAACGTTGCTAGAAGGCGAACTTTTTAACAGACTGAGAACTTCTATTTTACAAATCACTGCGGTCGATACGGGCCACTGTCTCATTGGCAATCGTGCGGCTAGGCTGGGCGTCCATTATAACATTCATTGTCGTACCTGCGACGATATGAACGAAAATGAGACCATCCTCCTTTTCTTACTTACTTACTAACGTCACCAGGTAGGCGACGCTCTTTTCCCATGTGTTACGAGAACTAGAGAGCCTTTGGTGCCCTGAAAACCATTTTAATCGAACTGGACCCGCACTGCATTTAGTAGTTGGCTGTAACGTAGTGCCCGTAGTTAATATAAACCTCGAGGCAATCATTTATATGACAGTCCATTCATTCCAAATTCGTCATTTCAATTTAAGATAAACATCAAACAATCGGATTGAACCCTATCACGGTTGCGAGACCTTTTTAAATTGCACTTCCATTAATTTATTCCTTTAGGACAAAAACAATTGTCAGAGTTAATTTTATCATAAAATTTTAAAGCTTGAAGGCTTTCAGAAATTTCTGAAGAAGGGTTACAAGCCATTCTTGGCTGCACAAAAGTAAAGGTTGCTCGGGGTTCCCGGACAAGGACCCTTAATTAAAAGATTTATTGAAGTTCATTAAGTTCTAATTACAATAATTGTCTTAGTCCACCCTTTTTGCCAGAAAGGGTAAACGCCCATTACCTTCATCCCGGAAAAGTGTGTAAGTGGTATTTGTTCGTCTGTTCCCAAACCTAATCACCATCTCAAAATCTTGACGATGACTGTCCTTGTCCTTTAAGTCGGAAAATTTCTTTGCTTAATTTAAAAATTAACCAATTTTCTTGAGATAATGTTCATTTGTAAGGTACATAGCAATTGGCTTGCTTTGAAGTAATTATTTAATTTGTTATTTATGGCTTGTATCCTTTTCAAATTTCCGGGACTCGAAAAGTCCGAAAAGTTATGCCATTGGACTCGGGATTGTTAATAGTTAAATAAATGGGCACTTTACTCTGGAGTAAATTATGAAGTGCCTAAGTGACGGGAAGCTCAAGCAAATGAATTTCAAACATTTCTCAGGAATACAGTTCTCTTATTCCCTCAAGACATCTGTCTGCCTTTGAACATGCAATTAAAGTTTCTTACTGAATTATGTAAGCTGTTAGCTTTCATCAGGAAATTGTGGAAAATCATTGTCCTTTATCTTCTACATCAGGCTCAACTTGTTACTTATCTCCGACACTTTAGCAAAAAGTCGTAGAGAGATGCAATTTTGCATAATTATCTCGTACAAACTCAGGGCCGTCCCCTGCCTCACACACTTTTGTTTTAAGTTGTTTACTAACATTCTGTCTAGGTTTGCAAGATTGTGGAATAAAATTGTAATCAAAACGTTTGAAATTCTAATTTCAGCAATGAAAGCGGCCCTGCTCATCCAAAGATGGTATCGACGCTATTTGGCTCGCATGGAAGTACGTCGTCGCTACACATGGACGATTTTTCAAAGCATTGAATATGCTGGCGAGCAGGACCAAGTTCGGGTAAGTACAAGGATAAATCATTTTTTTTTATGTAATTTTTATGTTCATTGAAAATCGATTGATGGATTTTCTGCGGGTACCCTGAAAGTTTAGGTTTTCTCCATGTTTCAACCTTCCAAATGAGATCGTTGAAACGAAAAACGCTTCCTACGTGATGTATTCACTAATCAAGAGTAATAATGCCCTGTGCTATGCCTACAACTTAACTTAGTCTCAGAAAGTTTTTCTGATGTCCTTTTCTTGGGAAACTTTTCAAGTGGTTAGGTGATTTTTTTGTATATTTAAGAATCTCCTAATGAGAAACATTGATTAGTGGGCTCAATACATATTACAAGTGAGGGTAATTTTTGAAGAATTCAATCCAAAATTTATGTCGCCCACATGAGGAAGCTATGCACAACTTGCCCTTAGCAACTATAAGAACTGTCTTTTGCAACGAGTTAAATGTACTGAAAAGAAATTTATTTATTTATTATTTAGAGGAGATAGAATCGCTACTCCCCTTCCCACTAATAGCATGCTATTACCTCTCGCAAATGCGTACCCTGCGCCCTTACTGTATGACTATTTTACTTGGCTGTGGCTGTTTCATTAATAACGACGTCCTGGTCGCTCCATCTTTTTGCTCTTCTGTGTTATGCTTTAAAAGAAACGCGGATTTTATGTGATCAACTAATATCTTGACCGTCCTCGCATTTATCTTCTCTCTAGTTCCCCAAACCCCTCGTGAGGCATGGGGCGAGAGAACAACTTCACCCGATTCGAGACAACAGTTGCAAATGGACCTACAATTTAAAGTGAATTCCGAACCAGTGACATTTTCTCTGCAACCCCCATGGCCTTTTTATTTATCGTAACCTTTTGTCAACACTAATCACGAATTACACCGTAGACCTACCATTTATCTTACTTGTATAATATTTGTACTTTTTTAATATCTCAAAGGGGTCAGAAGTCGTCGTCGTTAGAGTATCCGAGGTGGCAGGTTTGAATACCGCCGACAGTGACCCATGGTTGTTTCCTGCGGACATTACATAAAAAAGGCCTTGGGATTGCCATATTTTTACGAAGCCCAAAGTCGCATTAACTCTACTGGCAACTCTGTGAATATGCTCCTAAATAGAAAATTTAGTGTTAGGTTCGACACCCAAGTCTCTGGTTTTGTCAGATCTGCTCAGCGGGCTACCGTCAATAGTAAAATTTAAGTGAAAAGGATTTCTTTTACGAGATAAAGACATAACAGTGCACTTGTCAATATTCAGAGAAATTAAATTGACAAAGCACCAATTACGGAAGGCGTCTTTATGTAGATCATGAAATGCAAAGGCTCTAGATGGCTACCCTTAGGCACACCTGAGAAGTTATTAATTTCGTGGGGGGATGAATCATAGAATAAAATTCGTTGCATACGACCAGACAAATAAGAAAGCAATCAATTAACGAAGATTTAAGGAAACCGCAACTTATTAATGGTGAAGTAGAAAAAGATGTCAGTTCCCAAATAAAAATGGCGAGAGGCGCGTACTAACAATTGTTCTGAATATGGAAGTCAACGGAGATCTCAGTTAAAATCAAATTACGGCTGTTCCACTCCGATGTAAAGCCAGTACTTTTGTACGGTCACCCAGTACATCGCAAGGCGCCTTCAAGTTTTCATCAATAGATGCCTACGTCACATCCAAAAAATACGCTGGCAGAATAGAATAAGAAATGGGGAAGTATGGCGCCGTGCCGGCCAGGAAAGGATAGACAGCGAAATTCACCATAGTAGGAATCCACCCCAGCTTTGCCGTTGGAACTCGTTCTGAGGCAAGGTTTCCCAGGAGTTGTGTCATTAGTTTTGGTTTCACCTTGTTGCACCAAATACATTTCTGAAGAGTTGATTGTCTTTCCATTTACTGGCCAGATTACTTGACGGGTCACTGAAAGTAGTGGCTGACGACCAGAGTGGGGATTGTTAATGTAACTATCTATAATAAATAGCCTTGTTAACGGATAAGAATAGAGCAGCAGCATGTAATGCTTTGCATCATATGATAAACTTGAGTTCATTGATCTTTCTCCTGCTCTGATAATTCCGTTCTTGTCAAGAAAAGGAGACAATTAAGTTCTTCTCGTTGAATTTTCTTTAAAATTATGATATGTGGCCTGTTGCGGTAGCACCTTGCTTCGTGATCAGCTTGTCGTGCGTTGTGTATGAATCTCAGCACATTTGCGATCACCCTTTGACGTCTTCTGAGCAAATTCCCGTGGTTGATGGTACTTGTAAGTGGTGATCATACATCTTTAGCACTAAGTGCAACCTTGGATTTCTTTTTCTCTAACTCAACGCTTACTTTTTAATATCTAGAAGGCCACAATTCTTCGAAGCCATGAAAAAACGGGGGGGCCCATAGAACCAGAGATTGCAATCTGCTAATTTCTCAGCTAGTATTTCACGTGATACATCAGCCGGATTATCAGCGGACCACACGGCTCGCCATTGTTCTGTTTTCGATAATCGTTGGTTACTGGCGACCCTGTTGGCCACAAAAGCACTAGGAGCTGATGACTCTGAGTTGATCCATGCAAGAAAGATTTCTAAGTCTGGTATCCTTAAATCCTTTACGACTCGTTGAATTAACTGACCAGATAATTTTGTGGCGAGGAAGTGTCACTGTGTTCAAGGACGCTACCTTGGACTTTGCACATAATAATCGTACAAAAACGGCACCCTCTTGGAATATTGGCCTGAGGTAGATTGCCGTTCCATATGCCTTCTTGAGCGAGTCGCAAAATGCAATTGGGATTTGTATTTGAGCACTTTAAGACCTTCTCGAAACTTAAGCCAATCCCCATGTTCATTTCCACTGGTATGTGTGCGTCCCAGTCGAGTTTAAGCGTCCATAGCCTTTCCAGGTTTACCAACCCAAGAGAATCGAATATGTGTGCGATGTCTGCTAGTACTGACCGTTTTAGTGAAATGTCAGGTAACCGACCATATCCAATGTGCAATACTCGCACATGGTCTCGTGCATACACTTTAATGCTCAAAGTAAGTTTCGGTTGTATAATGAGACTTCGTGAGCCCTTCTTAACCGTACTGCCCAATTAAACTATTCCACAAATTTATTATACAGTTCTCCCTTCTTATAAAGTGTGGATACATTAATCGGCACGTACTACGATGAACTATTGTTGGGCTTTAATTTCCTTTTATAGCGCAAACGAAGGTAATCATGATACTTCAGCACACCTAACAAATTAGCATTTACATAGCATGACTTTATTGATGATAATTTTTGAATTTCAAATAGTTTGTATCGATTTCTCTGCTGGACATAATAGAGCGTGTTCCTCAATATATACTGAATGTCGCTCCACTCCCAAGAGAAACAAAATAGCCAAATACCTCCCATTACGACTATACTATACTATCAAATTGTAGGTATCGTTGTCTGATTACGAGTTCACAAAAAGTTGGATGACATCAAGTGGGCTTGGTAAAATAGACCTTGGTAACTCGGCCATCTCTAAAATATCATCACCCGCAGTCATCAATCTCTGCACGTTTCGCTAGGTTTGTTCCGCACGGTTGTTTCTGAACCCGTAAATTGAGCAAAATTGTACTAAAAAAAAAAAGTTTGTATGGGCTCCTCCAGCAATACTCGTAAAAATGTTTACTAAAAGCCATGATGTTATACCGTCACTCCAGTGACCCAACACTTAAAGAGCTAATCCCGAAAAATCCTTTCTGCTACGGAACTATGCGGCATTCTTCAACCCGAAAATTGTATGAAGGAGAAGCGAATTATTTTTTACGACACTTTTCTACCATAAAGCATTTTTATGTCCTGTGGGGGTAAGAACAAATCTCCTTTGGCTGGCATTTCCCAAGGAAATCAAAATCGGCAAGAAAAATTTTGGCCCCGAGTAATTTTGTCTTGTCTGATTTATGGGGCAGGAAGGTATATTGTTGTCCACGGAAATGAATGGGTAAATGGGTGTATGTAGAAATTAAACAAGTCCCATTTGTGCATGATCGTCATCCATCAGATGCAATGATTTATTCTATGTGCTTTACTGCTTTGATTATATCGTAGTTCGTCCTGCTGCGATAACATACTGTTTGGGCAAATGCTTTTGACAAACAAAAGTGGATACAAGGCAGATTCAGTTGTTTGCGAACAATCAAGATGGAAAGCGGGCAGTCAATCAATCAATTTGAGCCAGCAGGAGCTCCTTGTTCGTTTCCAGTCGATATCAAATACGGATTTGTACGTGAGTAACTATAACACCTACTAGCATTCCTTAGAAATTGAACGATTTCTATTTCTTGGAATTCTTTAGCTTTTTAATATATTTTTCCTGGGAATTTACATTACATGTTTTGAGGATCAATTTTCTCATGTGACAGGTTTTAATGGACGTTTGGGTTTCGTGCAAAGGAATTAAAGGCTCTGGGTTAAGGTTATCGCTTATTTAGCAGCGACCTTTTCATGTTTTTCTAATCAATTTCATGGCATACACGTTCTATAGCTGAATTAATATAAACCAAATTATGGGTTATAAAAGTTGGGCTCCCTTTAGCCATTTTGTTGGAAATGTCGATAATTGAATAAATTATTTACCTTCTTTTTGTACCTTAGGTTTTCAAGGTAAATCATAAGTAAACGAACAGATTTATGTGGTATGTTGTATTTTAAATCAAATATCCGGTCTATATAAATTGTCTACATAATTAAAAGATTACACAAAATCAGTGGTGGTGCCATCTGATAGACCGAGACAAAAGTCATTAATAAGGGCAGGCGAAAGAATAGAACCTTGCGGTATGTCGGCATTAATTTATTAGGAATTCGATGTTATAGCTATATATGACAGACTGAGAGTAAAAATGATCTACCTACAAGCTACGAGCAAAAGTGGCTTAGAAAATGTTCCGCGCAAAAACGAACCTCATATTCCAGGCAAAAAGAACTTAACTACTTAACTGCATTAACGTTGCATTAGTTGGTTGGTTGGTTTGAATTTAAAGCTGTGAGGTCCGCAAGCGCTGTGGCCACTATGGCCTATTGTGCTAACCCTCTCAACTTCTTACAACAAGTCTGTCTCTCTGAAGAGGTTCAACAGCTCCCGCAGATAGCAGTCGCTCAGCTCACTCGGTACCAGGGTTGGCTTCCCGAATAGGCTAAATCTGCATCTGGCCAATACAGGGCATTCACATAAAACGTGTAGTGGAGTCTCATCATCCTCCAGACAAAGTCTGCAAATTCTGGGGTCAATGGCTCTGCTTAGTTTTACCAGGTTCTTTCTCAGCTGACAGTGGCCGATAAGCAAGCCAGTCCGAGTTCTGACATCCAACCTGCTCAGCTTTAGGAGCTCCCTGGATCTGCCATTACTATGCATTACTTATTGTAGTTAAGTCGTTTATATGCACGGAGTTTTTCTCTGCTTGCTCAGAATTTCACGCGGAACATTTTCTAAGCCACCTTTGCGTGCACCTTAAATAATTTTTGCTCTCAGGCTGTCGTGCAACGAAGGGATAATTGAGAATTGGTCGTATCTCAGACAATAGCCTGAATTATCTAATTCGTCTACATTCCAAGATACAGAACTTGGTCATGGGCGCCACCGGAGGCACGAGAACTCAGTATAAGGAAAACCGGCAGCAAATCCGTCTAACCTGCCCGCTGTAAGCTGAGGACTATTTATAGATCCCTGTAGGCAGTCGAATTCAAATACAATACCAACAATTTTGCGTCAAATTCTTTAGACCACCTTTTAATTAACTGTTGCTTCAATGTGTTTTTCAAAGGAGAAACAAGCATTTAGCCAAACGCTCAAGTCCTTGGTTTTCTCGGGATCTAACAAGAGAGCGCCTGTCTATAGTATAGTTTAAAACCAATGGGTTCCGCTTACGTGAAAAGGAAATAGTAGTACACATCGATGTGGTAGCAATTAATCGAGCACCATTTATGGAAAGTGTCTATAGGTCGGAATTAAGGAGGGCACAATCGGCTAAGTCAGAAACCATCGAAAAGTTTAGCCTGAAACCATTCAAAATACATACGACATGTCATTAATATAAATAATGTCATTCATGTAATTACTCTGATTGCTACGTTTGTCATTGTAAAATTGAAATTCGTCGCAAAATTATGAAAAGTAGTGGCAACGCTCTCAGTAAATAGTTATTTATCATTACTTGGCGTCCGTCTAAATGATAAGTTATTACAAAATGACATGAAGTCATAATTATTGACACTTTGAATCATTCGTGTAATTCCAGCATTACGTTGTGTGACTTGCAGATTTTTAATTATTTAGTTCTCCAGGGTTTGGTTTGAACAAAAAGGAACAGTGTAAACAACTTGCTAGTTTCCGTCCTCTAAATGTCTCAGACAAAAATGTCATTTTTGATTGCTTTGTATGTGGAACGTTAGACCCACGTTTAATTATAACTTTAGAATTTATAAAGCTTCCGTTCTGACTGTGTTTGAAACCTTTCAACAACCTTTCTTGCTAGTGACGTTTATAACACACATTAAGAGCAGAACATGAATTCAACTTCTAACTCAACCTCTGTGTTTTCCTCTCTGAAAGCATTTAAAATTTGATATGATATAGTTACGTTAATTGAAAAGTTGGAAGAAAACATGGTCGACGTTTTAGATATCCTACCCTTAAGAAGCTTTGAAAACCGCTAACTTCTTAGCCTTCTTTTATATACTCAGTTACTTCAAAATTGTTTAGAGTTTCCATTTCCAGCATGGCATTGCATGGCAGATAATCTACCTTCGGAGTTCTTTCAAATTCTTATTTATCATTTAAAATTCTCAGAAAAGAATTTCAACTATGTCATTTTAACTTGAAATAACTGTTGAAAGTATCTATAAGGCTATGAATATTTTGGAAACGAAGAATGATTCCTTTCAATAGGAACTCAATAGCAATAATCTCTCTGCAGAATTTTTTTTATGATAATACCGCGAGGCTATACACAGCCATGGCAGGAAACGAATAGAAAGTAAAGAAAATTGAGGATATTAAGTTGAGTGAATGAAATGCAAATTTCGTTATTAAATGACATTTGCAGCCGCGGATGTGGATTATTCAAGTCAGCATTTCCAAGTGCAAATACGGATGCGGATATTAAATGTCTTTATAAAATTAATAAAAAATGTGTGCTAAAATTGTAAAACTGTAAGATTTGTATATTTCTGCTTAGCCAATTATACTCCAGTATAATGTCATATAATGACACGGCTACTGTCATAATACAGAAGATGTGTCTACCTGGAGTTCATATCTACCATTCTCATATCTCATTCCAAAAGCGGCCAAAGCGAGCCATGTGGCAGCAAAAAATTACATACCAATTAGTATCTTACTCTTCATGCTCAAAGTGCTAGAGAGACCACGGGATGTCCACATAAGAGAGAATATCACATTTAAAAAACCCGCATGCCTATACTAAAGAGAAGTCGGTTTAGATAGCGCTGCATGCAGTTTATTTTGGTTATTGAAAGTTCTCTGGAATCTAAGAAATACACTCTGGATGCCGGCTGAGGAAGATGGATTTTAATAAGGTCGTATGTGGCTGCATCGATTCTATGTTCCTGAGCAGAAAATTTAGCTCGTGCATAGACGAATTAATTGTAAGTTGCATTATGCAGAAGAACAACTCACGGGTAGGGGGTGTGTGCTATCACCACTCCTGTGGTTAGTGGTAGGTTAAGTTAAGTTACATTAGGGTGGTGGCTATCGGAAAGTCAATCAGCCTCACATAGAGCTAAGGAAGGTCCGTGGTGTTACCACATCTGCGAGACCGCACCTGAATGTCAGTATAAGGTTTATTTAGAAGCAACCAGAACTGTTAATAAACCGGAGAAGCTGCTTTAGCCCTATGTTAGCAACCTCGTCCAATCCACTGAGGAAGTACGTGCCTAACGCTTTAAACCTTCTCCTGGCCAGGCCCGCGCAATCGCAGAGTAAATGGCTTTTCACTTCTTCCTCGTCCATATAACTTCTACTTCTACAAAAGTCGTTGATTGGGATGCGTAAGCATTCTCCGTGTCTTCCGAAGGGACAGTGGCCAGTAATGACTACTACAATATTTCGGAGATCGGTGCGGCTTCTCTTTAGCAGGAAAGCGGTTTTGTTAATGTCCCAAACTGGATACAGCTGCCTTGATATACCGCATGTTGTCAAATTGCTCCACCTTTCCTTAGCAAGCTAAATAGCCTTAAGGTCAACTTCTCTTTTCATTGACTCTAGGGGTCGGCTGATCGACCTGTTTATAACGGAAGCGTCTATTTGAGAACCCTCCTTTGCAAGCGTGTCAGCCGCTTTATTGCCTTGTATCCCACTATGACCTGCTTGACTGTCTATATAAATTCCTATGTCGCTACCATTTTGGGCGTGATAATAACATCCTTGTCGCTCTCTCTATGGCCAAAATCTCTGCCTGAAACACTACTGCAGGCAGACCGGCAACCGATACTGTCTACTATGTTTAGGTCGTCCCAGCTCCCAAACCGTCCTCCGCTTTCGAAGACCGTTATATCTGCTATGGTGACACCATCATCCTCCCCGCTCCCCACACTCCACTCTTTCTATGATTTGGGTTAGTCGTAATAGACGGCTGACTTGACGATATTGATATCTGCAGATTCTTGACAACCAAAAATGTTGCTTGTGCCGCTTGTGCTTGATTGTGGAGGTTGTGGTTTCCACTAATGGGGAGGGGGGGGGGGGGGGGGGGTCTAACTCTTTCTTTTTTTTTGTGACGCCAAGCACCTACGGTTACTACTAGATTCTAGTATAGAGAACAGAGTGCATAGCGAAAGCAAGTGTGGCATTTTATGCGAAGCGTTGGGGTCAAATGGCGATTAAAACGCAAGTTGTATACCGCAATAATCAGGCCGATTCTTTCACTAGTCTGATGGACAGCGCTGGATAAGAGATTTAACATGAAAACGCTATCGAAAGTATAGACATCTAACGATTTGGGTATAACCGGATGCTTGTACACAGCGGTTTTGTAGGTCATGCTTTTACCTACTCCAGCAAATCAAATGCAGTGTCTTTCAGGCACAAATAGCTGATATTCACCCAGTGACTGTGCTAGTATCTAGGCGTGTCTGGTCCAATATCCGCTTATATCTTATAGTCAGTTGGATATAAAGTCGCTGGAAGCTGTGTTGGTAAAATCGAGGTTAGTGCAATTGTGCAAGAGCAGTCTAGGCATGATTTCCAGATGTCACACGGTCAACCTGGGCCCGGAGAGAGCGAATGAATTGGTGAAAAGGAGTGCTGAAATGGATATGTAGTTCTGACCCGACAACTTATGTGAAAATTCCGATCAGCACTCTTAAGGTTGCCTGAGTACAGCTAAAGGAGACCTAAAGTACTACTTAGTGGTAGCAGAGCCGACCACAGGAATCTATTAGGGGAACATTGCATCATAGATAACCGTGCCAAAAGGCTGAGTCTGGTGGTAACAGATTTCTGTCGGAGCTATAGGGATCCGGAGGAAATCGAATCAGTTCGACATGTGCTCTGCGAGTGCCCTACCCTGGTGGCAAGAGGGGGCAAGCTACTGGGTAGTTAGTAGCTCATGGAGCTGCAGGGTATAGAGCTGAACACTTTACTGAGATCCCTTTGGAAAGCAAGATGGTTACTTTGTAAGTATTAGCTACCTCAAATTCCGACTCCGAACCCATACCCCTAATTTGTTTGCTAAATAAATGTAAACGTCTGAAAAAGGATTCCCCATTGTTAGAAATATTCACGTTCCTTAATCAAGTGTTCCAAAGGACGGGTAGATTTGGTGGGCAACTAAATCAGCTGCAATACTTTACTGTGACGTGTTGAATTACAAAGAATTACCGTAATTGCCTCGTATTTTTTGTACTACTCCTTGGTAAACTACTTAAGGAAAGCTAAGAGTGACAATCTTTCTTTTACAGCCATCATAAATCTTGCGGGATACAAATAACTTTTAATGCACCGTCGTTATTTAGTTGGAACAGAAAAGAAAACAGTTGAATGCCAAAACTCTTCGAACATTGTGTAAAAGCTTCAGAGCGCTACTTCCAGGAGGTTTCTCCTTTGATGGACGTAAAAAAAACACTTTAAGTGTGTTCACCTTTATGAAGACATATTTTCACGATTTTTCTACAATAAATTATTGGGCCAGGAGATTAGTGCCTATCATGAGCTACATTTATTTTCACGTGGAAAACGATTTCTTTTTTGGGGTACAAATATGCTGTGCTGGCTGTTCTGAGAATTATTACCTCTGTTTCGTCAGTATTACAGCGCACTTAGAAGATAAATCTTCGAGATTGATTTTTTTTCAATCAACATAATTCTATAGCTGCTTAATAACTGAAATATTTATGACTGCCTTTGGCTACATTTTTATTAGGTAAGTGATTTAATATGCAAATAAGCCTTAGTTATGACTGGGGTTAGTACACTTGAACCTTTACTTTTTTTGGTTCTGTTTGAATAGCATAAACCCCTAGACCCTGATGCTCACTTACCAGTATCGAGAACAAAAAAACAATAGGATCTTTCGACATAATATCATAGAAGAGTAAAAATACAAAAAACGGCAAAGGGTTAAGCCCTGGCATATTTATTTCATCGCATTCCCCTAAAATTGTCCGCAAATTTCTTTTTATTCAAATTTAAACCTTCCAACACTCGTTTAGTGCTTTTGAATGGCAGACGGAGCAGTTTTTATACCCAAAAGTCGAGTATTTTAGCAAATATTGGACTGGCACTGTTTGATATTTATGATTCGTTCTCGAGTTTTAGTTCCTACGGGTTCTGTAGAATATCTGAAAACATTTTCGGCGAGCTATTTCTATGTCATAAATTTTAGATCAAGTTCAAACAAAATCATAAACTCAGAGTAAATACAAAAATCATGGAAAGGGTTATCGGCAGTATTATTTGTGTTGACTTGACAAATTTTCTCAATTGAAACGAAATTGTGCCACTGTAGGATGGAAATTTTGAAGAGTTCGTTAACGTCAAACTAGCAAAGAAATTCTCCTTTCACTGCGGCATTTGTTTTATTATTTGTTTATTTTCTACAACATTTTTTTAAAAATATGTCTTACTGCGAAGATTTTCAAAGGGTTTACATATGAAACCTAGTGGGCGAGTGCATTTCAGGCCACTATATAATACATCCCAAAATTCAATTGCGTTTTCAAATTGTTTTAACCTTTTTTTACGCTAAGCAAGACGAATGCATTTCTACCGATCCAGTGTAAGTTTCGCGGTCTATGCGGGTCCATAGTGTTACCACGTCTAGGTGTCCTATATCCTAGAGATGTTGTGCTGTGATCGTCGGGGTGCTGCCTTTGTTAAAAGGTATCTGTCTCCGTTGTGATTTTCTGAATAATTTTCATGTTACATCCTCTAGATCTCCTGTCTAGCACCTGTCTAACGATTTGTGTCCTGCTTTTGCATGCGCAGGCCAATGACACAGATTCATGACATTGTCTACACAGGTCGATGTTCAAAACCCCGAACCTCTCAGACAATGGATGGTACAGATTCCTACCAGTGTCCTACTTAGGCTGAGTAACTTTTTTTTTTGATACGATGTGGCCAAATCCTAGGGGACAACCCTTTGATGCGCTAGCATGGTTTTGGCCGGAAGGGAATTGGGGTAAGCGAAGTGAGGAAAATCCAGTCTTGTTTGTACATTGCTGCGAGCTAGACAACAGCCCACAGACGGAGTGGATTATTTTAATTTCTTAATAAAATCTCACGGGGTCATCTGGTCTCGAACCCGGGACCCATGGCATGTTGGTCTTGCCCCTCAACGTGTTGATCCAACTCCGTCTCTCTTATCAATTCTTTTTCGTTCATAGGTTTTCCACATGATTTTCGTGATTCTATACAATGTGGTGTCTTCCCATCTTTTTTTCGCACGATCCAGCAAGTCGTCACTGAGATGTTTGATAACGACTTGTATTGAAGGTAGTATTTGCTGTGCCCATTGTGCTTCCAAATCAGCTATGCCTCTGTGACCTATTACCCAGAAAAGTTGCACCTTTCTATTCATGCTGAAACTTTGCACGACTCTGAAACAGTTGAGCATCGTATTAGATTTGAATTCGTTGGACACCCCAGAGCTTTTAGAACTGCTTGGCTGTCTACGTAGATTTTGACCGATGCGCCTATTGTCAGCTATAGCTACGGCTTCGGCTTGAAATACACTACACTCACCGCCTGTAAGATGATTGAACATTCAACTAATGACACATTGCTGCTCCTACCCCTGGTGTCGTTTTAGAGTCATCTGTATCTATACGGTGGTCGCGGTGTTCGCAATACCCAGAACTTTCTACAACCAGTACGTTATGTGGGGCCTTAGTCCAAAGAGTATTTTGCATGCTTAAAAAGGGCAGCTGACAATCCAGAATAACGCCCCAGTATTTGAAGTGGAATCTGAGTTCCGTCCAGACTTGATGTTCTAAGAGTAGGTACCTCATATTTCCTTGTGTAGAGTGCCATTTTCGTTTTACCCTGATTAACATCAAGTCCTTAAGTTGCTACCAATTGAAGATTCAGGTCTTTGGTAACACACCTGCCCTTAGCCCCACTGCCGTTTTAGAGCCACCTGTATATACAAATATTAGTGATGTTCACAGATTCCTCTGTTCTTGATGCCCTGAACAGACTGTCGGTTATTACTACTCTGGACTTCCTATTGAAGTCTCTAATCGGTAATATGTAGTCAGCGGCAGTCTGCGTCTTCCTTTAGAAGCAACATCACCCTATTTGCGGAGTTCTTAGCGTACATATCCACTGAAGGAATGTGTATATGTAAATAGTGTATCTTGTGTAGAGCACGGGAGAGCGTGGATTTAAGTGCCCCCGTATTTTCGATTCCTGTCAATCCTTGTGCTTGTTCCAATCTGGTGAGATAGGTATTCTTATCTACAGCTGGCTACCAAACGCCATAAAGCAGGATTTATTCGCACAGTTGCCGTATACACCCGGTGCGTTATATGAGGCCTTAGTCCCCAGTTTGTGCCGAAGAGTCTTTTGCTTTGTTTGCTTTAGCAATCCTTTCTTCTACATTTAGCTTCCAGGACAATTTACAGTCTCAAATATGTCCCAGGTATTTCAATTTGACCTGCGTTCCATCTGCCTACCATCCAGACTTGGTGTTTTAAAAGTAGGTACCTTATATTTTCTTGTAAAATGTACCAATTGGCTTTACTACCTCTTTTTCGAGCTTTAGCGGTATCTCGAAGTCAGGCTGATCGGCCTGTAATTCTTTAGTTTAGCGTGACAACATTTACTGGCATTGGGGATAAATAGCACGCGGCTCTAATTTAACCCAAGGCAGCCTTTGAAAATCGTCGCTAACCAGGAGGCCACCAGATCAAGTACTTTTTGTAACATGACTGGTATTATCTCGTCTGACCCCGATGACTTACCTGAATCAAAAGACAGGTGACCCTGTCCTCGAAAATAATCCCTGCGGTGTTTAATCTTTGCTCTATACTGAAATTACTTGTGGAAATGACTGGATTCACACAAGCAGGGAAGTGAGTGTCTAACAGGATCTCAAGTGTTTTCCTGATATCCTTGGTCTAGGTTCCATTTTTACTGCACAATAGTGTTCCCAATGGTTTTTTTTCACAGAAAGAAATCATAGCCCTTTCCCTTAGCTGTTTTAATCTTCTTCTTAAAAACCTTTAGGATCGTGTCATGTAGTTCTCCCACTCTATTCGTTAATTTACCGCTCTCGCTCTGAATAGAGTGCGAACTCTTCGGGACCTACTTATGGGATTGGCTTGTACAAAGTCTGTCTTTATTTAGAGATTCAGTAAAGTGGCACACGGCAGATTCTAGGTATTGAGTACTGCAGATTGTAGCTGGTCACCTTTTCTTCAAATGACCCCCCCCCCCCCTCCCCTTACTCTTCTGCCGAATTTCTCCCAGTGAGCTCTTACATTCTGTGGTGGTCTGTTACCCTAGGCTTTATGTTGAAGCTAATGTGACTGTGATCAAATATCGAGGGTCTATCCAGTATCCTCTAATTTCCTAGGTCACAGCTATCGATATCGGTGAAGAACGTAACATCAAGAACATTTTTACTAATTGGACCTCTATGCGTTGGTACGCAACCCCGGTTACACATGACTGGGTAAGTGTTTAGTATATTGTGTAGCAGTGACTTATCCCTTTCGTTGACATCACTGCTTCCCCATATTACATTGTGAGCGTTGACACCCCTCCAATCACTACGTTGAGCTTTTTCTAATTCGTTTCTTGCACTATTGATCTGAGCCCTTCCGGCAGCGCTCCTCTGTCGTGTGCCACGTAGACTGTTGCTATGAGCGTATGTGGCCCTTCTTCTCTAGCCTCACATAGCACAACTACTTGGTCGGTGGTGTTGTAATAATATAGTAAAGAATGCGATAGATTATTTAGGTTGCTCACTAAAACAGAAAAAAACTGAATTAGCACTGATCCATAAGTCTTATATCAGGCCTACTATTATATTGTGGCTGTACAAAACGCTTGCTTGCGTTGGACAAAATTTACATTAAAGTCTTTCGCGCTTATTAACGATTTACTTCCAATATTGAAACGGCATAAGTTCGAGCATCTGTACTTTTTTATCTCCAGCCTAATTCCTAGTTGAGGTTTACGTTCGTGCAATAAACAAAAACAGAGACCAAATTGAACGACCAATTCCCAACCACCATACTTCCCAAACATGGCACAGCGCGACCACTTTTTGTTCCCAAACTTGGGTCCAGGATAAGAGATTTCACTCGAATGAAGACTTCAAACAGGAAAGAGATAATTGTCTTGAGACGTTCGATAAATCTTACTATACGAAAGGTATAAAAATGTTCGAGGAATGCTGGATAAAGCGTATATTGCTCTTGTTCGATTATTGTCATGGATTATTGCCATGTCCACACGATTTGCACTGGCAATTCCATGGCAATAACATATGGTATACCATAATATATGGACAGTGTAAGGTAGTAAGGGTAAGTAAAACGAATGCTGAACACTCTACGTTCTCTGTTCTCTCTCTCTCTCTCCAATTTATGAGACTTGAACGGTTTGTCGTTGGTGGAATAAGTGTGGTATGCGTGCTTTTTGCTTGCTTTAACACATTTCCATAGCCTTGGAATGTGGATCATGGCAAGGAAGCCCTTATTCAATTCCATCAAACAATAAAATATTAAATCAAGGTTGTGTTGAAGCTCGACAGGAATAATACCAGTAGAGCCTGGTGACTTATATTGATCAAAACTGCCTATGTGCGAACGAAGGAACCAACATAATCTTCCAAGTCATCACTGCTACAAAATGATTATTTTCAAAAATATTTTATGTGGGGAGTATCTATCACAAAACAAACGAAGTACTAAAGAAAATCTTTTAACCCACCTCCGTTCTGTCAAAAATAAATTAAAATTGATTTTCTTTTTCTTTATGAGAGTGGACAACAAAAGCCTTGCAAATGAAATTTTTTTGAGAAAATATCATCAATCAAAATATCTGGCAAAGCTGTAAATCAACAATACTTTTAAGGCGTCCACGAACATATTCTTTTTGTTCTCATAAACGTCTCGCACGAACGTACAACTGAGATTAATTGTCTTGTAATAAATTGCTTAGTTACGAGATAATACCCGGCAGGATGTGGATATTAAAATTATTTATAAAGGAGAAAGGATTAACGATGAACCAAGAGGTTAATTACGGTCTTAATGAGACACGAAGATTTGTAAAATATCAAATTTCACCTTTAAAGACGAGCAATTATTTACGAGTAAAGGCAAAGTTAAAAATCCTCAAATCCGCGCTCCTTCTGTCAATGGGGTTAATTAACCTAATTTCAATTTTTGGTTAAGTACGGGTAGAGCATGGTCCGATACAATTTGCAAAGGGACCTATCTAATCAGTCCCTAAACCTTCAATTTAATTGGATCTTATACCACTTCGCAATCGGGCAGGATGATGTACGTACACGTTCAATCTGGCTCCTGTCTCATTTCGTGGTCCTGTTTAATAGAGCGCCTCTCTTTTTCATATTCGACGAACCCTTAATGACTCGTATTCATTAACAATTAAGACCGTTATGATGTACTAGGCCACCTGTATTAAGAAAATAACGGCAACCTTGCGCGACATGAATATTCAATGAACTTGCCCGTATATAACTGCAGATATTCGGTTATCAAATGCCGGCCCGAAAATACTTGGCTTCGAAAAAGGTTAATGAAGTGTCTGGTTTTGTGTTCAACATAGGCGGAACGTAGATTCTACGTCAAAAGGTTGATTTTGTGGGTATACGACCTTTTGCAATGCACTGTGACAGGTGCCAGTTGTATTCATAGATAACTTGAGTTTATTAGGAAATAAGTGGGATCGAACAACGGTGTAAAATTATTGAATGTAGGTTAACCAATGTAAACAGAATTCTAGGTTGTTAAAAGAAGAACAAGAATCCAATTATAAAGCAAATCGATAAAAAGCGAACATATGTATCGATGTACGTACATGGGGCAGATTGAAATGGAATTTGCTTTCCATTAGATTCGCACTTTTACAACCTGCCCAGTCAGGTAAAAAATATTTTACGATGTGCTTGAATGATTGAAACGTTCTGGAATTTAATAAAGGTTTTATGATGGAAACAGCAATAAAAGCTACCAATTGCCAATTTCACTAAGATAACAAAGCCAATTCTACTTCGTTTTACTTTAACGCATAAACTAAGCGGGCAATAACTTTAAATTTAAAGCTTTGCCACCGTATAGATAGCCACTTATCGAGCCGTTCTAACTTGTAGTGATGTACATCATAAACTTTAGTATATATTCCCAAACCATTGCTAGTGATCCATTTATTTGCAGCAGTACAAGTATTCAGAAAGCACCACTACCTCGCAGGACTCCTTGTTCACGCTCCTGTTATGAAGAGTGCTCAACAGTGAGCCTTCATACTAAACTATTCCGTTGCTCTTTTAAACTTAGGATAGCTTCCCACCCTTTCGTACCTACTTGATGTAGTTCGTCCTAAAGAAATAGAACCTCAAAAGTCATTTTATTTTGGATGTGTCTACTGGACAAGGACATAATACCTATAGACTAATCTATTATCATATAAGCGGATACCAAGGTTTTCAATATTGCTTCTTTTAAGCTTAGAGGTTTTTTTCACAGATCCAGATTTTTTCGTCAGGTCAAGCTCTGACGTAATTCTGTCTTATGGTCATAATTTATATATTTCATCAGAACATGACGTGGTGCATGAATTTCTAAACCCTTGACGATGTTACATACTCCATGGTGAAAAAAAAAACCAATTCCGTAATATTTCAACGTACATTCAGGTACTGCCAGATTTACACGAGTGACATATTCGTCATAATTTATGTCATAAATTGTCATTATCGTGTAAACGATCCTTTTTTTTTGGCAATATTTCAGTCATAAAGAATTACAAAAAGCTGTTGTCACTAAATGTTTTCATCATACTGACATCGTGTAAATGCCATTTAAACGCTTGTTGCACATTACGACTGAATAATGACAAGCCGTTAAATAAAAATGAATTTGCTCATCCTTTTATGACAAATTTTCATTGATACTAATGCGATTGTGGTTAATTTTAAAGCGGAGAAATTTAAAATTATTCATTGTGTATCAGAATGCTAATGAGAATTCTGAGGATGAATTGTGCTATGTCTAGAGGTTAGTGAATATATAAGTTGAGTTGTGGCAATATACAAACCACCTACCCCAATTATTCAACCTCTCAAAGTCAACGTATATCTTGTCATTTCAATACAAAACAATTCATTTTCCACTACCCCCCCCCCCCCCTTCCGCCCACGACCCACCTACTAACCCACCATAACCACCCAGCCCCTACCGTCACTTAGCGACGTATCCTAACATCAGCCATTCTGACACAAAACCAATAATTTTGGTTTCACCCATCACGAACCCCCACTTCTATATGTACAACCACACAAAGTCAACGTTGCCACCATTTCCGCACTCAGCCCCAAACCGTTACATAAGGAATGATCTTTTACTATATCTCAGGCATTCTAATATAGAACCAATCATTCTATCTCACATACCCAACTAGAAACAGAACAGCTAATCCTCAAGATTCTGACTACCATTTTGAAACACAGCGAAATATTTTAAATTTCGAATTGTTCAGACAAATTATGTACTAACCCCTTGTGCCACGCAATTTTACCATAAAATCTAATTCGTTTAGGTAAGCACCATTTAACCCGTCACCGTCACTTAACGACACAACCTTAGCATTGCCACAGTAATTCTGTTACAAAACCAATTATTTTGGCTTTACCACCCCCTGTTCCACCAATCCATCGCATTTATTCAACCACTCAAAGTCAATGTTTTTCTTGCCATTACGATACAAAATAATTTAGTTTTTCACTACCACGCCTCCTCCACCCACAGCCCAAACGCTCTCCCCAACCTCACTATTACCGCACTCAGCCACCACCGTCATTTAGGAGCTGGCCGTTTGCCTTACCTCAGCCATTCTGATAAAAAACAAATAATTTTGCCTTTGCCACTACATTTGCCACAACCCACGTCCGATACTTACCATCGAACCCACCTTGGCAGCCAACCATTAACCCTCAGCGTTTTGACTATTACTTTACCATCAACGCGTTAATACAAATTGCAGATGTTGTCTATTCTGTCATTACTCAAATCCTCATTTTGTCACAATCCTACTAGTCACTATCTGTCATTCGTATAAATACTCCGATTACTACGCTTTTCACTGGAAAATAAAAATTCGTCATAAAATTATGAAACACAGTGACAAAGCTCTGAGTACGTAATTATTTGTCATTAATTTTCGTCGTGTAAATGGTAAATCATTATCAAATGACATGAAGTCATAATTATTGACCTTTTGTGTCATTCGTTTAAATCCAGCAGGTGGCGAGAAATCAGGAAAATTTCGTAAAGGGTCAAGTACATACAGCGATATACTATACTATGCTGCCGTTGCGGCTTTCATATGTAAGCGTTCAAAGACACATAATCCAACTTGTAATATTAACAACACTGAAAACCCGGCTTTGGAGAAACGACTTTAGAAAGGTGGCGAAGCCATCCGTTCTACTCTCGGCCGACTTATTCAGTATAAACAAGGCAATCTAAGTAAGAGGGTAGTTAAAAAAAAAAATTGGAAAAATAAATACTTAACACTACTAGAGACCCAGTAAGCACAAACACTAATAGATACAAACTTTCGGCACAAATCCATGCTCCTTGGATTAAAGCAGAGAAACAACGCATCCAAGACATCCCCGATATGTCAGAACCACCGATATCGAAGGCATTGGTTGGTTGGTTGGTTAGTCGGGCGGTTTGGTACCGAAAGACCAAGTCCACTCGGAGGCCATGTAGCATCATTCTGAATGTCCTTAAAAGAAATTAAGGCGGCGTTGTTAGAACTTAAAACTATTCAGATCTCTGTAAGAATATATTTAACGTGCTATCTCAGTTAAATCTTCCAGATTGTCAAAGAACCTTGCTCCAAAACAGGCGAGTCGTCGTTCTTTTGGATCATTCACGGAGTAGGTGCACTATGGATTAAAAATCCCGACTCATTCACTCTACTAAAGGTCGATGAGATGGGCGCTCTATCCGAGAATTATTTCACTTAGAGGAAATACCGATGAAAACTTAAGTAACTAGTTCTGCTACCTTTTTACCAATGCTGTAGCTATTACGTTGGTTAATCTGGTTTGTCCTATTACTCGACTGAAACTAGCGAGAGCACCGAACCGATTCAAATCTCGTTGACTAAAAGTAATTTAACTCTGCTGGCGGCCAGTATCTGTCGAATCGGTAAACTATGGTCGGAATACCGGACTGCAAGTGAGGAAAATACCGAGTCGGTCTTTCTTATATGACAAGTGGCGTCTAATTTCTTCAGAAAAAAATCATTTTAATGGTCTGGAGATGGTCTGGTAATGTTTGATCTTTGCCAGATTGGCTAGATGGGTCTGAACCTGAACAACCAACTGCAAATGAGGCAAGTGCATCAGTCTAACTTCCTTATATACCAAGTGACGTTTAATTTCCTTAGCCAACGATATTGCTCTACAACTCCCAATAACCTTTTAGTCATCAGAAAACAACCATGGGTCGCTGCTGGTGCAATTTGAACCAGGAATTGGCTGGAAAACCAGCACGTTATCCCTTAATCCACAACTTTTTGGTGACTCCTAATTCCCTCTAGTCTGGTGAACCAAAATCATCCTCCAAGTAGCGAATTCCGTTACTGGGCTACCTTCTTCTCCTATAGGCACTAATTTCGATTTAGGGCTTATCTATTCCATCGCGTCTAATGTTAAGAGTTCAACCAGGATTCCCCTGCGATATTGGGACTTCCCAGGGATCAATAACAAATGATTGTTCTTTGACCGATTATATATCCTGTCCAAGTCAGAGTTTATACGTGTAATACAATCATCAAGAAGATCGATGGGTAGCTTAAGTATATTTCTATGTCGTCTGCATAGCGATGAATTTTCACATCGTTAATAAATAGACTAAACAGTAATGGACCTAGTATAGATCCCTGTGGTACGCAATGCAATAGATATCGAGCACTCCAGTCAGTTGGTTTTATACGATGTGGATTCTGTAACAACTGGACCGTGACTAAGTAAAGCACCAAGTCAGTCGTGCTAATATGGAAAGTGGCTCCTACTATCAGCACTAATCTGAACTTCTGCTGGATCAGCCTGTCTGGTCTGTTTGACCACCGAATTGCAGCTCTTCAAATACACTGCTATTTTCATAATCTGGCTTAAAACTGTTTAAACCTTATAACTAAGGTTTACGGTGTCAGTGTCTTTATCTCGCCTTTTTACTCCTTTTCATGAAATCAGGTGACAATTTTTAGCTTTTTAAAATGGCCTGGACCTAAGCTAGGTGTATTTCTTTATTTACAGTTTCTGCACCTAACTCTCATCAGCAAATGCCAGCACCTACATTTTCATGTAATTTTTCAAACAGGGAATGTTAGAGAGGTGTACAAACAAACAGTAGGTGATTAATTAGCTGGTTTCAGGGTCAATAATAAAAACACACTAAAAATTTTAAAATAGGGGAGACCGGTGTCATTCGGGTTTGATTTTTTCTTTTCGGCTCCGCTTACTAAACTCAAATAAATGTTTATAGAATAACGCCTACATGTTCATGTAGGTAAGTCTATAGGCTGTTAGTAAACTATACGATTTGCAGTGGCGTAGGTTGAACAAGTTTGAAAAAAAAAATTAAGGAGTTACAAAATGAGTCTTTTTATCTTTTCTTTTCTATTTTTATAATCCTTTCTATAAAATAAAAAAGCTTTAAACAATTCCATTAAATATTTTCACTTTTTTTTCTCATTAAAGCTATACAATTTTTTCAACGCACTACTGACACACATTCCAGACGCAGCTGGGCGACCTTCAGATTCGCAGCCCACATCTCGAGCATCCTCGAATGGTAAGTACACTCACTCCACATTCTGACCCTTATTCAAACTATAAACAATATCGCGAATAAAAAAAAACCCTCCTATTTAATATCTTGAGATATTCCCACTCGCAGCCAGTCGTACAAAATGGCTTGAGTAAAAAGCGAAATTTGTCTTCGTCAGCTCGCTGTATAAACTCCCAGCATGTGAGAAGATAACTAAAGCAACGAATTTTTGCTTTTTACGAAAAATTCCATTATCGCAACTGATTAATGGTAGTGAGCAGGACCTCTCTGCTTCAAGGATAATAAATAAAAAAAACAACTCACCGGAAAATAAAGCTTGCCAAAAGAAATTTTTTTTTTGTTCTGATGCTGAACGTTTTCGTAGTAGATGCTGTACCAGCTAAGGGTGCGAACTTTCATAATTGGCATGAATTATTCATGAATTCGCTTACTTTTCGCCAAGATTACGTTGAATTTAATAAAATGGTCAGTGGGCTTACACAGATTAGAGGCATTCAAGCATTTGCAAATTGAATTAGGATTGAGAGGATTAGAACTTCAAAGATTAGCTTGTACTTCACGATTGATAAATAGTTTGATTTTAGTAATTAAAAAATTTCGATAGCATTAGATTAAATATCCAATTAGGGAGTATAGTAACAGCAAATGGCTTAACTGAAGGTGATGTATAGGCTCGGATTATGAAGGCTTGAGTTGCATTTAATACTCTTAATGAGACGCACGAAACTCCAGATCTTTGAAAAGAACGTTTAATATTGAACATGCCACATAACATACAATCTACAAGACTTTTGTGAATCGATGCCTTCAACTCATCTAGAACAAGCGTTGACAGTCAATACCAAAGAAGGCTTACAGAGAGTCATTGACCAGAACATGTTTTCTCTGCTCAATTTACGAACTGCTCGCTGCGTCTGTTGACAGATTGTCCGACGCCCTGCTTCCCTCGGATGACATCGTATTTTTCGGTGACTTCAATTTTCTTGACATAAGTTGGGTACATTCTCCTGATGCTGATGGTCTCATACCAATACGCTTTGTCCTTTTTGGACTTTGTAGCCTCTTACGGCTTAGCTGAATGCTGTGATATTCCTAATGATTCGGGTAGGTTTCTGAACCTAGTCTTTTCGTCTGACCCAGATGGCACGATTGTGAGGAGATGCCTGGTCCATTGGGGTCCTGAATCGAGTCATCATCCTGCACTACTGGTTGTCTTGCGTTTCGACACCGCCGATGCATCTTCTCGGCGACTTCTACTTTAACTTTTAACGTTCTTCTCGTCCATTGATGACGACTGGTCCGGCGTACTGGGCGAGTGTGACGTCGATCGGGCTGTGAGCGCTTTTTACTATGTTCTTTACGCCTATTTTACCCGACATGTTCCCTTTAGCATTTCTAGGTGGGGGTCCCCAGACTTGCTTCGTCCCTGGCTTGATGGTGCCTCTCGACAGCTCAGGAACTTGGGGAGTAATGCTTGGAGGAAGTTTTGTGCCTCGGGAAGTCCTAATGACTACTTGGCGTACCAAGAGCTTAGCCAACGATTTTTACTGAGTACTTGTCTAATATGAAAGCTACCTTGCTTAGCGACCCCAAAGAGTTCTGGAGATTTATTAACTCGAAGCGTAATTGTGACGCCTGTTTTTCCTCTTTGAGATACCATGATTGCGAGAGTGACGATGCTTTTACAATTTCTAATTTCTTTACGGAATTCTTCTTTCTGTAATTCCCTCTGTGATATCTGCACTTCTAATTTTACCCACTTGACGCGGCTTCTGCCTACTTCCATTGAGTCGAAGTATTTAATATTCGACGCACGACACGTTGCTGAACATCTATCTATTTTGGCGGACGGTTGCACGTGTGGTCCTGATGGTATCCTCGCTTCCTTTCTGAAGCAATTACAATTATCTCTTTCTAGTGTTCTTTGTTACTTGTTCAATCTCTCTCTCTCTGCATTCCGGCCGCTTTGCCGAACTTTGGAAAACTTCTTCTTACAGCTCTACCTCGCTGTATACCTTGCCTTCAGAAGGACCTACTGTGGTCATGTATAGAGGTACTGCTCTGCCTAGCGGCATCGAGGACCTGCTTTGCCCAACAGTAACTATGGTCGGTATGTATCTCTGCCTCGCGGTTTTGATGATTACTACATTAAGTATCTAGGTGCTACTCTGCTTCGCGGTATCGAGGTTCTGCTCCATCTTACGTTGACTACGCTCGGAATCTGGGTCCTTCTCTGCCTCACGGTATCGAAGTGCTGCTCGGTCTCACAGTGACTACCGTCGGTATGTATCCAGCTTCTGCTCTGCTTGGCGATATTGATGACTGCTATGGCCGCTGTATATCTGGTCGCGGTATCAAGGTGCTACTTTACCTAACGGTGACTTCGGTCGGTATGTATCAAGGTACTGCTCTGCCTCGCGGTTTTGATGACTGGTATATCTAGTGGTAGGTGCTGTTCGGTCTCACGGTGCCTATGGTCGGTATGTATCAAGATACAGCTCTGCCTCGCGATATAGATGACTTCTATGGGCGCTGGTTACCTTTTCTTCAGGGTGGAATCTTTCAGCGACTCAAACGGGTAATTCTCCTACGAGAAAACGTGAACGATAAATCTGAGTGGGTCTAAACTAGAGTCTAAAGCTGGTATAAGAGTAATACCTAGATTACAGAAGAAGCACGCTGGTTAGATGAGTGTCTTACAACAGGGAACCAGGCTCGTGTAAGAGAGAATGCACGAGGGTGCAACACCAGGAAGCACGCTGGTTATAGGAGTGTCTTACACTAAGGAACACACTAGAGGATTAGCCCGGGAAGACAGACACACAGATTCCGAAGTCTCACCGTAAGGGCTCTTTGGCCTTTTAGATACTGAAGCCTAAAAATGAGTAACAAGTAGAAATTTCAGCAAAAAAAGTTGGTTTTTAAGGCACTGACCTGTGCGAAAGCTATACATATCTAAAACGTCGAAAAGCTGGACTTGAGTTTACTAAAGAGCAAATAAATTGGGTTCTATCGAAATAGAAGTTTGAGGAGAGTCAAAATTAGAATTATTTCGATCAGATGACATGCAAACAATTCGATGACAAAGTTTAATCTGATTGCATTAATGGCAGTTAAGCATGGAGTTAGCGAAGTCAAGATTTCGCGCTTAGATTAGATCCAATAGTTCATATTAATGATATCATGGATCGTTTCCTATAGAGTGATATTCTCCAAGAACATACGTGATGGACATTCTAACAAGGCAATGATCCTAATCACAAATGTAGGCATGTAAAAGAGTGGTTCATATGGAGTGTCCCGCCAATCGTCGAACCCCATAATAAGATCTACGATCTTGCCCATTCCTCGATCATATATTGAATTCAAGTGTTTTCATATTTCAGATCACCTTGATTCGAAATTCTCTGATGAATCAGATGATCTTGCTGAGGAGGGCATCGTAGACACAGACAAGGCTTACCGAGGACCACATCTTAGTTTTCCATTACAAAAAAAGGACATTAACACGCTTATAGACTTATTTCGTAAGAAAAAGGTACAGTTCCATTCAAAATAAAAATTTCTCTTAATTCTTGATTTTTTTTCAGTACAATAGACTGCATGCCAAATACGTTGCCGGAATACTTAGAGAATCGGCAAATCGCCTGAAACGGCTTCCAAATTTGAATCAAGCATCAACAGCGATTTCAAAGCAAGTGACAATTTGTGGAGATCTTCACGGTAAATTAGATGATCTCTTAGTTGTGTTCCATAAGGTAAATCCATCTGTCTAATATTTAATAGATTGGCTTTTTAAATGAGCTCTTTTTTTCCATCATCATATAAAAATATAGAATGGACTTCCATCTACAGAAAACCCCTATGTTTTTAATGGTGATTTTGTTGACAGAGGAAAAAAAGGTTTGGAGGTGTTCCTGCTATTGTTGTCCTGCTTTCTTGTGTTTCCAGGTGGAGTTTTTTTGAACAGAGGCAATCATGAGGATACCGTCATGAATGCCAGATATGGATTCATCAAGGAAGTTCATCAAAAGTACAGGGTAATGGACACGAATGATTTTGAAAGTAATTTCACAAATTCAGTTTGATATTTACAGCACAATGCAGATAGACTCCTCAAATTAATCGAAGAAGTCTATCGATGGCTACCACTGGGAACAATCGTTAACAATCGAGTTTTAGTTGTTCATGGAGGAATTTCTGACTCTACTGATTTGGATTTAATCAAGAGTTTGGACAGAGGAAAGGTAAGTCAATATCAAATCAAATCAATTTACTCTAAAGCACACATATAAACAGCTTGTTACTTCCGCTCGTGATTAGATAGAATTCCTTTCTTTGATTAGATTTGATTTGAGTTTCAAGAACACTTTTTAACCACTGTAACAATAGCAAATGAAAGACGGAAGTACTTACAAACTTTTGAATTAAATTTATCTCAAAACTCTTGAAAAGAAAACATTCCCTGAGGATCTAGCGTGCTTGCTATTCACTACTAGCATAGAAATTCTTCTCAGACACCCACTTAACTTACTTTATTTCCATCGGTTGAGAATTTCAACGCAATGCTGTACACGACCAGGAATACCGCATTCCACATATTTTCTCCGAATGAGAACATTTTTTTTTCCAATATAATCTTATGTATCCCTTTGGGAAAGGACTCACATGAACACGAAGCTAACAACATCCAGATATTTCCTGACAATTTAATAAAATTTACTTTGAAAAAGTTTTGCTGATGATTCCGTTTAACATCCGTTTTGACATAGGTATAAAAAATGGCGATAAAAAACTGACTTCGCCTAAGGCACCACAGTTAACCTAGATATTTCAGCATTCCCTTTTTTGTGCAGTTGTAAGTAGAGTTTATATTTCTGGACCGAAAGTTCTGTGCTTCCTTTTTAGATATGCAAGAATGCGAGTATCAAAATTGAATAATAGTCCTTTAGATTTTCTATGGATTTTTACACTCTGTTCAGGAACGTTGCTGCAATGCCCTTTGAACTAGAGCTTATTTAAACCACACTTTCAGTTTTGTAATTTTATAGATATGCGCACGTTATACTGATAAGAGTCCACTTCAAATTAAATTTAAGGTCCCAACTGAACTTCCAACTGAACTTTGGGGGGGGGGGGGGGGACCTATTATTATTATTAAAGATTGGACCATCCGCATCTTTTAGTCACTTCGACCAATTTGATCTTTTATGACCTGATACAGGTTCAGTATTAGGCCGCCCCGCCAATCTTTAGTTTAGCCTAGAGGATCCGTTAAACGAATTCAAGGTAATATGGGTGTACTATCTTGTATGCGGAATAAAAACTACAAAGGAACAAACTCACCAGACTGTGATTTTTAATAGAACATAAAGAGCACTTCCCCTTAGCGAGATGACACTGCACTTCAAAAAGCGTTTTAATTTACATATTAAATGTTCTCTTGTCTCTCTGTTTCCTTTAACCCTTTATGGAGCATAGGGCGTCAGGACGTTTCATGTATAATGTAAAAGCCTACTTTTTCTATCCCAGAGGGCTGCTTCTTGAAGCATCCTGGGAATCACCGAGACTGAATTTTTGTTGCACATAGATCTTTTTTAAGCGGAGGTGTTCAGGCTGACGCGTGGGTTTCCCCATTAATTTCTCAACCGGGCTTAGAACCGGCTTGTGATCGAGTTAAAATAAATTTGGGGAGCATGACAGGCGACACGTATATTCCCGTCAGCTGCTACAACTTAACTACAGATGGGAACCCACGCTTGACAAAATCAAGGACTTGAGTGTTATTTTTAAAGCTCATAGTCATATTAATGCAATTTTGTGAGAAGCTTATGCAATTCCAACAAATTTTAAATTTTTTCGAATTTTTAAACTTATATTTTACATGATTTTACTTTCTTTCAGTATATTTCTATTCTACGACCCCCGATTACTGAAAGCGGAGCACCAGGAGCAGATATTATTGATAAAGTTGAATGGAAGCAAGTAAGTAAATCACTATTTTTAAATTGTATGATTAAAAAACTGAAAAATAGACGCACAGTAATAAAATATAAGTTTAAAAAAAATTTTAAGAAGGAGAGGTAGTCTGAAAAATTTTACGGTATCTTCTACATGCTTCTGTGCCGACAGCGCTAACATCGTCGGTGTATTCATTAAATACGATTGTTGCGTTTTCTATCCTTTAGGAAAGGAGCTCTTGAAATATCTTAACGAAAGATTCATCAAGATATTTCCCATGCTAATAATTTATCTTTCTAAATACCTAACGTACAATACTGCTTTATTATGTCGCTGTAGAAACTTATAAAATTATGGCTTATGCAGGCCATAGCTTGTACGGCTCCGGGGAATTAATCGTACCCCACAGGCAGTCGAATGAAAACATGATGCTAGACCTGTTGCGTCTGACCTCAAGAGATTCCAAAGAAGAAGAGGATCATCCCAGGGAAGGACACGAAGGGCGAATCTAACAAATCTACCCTGGACAGCATACTCTAAGATAGGTGCTTATATTCAAAGGGAGGAAATTAATACAGCACTATCTACGAATGGTATCTTACTCAAAAATATAAAAGGGTACAGTCATTAGTATTAGAAACAATATGGAAAAAGACGATTTTCGAGTCAATAAGAAGCATAGATATATCATTCATATAAACGATAAAAAAAACAGCGGTCCCAGATGGCTTCCCTGAGGTACACCCGAGGAATTAAAAATCTCATCAGAGAGTGCACCACGAAATCAAACACGTTGTGTACGACCAGACAAATAAGAACGCAATCATTGGACAAAGACTGAGGGAAATTCCAGAACTGATAGCTTATAAATGAAAATCTCATGATTAATTGTATCAAGGGCCTTACTAAAGTCCATAAAAATGTAGTCAACCTACTTGCCGGCTTCAATAGCAAAAATACAAAAAATAGAGCACTCTAATAAGTTGGTTGTGGTAAATTTACTCTTCATGGAAGCCATTGCACGGTGGTCGTGGCACGCGATCCAACTTCGTCTCCGAGTTGTGAACAAAAAGATATAATCCACCACCTTGCGGGTTTCGCCATGTTGGGTTTACAATGATGTCATATAGTCTATCGTAGTTTACCCTTCGAACCCTTTCATTTGATACCCATGTCAAGGTAAAACAAAAATATGATATGATATTTCCAAAGCTCGGGACAATGATGCTCAAACGCAGCCTTGATAGGAAAGAAATTTAGGGTTAAGAAAATCGGTTATTGTGGGGGAGGGAGGGGGGATATTAGATATTACAATATTGCATTGTCGTCGGACTTATATACGTGTGCATTTACTTTCCGAATAAAACCAGTCCGTGTGTTGGATGCACATCAAAAGCAAATAGAATCCTTCATTTTACCACACTAGAAATGATTTCCAATTCAAATTATAAGTAAATCCTGTACGGGCGTGACTCTGCTGAATTGAATATTACCTCAACTCATCGTTACATTAAATGTTGTATTCATGCTGAACTTATATCTAATCACTTCTGAACTCTAAGACAGAAGAAAACTTGCGCTAAGATATAAATCAAGAAAATACTTAAAATGCAGTATTTCACTTAATAACGGCACGTCCAAGGAAATTTACACTGCAGTCGTCCTGCATAATTAACGCTGACCAACCCCTCCGTGAGCAATTTCCTTTTAATTCTCTACGACTATAAAGAGCCCCCTCCCTCCTTCTTTTTAATAAGGTTGGTGCGATAGAATATCTTACGATTGTTAAGTTTATGGAAAGTTTGCGTGTTAGCGCAAATGTCCTCCTTAGCTTACTGAGTTGGAAACATCTTGGAATTTTATAAGCACTCCTGAGAGCTGTCTTCTTTAAGGTCTTTAAGTATGGTACTATTGCAGCATTTCGTGACCAGATGAAACTGCACGTTTGTTTCGCAAAACATCTATAAAATTTAATATGAGACTTCCACTTTTAAGTAAGCGGATATTACCACTAACTCTAACTGGCGACTATTAAGTGATAAGTGTTTTACCTTTTGTTGGAAGAAAATTTCATACGGAAACGGTAATAATGTTTAATGGATCACGGAAAAATCCAATTAGATTCTTTTAACCTTTATTCTTGCAGATGATAGGATGAGAGATGAGAGAGAGCTTAGATGGACTATAGACATATAGTACGATAGTATTTTTAAACGTAAACAAATTTATCTTTCTGGTTCCTTTAACCCCTTGTGTGGCATAGGGCGTCTATTACACCGAGTCTCCACCTGGTCCGGTTTTACTCCAACGCCTTCAACTGTGACCATGATTTGTTGATTTGGGTACCTTCCCTCTCGACGGATTTTTCCATGTGTTGCGCGGTCGTCCAATTCGTCGTCTTCCGTGGGAATTCCAATCTGGACCTGCCGTGCGATATTGTTTGGCTCTTTTCTTAGTGTATGGCCTATTCATTGCCACTTTGTCACTGGTGTCTATCCCGTCTTGTCCTGTAAGTCCATGTAGGTCTTCGTTGGTAATGACCTCCGGCCAATGGATGTTAAGCATGCGCCGGAGACACCTGTAGACAAAGGCTTGTAGCTTAGATGTTATTTGACAGGTGACTTTCCATGTTGAACAGCCGTGCAAGAGAACAGATCTTACGTTCGACTCGAAGATCCAGAGTTTTGTACGCCAAGAGATGTTGTTATTGCGCCAGATCTCAGCAAGTGTATTAAATGCAACTTGAGCCTTATTCATGCGAGCCTGTACATCAGCTTAAGCTCCACCGTCTGCTGTAACTATGCTTCCGAGATAGTAAAATCTATCCACTTACTCTATTTGCTGCTCCTCAAGACAAATTCCATTATGTCTCCTGGCGCCCAAGTTTGGTTTTAGCAGTATTGATCTTAAGCCTTGGTCTGCGACCTTCTCTGCTCAGGGCTTCCGACATTTGGACTACATGACTCTGTTTGTTGATTAGGAGACATACATCGTCGGCATAGTACAGGTGCGTTAGGTGATTAAAAAGTTTTAATGTAATCTCTCGAGATGGGTGGTCGTGTAGGACGTCATGGACGCACTGGGATAGGTCTCAGTTTTTCCAACATTCCGGGATTACGCGTAGAAGAACATCAGCCGCAGCAATGGGATCCGCCTTAAGTAGTTCCACTGGTATTTCATTAATCCCTGGGGCCTTATCGAGGTCCATCGACTTAATTGCGTCTGCCACCTCCAATCTTATCGGGTTCTGATGTTAATGTTAACCGCAACCGGCGGATGTTCAGGCTCGTGTGAAGAGGTGTTGTTTAGGCATTCAACAAAATATTCTCTCCACCTTTACAATTGATGTTCCTTAGTGACAAGAAGGGATCTATTAGTATCTCTTACAGGATGTTCTGTTGTAAGAGTCTTTCCTACCAGTTTTTTGGCAATCTTGTAAAGATCTCCACTGTCACCGGGGTGGTCCGCATCTTCTGGCTTTTCTGCTAGCGCGTTGATGTAGTTGCGCTTGTCACATTTCACACTTCTTTGGACGCCTTTCTGTAGAGATCGGTATGCAGTTCTGAGATGTTGTTTAACTGCAACTTCGGAAGCAGAATTGATCCGGTCTTTCCTTCTTCCGTTCCTGTATTTTACAACATGTGCCGTCACTGATCCATGGTCGTCTTCCCCTTTCTAATCGTACCACGTGCTCTGTACCATAACTTACAAAACAATTCTTCGTCCTTTCCCATTTTTGTTCAATGGAGAGCCGTTGGTGTTTTGACGCAGTAAATCAGCTTTTTGGCGCAATGCACTGAGTAAAGCCAAAGAGTTCCTTAAATTTGGCGCAGAGCGGGCGTGAGACTTATCACTTAGGAAAAGTCGGCAGGAAGACTAAATTTCCAAACGCAAAATATCTGTCTTTAGGAAGCCCTTATTGAATCCAAGAGAGTTAGAGAACAGTTCGCTCTATGAGTTGTGTTACCTTTTCAAAGGGACCAGCTTAACTTTAAGATTAGGGAGGCTTGGCACAATATGCCGTACTGATCGCCGCGCTTCAGAACTTAGACAGGTAATTAGTTACGGGTGCCGTCCAATGACTTAGACCTTTACTAGATCAGTTGTGATGCAACGGGATTAAGATACCCCACAATGGACGGAGGTGGATCTTTTGTTTGAGCGGCACGACCACCATGCCGTGGTTCGCGAGCTCGATACCTGATCTCTCCATGGGTTTTTAAACTGATTTAAAAAATCCACTCTATCTCTGGACTATTGTCTAGTTCTTTCAAGTTTCCGCACTTCCCTTACCCTAATTCCCTACGGCTAAAGCCATTCTAACGCATCAATTACTTTGGGCAGATCGTAAAAAAAACTCCTTACTGAAACCATCTGGAGCTTGCAATGAACCACCGAAGGTCTATTACGTCAGTCGCCTTGAGATAGCAGAGACTGTTTAAGAAATAGTCACTCACGAAGACCTTCCGCATGCCTGCCAAATCAGAGCACGAGCAGATGTGGTGAAATATAGTTTCCTAATCCGTCACGTTTCTGTAGCCTCGGCAGAATTCATTTGAGAGAAGTCCCAATCTCTTCGCTACAACACCTAACTCCTCCACACAAACCTTAGCTTACCTAACTTAACCCCATTTTGCGCTAGTCATATCCGGTGCGATTGTTTATTTCGCTCAAATTCCACTTTGAATCCTCATTATAAGCTGTTTGCTCCTTAAAGAGGTGAAAAGGACTATGTATTTCCATAATGAAGTAAATATACACATTCCAGGCAGGGGTTCTCAGGGGTATTCCCTACCATTGGGGGGGGGGACCTTTTACATCCTTCAAACAGAATATGTTAGCCCTTTGCAAAACTTAATTTTCCTCTTTCCTTTTATATTTCCAACGCCATAAAACTCTTAAGCTTACTCACAATAATCGAGCTTTTGTTGTTTTTCAGGTGTTTGATGTAATGTGGAGCGATCCTCAGCCCGGCGAAGGTTGTGTTCCGAACGCTTTACGTGGAGCTGGAACATACTTTGGACCAGACGTCACACAAAAATTCCTTCAAAAATACAAACTTACATTTTTAGTGCGTTCACACGAATGTAAGCCAGACGGACACGAACCAACTCACGGTGGAAAGGTAAATCCTCTTACAAGCCGCAAAAGTCTCAGACTAGTAACATAGATCCTTTTAAATCTTCTTAAATGCAGGTAATAACGATATTTTCAGCCTCCAATTACTACGCAATAGGATCGAACAAAGGAGCCTATCTTAAGCTTAATCCTCAATTAGATACTCACTTCATCCAGTATACGGCGGCAGCATCAAAGACGCGCAAGCTAACATTCCGGCAGCGAGTTGGTTTGATTGAAAGTTCCGCTCTACGAGAATTGGGTGCACGACTGAGAGATAAGCGTCCCGAATTGGAAAGGGAGTTCAAAGCACGAGATCCCCAGGGCACAGGTAAGTCCCTTAACTCAAAATGAAAGCCATTTTATACTTTATTCAATAAAAAACGTTTTCATTTTCAACAAAATCCGCTTTGGGGTTTTCTTTTTCGCAACAAAAGCGAACGAGAAAAAAAAATACTTCAATTTGCAGCAATTTTGTGGCCAAAAATTCGATTAGGGGCTCGTTGGGCTTTTGCTGTTTCTAGTGTTTTTCCTCGCTTTTCCGCATCAAGCTATTTAATATCGAGCTGATGACGTTTCATAAGTGGATTGTGCAAAAAGTCAATTAGGTCTTCCTTGAAATTGTTAGTTTTTCAGAGAAAAGGAAGCTTTTAGCGACTCGAATCCCGCTGGTGTAGAACTAATTCCATTTACAGAATCTGTCAAACTCCAATTATCGTTAAAAGTCATGTATGTCGTTTGGAGGGATGTCGATACCCTGTTCGTCGGATCTTTGATGGAACTTTGAAATCTTGTTTCGATTACTTTTGGGAGTGAATTACACAATAATGTCGTTAACGCTTGATAGAATTTCACGGAATATAGATGGCTTTGTAATTGAAACCATCTGTATAACTCAATTAAAGGAAGTCTCATTGTAGGAGTATTGCTGCTTCGATTTATTTCGGCTTGTTCTGTTTCTAAATTTCCGCTCTATTCTTGTTTCCGAACTGGACAACAAAAAGTCTCCTTTCAACCCATCCGGTGTCAGGAAGGAAACATTTCCGTATACTCGGTTTGTCCACGGATATTTCAAAGCCCACCCTATCCCAGGGGCGACAAGCTACAAGAAGTTTTGTCAATTCGCCAGTTTGCATTAACTCTGGATATGCAGAGTGCTTGCCTTCAAAAGCAAAATTCTCGCCCCACTTGCAGTTTATCACAATTTTACATTTTTTTCGTTGTGTTTTCCTTCCTTTGACCGTGACACTTCAAGTCAAGATAAAGGACGTGGTCGTTTATTACACAGTAAATCCTGAAAGTTTCTCGACCAGCTTTCGTCCGTCGAGGATTTGTTTTACGTAACAAAATTGCATTCACCAATAAAAATGAATGAAAATATAGAGCTGCAAGGACAACGTCATTATTCCCATTTGCTCCAGTGAATTATTGTTGCGCTCCAGTTAAGGTAGCTATAACTGATAGTGTAACTTTCGAACAGAATGAGCAAATTTTGTTATCTGCAAATGATTATCAAGGATTTGGAACAAGAGGAAAATTTCTACAGCAAATCAATTCAGAAACTACTCGTTGGAGTGTGCTTAATTAGATTGTCTTGCATTGTCTACTTTAGTTCATGTAGCTGGCAGGTGCACGATATGCACTTTGCTTCAATTATATTGTTATTGCAGCATCCCAACACCGTTGTCCCTCAATTTTCTTGATACTATTCGTGGTAATGGACATTTTATGCGCTTTATAAGGATATGACAACAGCTGTGCTAACTCTGTACTAACTAGCCGTAGAGCGTGATAATAAAAGAACCATTCAACAGAAGTTCTTAAGAGTTCTTAAAAGTTGGTCCTTCTTACTAAACTGTCAAACACATATTGTAACGTAGCTGGAGCTCTTCGGGCTCGACGGATTAATTAAGACACTTATTTACAGTCAAAATTGACAAAAAAAGTTCCCCTGATTAGGAAGGTCAAGTTGATAGTCATTACAAATTCGAGTAAGTCCTCTCCTCTGCGGTTATCGTTGGTGCTGCCCCAGACAGTGTTACGACGCAAGACGGAGACGGATTTGGATCAATTAGTTGAGTGACATGACCACAATGCCACTGTTCCTGGGTTCGAGACCAGATCCCCCCCCCCCCCCCTTTTGTTAAAAAAAAAATTTTATGAAGAAATTTACTTTGTCTGTTGACTGTTGTCTTACTCGCAGCAATTCAAAAACAATACCTCACTCCCTAATTCCCTTCTGACCAAAGTCATGCTAACGCATCAAAGGGTTGTCCCCTAGACTTTAGCCACATCGTAAAAAAAAGGAAAAAATATATAATCACAGACCGGCATTTCTTACTTTACATTGTTCCACTAGAGCACTACGTGGGGATAAAGAGTCTGTGATGAAAGTTCACTCCCCTGAACCAATGCATACTACTGCAAGGTCATTAGTACAGAATTGTAAGAGTCAAACCACTAAAATGCATGCTCCGATTCTGTCAGCCGATTCGTTAAACAGTGTGGCGTTGCGCTCTTGGAGACCTCTGATTCTATCTCTGAAGGTCCAAAATAGCGACACACATCAGATGGGATGTCGCCTTAATATGACGTAGAGTTTCCAGATCTTTAGAGTGTTTACATCCGCCTTCCTCTGTTACGTACTGGATTGTACCTGCCTAATTTCGCAAACATATTCGTACGCCAAGAACTACACACTCGTATACAATTAGTAGTTTTATAGTTTTAACTTAAACTCAATTTTGAAAGAACTCTGAATTTCCAGGAATAAATCTTGGAAGCAACACTTAGAAAACCTCCCCTGAGGAGTCACCGTCCTAAAGCAGGGCAACACTTCAACACGGTGTAGTCCTCCTGGGACTTGAAGAACTTTCTCTTTTGTTTCACTTTCCTTCCTAAGTTAAAGCACTTGAACAGCCTTGAGGTTACTCTCTACCAAATAATTATACCGAAAGGCACTCTAAACACAGGTGTATGTAGTGCCCACGTTGAGGTTGGAGGAAATAATTCAACCACATTTCGTGAGGATATCCGAAATAAACAAAAATTTTCTTTTCTCATGCGAAGCACTTTGCCCCTCGCTACCTTTATGAGGGTGTGAAAAAATAAATCTGAAATCTACGAAATTTTTGGTTTTTCAAGAAAATATTTTTCGCTTTCTAAATTCTTTCATTCTTTTCAGGTGTTCTTACCTTGGCAAAGTGGTGCGAGGCGATGGAAGCTGCGACAAGTTTGGGCCTGCCATGGCGGCTTCTCCGTGATAAATTAGAGCCCGAAGTAGACCCTACTCAACAGCAAAATTCAACAGCAGTCAATTACTTGAAAACGCTAGAAATGCTAGATACAGACAACATAGTAAGTAGCCAGAAACCTTTTGTTTAACCGAATGTAGATAAAGAGAGAATTTCCTAAAAAATTCCTTTAACCACAAGAAAACTGCACAAGCTGGGAGCACATCCGTTGCAGAGTCCTTGTACAAAAATAAAAGCAGCTTAGAGGCAATTTTCAGAATATTAGACAAGGATAATTCGGGTAGACGAGAATATATTTTGCAGACCCATTATCCTTCAGTCCTTATGAATTTACTTGCGATTTTTTAGGTTACATATCTCTGGAGGAATTTGCAGAAGCATGTGAACTTCTTCAGATGCACTTACCTGAGTATAATACGAAGGAGCAATTGCTGGAAATGTGCAAGATGATGGATATCAACAAGGACGGGCTTGTCGATTTAAATGAATTCCTGGAAGCATTTAGGCTCTGCGATCAGGCTCGACGTGGCATAAATCCCAGCTCACCTGAACCGTCAGAGATTAAAGTTGGTAAAGAACGTAGGTCAAACTAAAGTTTTACCAAAAATTTAACTAATAAGTTTAAAAATAATTCAGTTTTTGCATGTATTTCTTTTAAATCCTATTAAATTATGTTTTGTTAATATTTTTCTGTGGGTTGAATGTTTTCTGTTCGGCTTTTCTCTTTCTGTTTTATTTTTTTGTTTAATGATCAGAATACGTCGGGGACCCGGGTTGACAAAGGTTTGCATCTTAAATGTTATTTGGCAGGTCATTTTTTCGAATAGCCATTGCACGTTTGATTTGAAATTCTGGAGTTTTGTGCGTCTGGAGATGTTGCTATTGCATCAGTCAGAGTACCCAAAATAACAAAACTTATCCACACGTCCTGTAATCCGAGCTCATGAGTCTGGATTAAGCAGGATTGTTCTTAAGCCCTACTCTGATATCTTGCAGGTCTTAAAAAATCTAAGCTTCATACCTCAATTTGTTGAATAGAAGACATACAATGCTAAAATAATCAAATTGACATCTAGTCTCTTGCCTTGCGTAGTTATCTAGTTCTTACCTCTATATCTACATATATATATCTCTCCGCAACACGTAGATATCGATCGCTATGCTCTGCCATTGTATTTCGTTGCAAGAGTCGTTCCTGCAAAAGTTCTTCGTAACCTTATAAATATTTGCACTAAGTCACGTCTTCTGCATGTTCTTCTAGCGCGTTGCTCTTGTCACGTCTTCAACCGATGAAATTTACTGCGTGTTATAAACATCAACAAAAAATTCTCCATTTGCGTTCTACGTTGCCGGGTGAAAATTTGCCCATTACATGTTCGAGGCCGATGCTGTTTGAACCAATCTGAGCATTGAGATCTTCCATATATCTTCCGATATTACCTTTTCTTCCAAAGGACACCGGACAGCTCGTGTCCTCCGGTAGTGTGAGATTCTTCTTCACTAAAAACACCTCTCCGAGGATTAGCAGAAACATGCCACATAGGAACGGATCTCTTTTTGTCCCCACCCAGTCTTCCCTTAGCGGTGGCAACTGAGTTATGCAGTTATTTCACTATCGCCGCTATCCTCGGTTCCCTGGTTCACTACTAGAATCCTAGCCTAGCTGCAGTAGTCCATGTTGGTCCATACATTCATCATAATCTTCACCCCCTTTTCTGCCCACGATATTGAAGGATTCCGGACCATGTAGCTTTAGACCAGTGCCAAGACAAGTAACCTCTTTCCGATTAACCCTTCGGCAGGCAGGTCTGCAATTTCTACTGGTGCGTGTATCGCGGAGATAGCCAACTCGTTAGAGCCTACTATATCTACGACCACCGCAATTGAGGAAATGCTAGTTATTATTTTAAAAATGGCACCTTCTTCCAGATCTACTACAGCCCTTTCAGCCGGGGCACGTCCAGCCTCCACAGCCTTCGGAAGGTAATTTTCCCAGAGCTGCCTCTGTTGTGGGTACCATGGATATAGCCAACCTGTTAAGGTCTAATATACCCTCCACCTGTACGCCTATGTCTGAGAAGACACCATTTGCGACCCAGTTACTTTTGGATCTCGCAGTAAGAAGGAGACCGCTGGCGACTCACTCGCGGATTAGGGCGATTTTTTAAGAGATTATCTTCTCCCGCATGAGTTACTTGGCTACGTTGTAGGATGCATTGCCCGGTTGCTACCGCTTGGAGGTGCAACTAACACTTGAGAATGTCCAGATGCGGATCGCCGTTTCCTAGAAGGTTTCAACTCTTTCGGCCATCTTCCTGTAACGCCAATATTACCTTTAAGAACCTTAACAAAGAGGTCGCCTAAGTATTGGTAGAAGTCCTCCAGAGTTTGACGGTTTGATTTGCTGAATTTTTTCTGCAAAACCGAGATTTTGCAAAGAGTGATTTTGTTCTGCAAAAGGGTGAATTTCATTTGCAGAGGTAGATTTTGTTCTACAAAAGGGTAAATTTGATTATTACGTGTTAAATTTGATTTGCAAAGGTTGAATTTATTCTGCAAGGTTTAAATTTGTTATGCAAAAGGGTGAGTTTGATTTGCAAAGGTTAAATTTGGTCTGCAAAAGGGTGAATTTGATTTCCAAAAGTTGAGCTTGTTTCGCAAATGTTAAATTTGATTTGCAAAAGGGTAAATTTGGTTAATGAAGGTTGAATTTGTTTTGCAAAACAGTGAGTTTTTGCAAACAGTGATTTCAATATGAATTTAATTTGCAAAGGTTGAATTTGTTCTGCAAGAGTTGAATTTTTCAGCAAAGCCGTGAATTTATTTTTCAAAAGCCTTAATTTGCTTTGAAAAAGAGCGAATTCGATCTGTAATGGGTTAAATTTAATTTGCAAAGTGTTGAATTGGGAGTGAAAAATCTGTAAGACTTTAGTTAGATATATAAAAAAGCGTAAAAATATTGAGATGCTTCTCTAGCGAAACTACTGAATCTCATTCATTCACAAATTTTTACGTGAACTATTTAAACAGCTTTCAGAGTGCAACCAATCATTTTCAGTTTTATTTTATTTACAAAAAGTTTAAGTGTTTCCCGTAGTGTAATATTTCTTTAACACTACCTTAAGTAGAACATATGAAAAATAAAAATTTTAATAAGTCAAACACTAAGAAGGCAAGGTAGGTGGTATTTTTTTTTCTATTCGTATAACTTGGCACAAAACATTTAATTTTGATAAGAACGAAAAAACATAAGCAGTAATTTCTGAAATAGGTAAATTTATATAATATCTAGCAAACGGTTCATTTCTGGATGCAGCAAACCAAGAGAAAGCTTCAACTTCCGACGAAGAAGATGACGATATCGTGCCAGAGGATAATGAAACTAAATCTTCACCAATGAAAGGCAATAGCATTGTATCATCAAATAGTGCGTGCATGAATGCTAAGGAAGAGAAGGACCAAGTCAAGCAAAAGGACTATGGAGAAGAAAATCTTTAAAAAAATTTATTTCTCAACAAAATAACTTTTGCTTTCAATTATTTTTAAGATACATAAGACTGTCTTGTTTTTGTAAGTATGAGCCATAAAAAAGATTTAGTTTTAATAATTACCATTTACTTTTAAAACAATTTTAAAAATGAGTTATTGTCCGTCCATTGTTTAAACAAAGTAATTTAGGTTATTTACGATTGTTATTTTGTTTTGAAATACTTAAATAATTTATTTGAAAATTTTTATTTATTATTTAAGATACAAATTGATTACTTTTGCGAGAACGTAGTGTTAGGAAGCACAAATGACCAATCAGATTTTTGAAAATATCTAAAATATTTTACTTTTTAAATAAGAACTTAAATCAAAAATTAAATTAAAATTGAAATTGAAAAAAAATACCTTTAGCCAAAAGGCGAGTAATATTTCATATGAAGTCTTAATGGGAACAATTAAAGTTTTAAATAATATAAAATTCACTAAAACTATTCTTAAATAAATATTTCTCACCTCTTAATCTTACTTACGAACAGTTCAATTAGAAAATTAAAATAACCGAAAAAGAAATCTTTTAAATTAATAAATTTTCTAATATTAACGAATGTAATTTAAGTGAAAACATATAATGTTTTTTTTTAAAAAGACTTTGCTTAAAATATTTTTAAATTTACATAACACTTGAAAGCTTTAAGATAAAAACATTGAAATTTTAATTAAGACGCTTTTAAAATTTGTATTTATTTTTAGTAAAAACATTTAGTCGTTAATTGTAAATGAATTTTAATAGATTTTATTCATATTTACCAAATTATAACTCAACTTATAGACAATGTTTATAAAATATTGATGTTTAAGCACTTTAATGGAAATCATCAATTTGTGAGTAAATTTAAAAATCTTTTTTCTATATTACTGTTAAATGTGGATGTCTTTATGAATTAATAAAGAATTAAAAAAAAAAGTAATTGCAATTCGTTGTGATTTTATTTGTTTTATTTTAGTATAATTTAAACCAATCATTTTTTATTACCTACCACCAATACGCGTATGTTTCTCCAGTTCCCGTAACCCCTTGTGGGGGCATGGGTCCAGATAAGAACTTCACTCGATTCGAGACAACTACTGTTTTCGGTGTAGTAAGTGATAACATGTCGACCTTGTAACGGGGTTACAAACCGCCGCAAAACCTGACAACAGCACCAGAGGAATTAATCCTTTCGCACAACGCCGCAGCCGCCATGACAGTCTAAATGGCTCAAAACCGGACCGAACTGCACAAGGTAGTTTAATCCGAGTGAAGAGTTTGCCGCCACGGACTATATAAGCAAGCCCAGTTGTGGACCAGCCGTCAACCACACAACAGTGACCAGCATGGGAGCTCTTCAAACTGGAAATTGGTAAGAATACCTCAGCTATTATTATTATTGTGTGGGCCCGAGTGGACCCACTGGTGCTGGGTAAGAATTAAATTTGGCTATTTCTTTTATTCGTATTAACCAGCGGTACTCCTAGTTATCTAGTTTACTCTTGTATCGGCGTGATTCCCAGTACAAGACACTCAGACAACAAGGGTGATTCCTAGTTATCTTATTCACTCTTACACTAGCGCGACTTCCAAGTCTAAGGCACTCCTCTAACCAGCGCGACCCCTGGTTTTATCATTTACTCGTGTACTGGCATGATTCCAGGGCACGACTGTCGACTAGCGTGATTCCTAGTCATCTTCACTCTTACGCTACCACGCGTCATAGTTATAATTTCCCTGTCAGTGGCTGTCCATAATCTAACACTTACGAAGTTATCTGTCTCCGTCCTTTCCCCGCAGGAACCTACCCATCCTAGTCACCAAGGATTCCCCGAGGAAGCTACGCAACCAGCGTTTCATCTACGGGAGCCAGCCGAACGACACCACGGTAATTCATGTTCCTGCCTTAACTTAGGCCGGTTCATTTGAAGAGGTTACAATAACTTGTCAAGCGAACTGTACTTAAACTCTCTGCAATGCAACAAGGACTTTGCAAACATAGATATTTAGTGCCTGGTAACAGCCAAGCACCCGCTTATGATGTAAAATGAAAGTTCCAGGACTGGTCGCACACAATCAAACAAGCCCAGTAAAAATACTTTTATTTAATATCAGCCTTTTATATAGTCTCTCCTTAATTCGATACAACGTTTAGAACGAGTCTTCAGGTCCATCATCGCCTTCTGGAACGCCTCCACTGGAATACTGTTCGATTCCTTCTCACCGCGCCGCTTCAATCGCATCTACTGACTCGTATCGCTACCCCTTCATCTTCAATTTGAGCTTTGAGAACAAATAATAGTCTGACGGGGCTATTTAAATCCACCAGTGCTATCTCAGCCAAGTCTTCCGGATTGTCAAGGAACCTTGCTGCCAAACAAGCTAGTCGTCGTTTTCTTTAGAGTTGGACATTCACAGAGTATATGCACTCTGGATTCAGTTTCCTTCTCGTCTCTTTTGGTTAGGTTAGGATCGAGTGGCTGTCTAAATAGGCACACTTAGGCCAAGGCGACCCATCGTGATACATACAGTTGCGGCTGCAATTAGACCCCACATAAACCCTAGAAAAGCAGAGAGTCTACAGCTCTACAGTTACCCGGAATATCAATATGTCCAAGCAGCCAGATGAGCCGTACTTTCAGATGCTCAGCTATGTAATTTAAAGCTGAGCGACTTGCTACAACCGTTTTGGAGGTAGTATATACTCCCGTGAGGGATTTAATAGTAACCTGACTATCTCTAAATATACAGATGCTATGTGTAGGCAGCGTTAAATGATTCAGATAATCAGGTAAGCAAGTGAGATATCGAGTTCCAGATGTTCCGAGAAGATACCTCCACCTACTCTGCATTCCAGTTTGGCTGCGATGCTGCTGGCAGTTCTCCCGTCTAGAATTTATGATTGAGTGAAGTCGCTTCTGTAACTTCTACAGAACTCTTTCGCTTTCAGCCGGCACAAGTCCAGCCTCCATAGTCGCCGCAGAACCTTCGGAAGGAAACCACCGCAGACTGTCTCGGGAATTAGGGGATTTTTCAAAAGTTTATCTCCTCCCGCATTAGTTACTTGTATACATTCTAGGATGCATTGTCCAGTTGCTACCGAATTGAGGTGTCACTAACACTTGAGAATATTCAAATGAGAATCGCCGTCTCATAGAAGGCTTCAACTCTTCCGTCTATTCTCCAGCAACCAATCTGGGAACATACTCTATCCAACAACAACAGAATCACCCAAACCGGTCCACGCGTTACAACGTTAGGTTTACTTTTTATGGTAAACCTGGTAACAAACACGGCACTCCCAAAAATCAATAAACACAACCCACTTTGAAGTTTTAATATCTCAATCCGAAATAGAAGTCCATTACTTTTTAAAAGCAACCCCCACAAAGACTCCTATCTGGTTGGTAAGCGCGCTTAATTTAATTGAAAATATGTACACCCTGCTCCATGTTGCCATAGTAGCAAACAGGGTGATTTATTTGAAATGGAAGATAACTTTTAATTTTGAATTGCAATATTTATTTTTATTGCGGTCGTTACTCATATAAATTTAACCTTTTCCCAAAAGAGTAATGGAGCGGGTAAGCTTGCAGGAATCAAATAAATTTTATCCTCTAACCCTTTAAAAGATTTTTAACTGAAAATGGTTCCCATTTATCACATTTTCATTTAATTCTACTAAAGGACTCAAACAGCACAGCATCTGGCTATGGACCTTTGAAGGTCATTGTTTGTTTTTTAGCCCATGAATTGTTGCCTTGCATCAAAGCAAAATTTACGATCCCCAATTTAAATTGTATCTTGAATTATGACTAATTTGAAGGCAATCAATTGAGAATAATTCTATCAAAGGTTATAGAAATAAAAAACGAGCTAACATAACATTAAACGAACACGGCATGCACGAAATATAAGGGTGATGGCACCTGCTATGATTATGAGCCTTTTGGGAATCAATTTCATTCCCGACAATAACTCAAGGTATCTATGACAAAAGCTCTCACGCGTATCTCATAAATGCAAAATAAATTGGATCGTATAGGGAAACAGAGCCTTAATTGGTTTGGATCACGCTAAAGGTCTGGCAGAATCTAACAGGTAGTTATAAAACTAGACGCTCTTTTATATATGCTAATGTTGTCATCATTTTGCTTTTTAAGTGTACGATATCAATGTTGCTGATACTGTGCAATCTCTTTTTATTAAATAGCAATTATAGCTTTCGAAGCATAATATCATAACACTTTTATTTGATTGATATTTTCTTATTCAGGCCAATCTACCTTTAGTTTTCCCTTATACCATAAATAGCCGGATCCAACTTGTGATCCTAAAATCAATTACGAACATTAACGAAATAATATTGGTCGAATGGGTCTGTTACAAAATCAAAAGGAGAATGATACTAGCCTCCAAGGTGCCAACGCTATGATACATTAATATGTTTCCTGCCTGCGCAACCTATCATCCTTCATCTTCATTAGATGCATGAACTGCTATCGGTGCCATCAGTCATCTCAAAGCCCTTCTATCCATATCTATTACCCTCGTCTGTTCAATCTGTTCTGGGCAATCTAATTGCCATCTTAGCCTTAGTTTTCAGTGTTCCCTCGTGGCCCATTTATCCAACAGGTTCGCTGATGTACGCTTGCCCAAGTCAGTGAACAATTGAACAATTCGTTCCCTTGGAGTCCGTTTGTCTGCTCTTTCGTTATCTTCAATTCCTACATATCCCCTCACCGACATTCACGGGATTGTTCAATAGTGTTATAGCCACATAGGCCAGCCACTGAAGTCTACTCAATTTCCTCTTTACAGTGATCTTCCCTGCTCTTGTCCGCAAGATCACCGAGGCATGTAAGATAATGTGACTTACCATCATGTGTAGATCTAGCATGCGGCTTATGGTGAGAGTCGCCACATCCGTCGACACACCTCCGTATACAGACTAAACGAAATTGGTTAAGAGTGGGTTGGGAACGATAAGAAATTCCGAATCGTACAGTATTTAATATGAATATTGAGCGGTGACAGTGAGTCTCACTTGTTGCCATCTGCTTGCCTATCAGATCTAGAGGGAAAAACTCTGCATTTAATTTGATTCACGCAAGTGCCATTTTCTAGAGTATCTCCTGCTCCTATGGCTGCACTCGTTTTGACCCCTCAATGTATATCGCGAATTTCTGATGCTACCACCACCTCATTCCTGTGCCATTCGTCTCTAGCAAGCAATTTAATGCTAAGGCTCCTCTTGAAGACACTGCAGGGACCAGGCGGATCGTGTCTACCATGTTTGTCGATGCAGTCTAACTTCCGAAGGATGCTAGAATGTCGATTCATCTCTTCTTTCCAGCACCCCATAGCCTTCAGTCTGGCTGAGCTTGTCTTTTCTAGCGACACCAGAGCGAGCATGAACCCCAAAGCCGATTTGGGTAGATACACAAACACGCAGTTATACCCAGACCGGCCGCTTTCTGTACTTTCGATACCTGCATCCCTTATCTAGCGCTGCCCACCAGCATTGGGAACCTAAACTCTAAATTTTCTTCTTTCTAGGGAAAAGCACAAGTCTTGTTTTTGAAAGATTACCGCTTAGCCAACTGTTCGAGGTCCTGTTTTCAACCTTTACAAGAGCATATTCGAGCCTCTCACTGATAGTTGTCTAGTATCTGCCGGATACCAAGGCCATGGGCATCAGCAGAAACCTATGAAACCTTCCTTCTCTACTATGTATGCCGACTACACGACTATAAGGTCCTCAGATCTGAAATTGGAAGACATTAAGGACTGAATCTTTTTTTCTAACAAGTCTGCAGGTTCTTATCTAATCCGTTGCTTGAATATAAAATAGTCTTAGTTGCTGCGACCCTAACCTTTGAACCCTAGTCTTATTAACCCATGATTGTTGGATAAAGGCCAAGTTATTAGCATTATCGTTCAATTCCATCTCTTCCGATTCCTCAGCTCCAGACCAGATTATCTTAAATAATCTGAGAAACGCTTATCCGATCGCATAGAAAACCCAGTCTTGCGTAATTTTTTTGTATGGAGACCACATGTATGTCCGTATCTTCGACCACGAGAATCACGAACCTCATGGGAACGTCTGAGTTTTGTGCTTGTAGCACTTGCAGGAGGTTGATTTTATCGACCTCCACCTCTGGTATGACCACCTTAATCCTCAGTTTTGCTGGGATATTGTGTAGTGGGACGAGCTCTACTACTACAATTTACTTTCATCGATGATAATGCCGATGCGGTATTACTTACATTTACTATTGGAATCCAAGAGAACCAGAACTTAATACAGCTTAGTTGTAGCAATTATGTAGCAAGAAGAAAACTTATTTATATTTGAGCCTAGTCGAAAAATTCCAGTAACGCCTCTTCGCATGGCTCAGGTTTATCCTTAAGAAAAAATTCTTTGGAACAAAATTTCTTCAAATTCACACCCCATGACAATTAACTTGTCGTTTGTAAGCGAACTTAATTTACTTTGCATGAGAACCCTTAGCTTAAGGGCCTTAAGAAATTCTCCAAACTTTTGGTGCTTTGGAAGATGAAAAAATGTTAAAGCGATAAATATCATTCTGACATGACTACAGTTAGCTTAATCCCCTTTAATGATCTTTGTCAACAAGCATTAACGATAGGAATTCGGTAACTTTGAATGCCTAACCACTTAACAAAAGGTAAAGTAATTAAGAACCACCTCTAAATACGTTGGCTTCCTTTTGCTAAGCTCACTCCTTAGACATGATGTTATCACGAAAATGGGGCACCATGTAATTATTAATTAATATTTACTCCTTACTTAGTATGCAAATGAATTTGCTTGCGGCTTAATTAGTCAACGAATTAGGAAATTCTTAAGCTATGTATGTACCCGGCAGTTTTCTCTACATTCGTTTGAGCGACACTTGACATTTCTCTTTGAATGCGTTTACATGTGAAAGTGAGATTTAAAGTTCCTACAAAGTTTACGTCTGAACTAAGGTCTATGTGACCGATAGCCGCACAAACCTTACGTCTGAACACAAAGATAAGTGTAGGGAAACATTTTTCCTATACTTGCAACTAAAAGACTGGTTTCAGGAGTCTTTTCAGATATTTTGAATCGATAGTTTAGAAATTAGAGGGGAGGGGAGGAATTTTGATAATGACTTTGTATAGATCATAGGTTAGGTTAGAGTGGCTGCCTAAAAAGGCAAATTTAAGCCAAAGTCGCCCATTGTGATACCACAGTTGAGGCTGTATTTTCAGACCCAATTTAACTCCTAGGAAAAGAGGACAGGCTTCGCAATTACTCTCTGTGAACCGAGCTAGTCCCTGTCACAAATGTAAACTACTTCTCGTGAAGCCAATATGCAATATTGGCTGGGGCAGAAAAGATTAAGCCTTATCATGTATCCGGGAACCATTTAGAACTCCTGATGAACCGAACTAGGTCCCTGATGTCCGTGGAACCTATTTCGGTTAACTCTTCAAAAAAGGGGGAGACCAAAAACCGATTCATACGGTTGGCTAGGGCCGGGCAGTTGCAGAGGAGGTGGAGTATGGTTTCTTCTTCCTTTTCACACAGATGATATTGTACCTATCTTCCAGAGAGTTGCCACCATTCGGTCTTATCAGAATAGAGAAGTTGGTATGCCCTTTAGACAGAATTCTGCTGAGTCTAGCTGATTTCCTAGGGCTTTCAATAGAATGTCAGTACTCCATTTAAGGATAATCTTTATAAGGTTTGTAGTATTTATGCCTGTAGCAAATATCTCCAGTAATCCTCATCAGAATAATAAGATCTTCATTCCACCAGTGCGGAAGGGATTTTTTACTATACTTTAAGAGGCAGGAGACGTAAAAAGCCATACTCATGGCCTTCTCGAATGTGTCTGCCCTTGATTGAAGCTCTTGAATAGTTTCAATGCCTTAATCAGTTTGGATTTAATTACTTGACTGAATATCTTCCAGTTAGTTCTTCTGGGGTTTCTGCAAGGTTAAGGACTGCCAGGTTTATATTGAATAGTATCCAGGAAAGTATGGCAATATAACTGCCACGCAATTCGACAGATTAACTTTTACAGTGTGTGGACAAAGAGCTTTTGCGCCTACCTTCTTCTTTTTGAAAGAAAAACTCAGTGTATGGCTTACTATTATGCAAAAATCTGCTTGAAAAAGGTTTGAACTTCAACTACAAAGTCATCTGTGTTTCTGATAATAAGCTTAAAAGCTTAGAATTTAAAACAAAAATGGTTTTTAAATTTTTAAGATTGTCTCCTTTAAATCCTTTAGCAAATTATCTTCTTCGTAATCAAATACGAATATGGAAATTTTATGTTTTTCTGGAATTTGCACAACAAATATTTAATTTAAATCTGCATTTATAAAAGTTGTTTGCGAAATGGCTTTTTCTGGCAGCACCACTACAACTCCGAAAATCCAAATCAGATAAATTTCCGAATAACCACAATTGAACAATTTTTAAAGCTTAATAGTTGGCAACCCTTATCCACCAACCTAGTTGTAGGAGATATTTTAAAGTAAACAAATTTGGTAGGAAAACTAGACGGTTTTCCGTAGGATTAGGATTATTGCAAACATAAAATGGGTAAGTTAATTATATATTAATTATTATTATTATTGTTACCTACAAAAATGTCATCATTCGTCATTTTGACGTTTGTGATCATGCAAAAATCACTTGGAATATGGCCGGATAAATAAAAGAAAATTGAAAGATTTTTTTTTCTGATATCCATTTAATTACTTGTGTTACTTTTTGTAGGAGCCGTTCATTGTCACTATTAAACATCTAAAACGGATTAGTAAATAAAACCTCGGATAACCAGTGCATCATTCAGTCTTTTCATTGGAAACAATAAGCCAACGCTTCTATTCCCTTGTCTCGGAAGGGGAGGACTTGCCGGGCTTTATAAGTAAAAACACACACAGCATTTAAATTATCAATTGTTTATTTATTTGGTTTATTCGAACGCTGCCAAGAAGGTTGCAAACATTTGTTAAGTGGGAGACACCGTGGCTGAAGTCAGTGAAACAACTGATGTAAGTACTAATCTCGTTATATATTAATTGTAAGTTATCTCTTACATATTAAATTAACATATCGATTAGTATACGAAAATTATTTGCAAGATGTGCATTATAAACAATTCAGTATTGGTTAAATTTTGTAAACAATGTCTTACGTAATGATAGCCTGACGTGTGAAATGTGCGGCCAATTTTTGCGAAAGTTAACGTTTATGAAAATTAATAAAACTGCTTGAATGCCATCCTATTCATTGTTTCCGATAGAATTCTAGGCTAAGTATAACATCGGTTACCTTTAATTTGATATTACTAATAAAAGACATTAGAACATGCGCAGTTCAACAAAAGCGGTCATTGTTATTGTTTAAGAGGAAAACTATGTTTTGTATTGTATATTATGGGAATATTTGGAAATTAAAACATATATAAATGCTATCTACCTATGACTGCAATTCTAATGCAAATTTATCGAGAATTGGCATTTGAAGGTTTTCATTCTTAAATTTCATCCAAAGAAATAAAACCTAAAAACAACCAGCAGCCTAAATAGTCAATCCTTCAAAGTGAAATTGTTAAGGCATTTCAACCAGGAACACGTTTTGTTTTAGATCGGAAAAATTAAACGAACAAAGCTGGGTAAATTTCAAAACGCAGAGGCCAAATTTTAATTAAAGGAACAGATATTGTATATCATATGTAATCATTTGAACTAATAATAATCTCATAATTAATTTGAGGTTATGTTTGTAAGATTTGCAAGTTTTTATCCAAGCGAATACAAAATCATTTTCAGGTACATAAAGAGGTTCATAAAGATATGAATTTCAAGATTATAAACTAAAAATAGATATTGTTGAGACCTAAAAGGTTATAAGGGTATGTTCTAGTTGAGCGGCCTGAAAATGGCTCAAGTTTATGAAGTTTTTCTCACAGAAGAAGGTAAATAATATATAATTCGACTTTTTCAGCTTTTAGTACATTTACTTAAGTTCACAAAAAAAATGTTTTTTTATTCTTTAAATTGTAAAATTTGCGAGATATCCACGCGCATCTGGAGCCGTGTAGCGCGTGTAGGATTCCGCCTTCCTCTTTTAACTGAAACCCAAAAATCAAAGTTATTTGCAAAGTAGAATAAATTTGCAGGGCCATGGACCATTTTTAATAACATTGATTTTTAATAAAATTGCGACCGTTTGAAGAAAAAGTCGATTTTCCTACCCTTTTTGTTCATAGTGGTTAAAAGAATAGTAAATATCAATATATTTTTTATTGAAAATGGTCCATAACCCCTTAATTCAATAATCTTTATTTAGTAGAAAAAAGAAGTCAATCGGTTGAACGGTTCGACTGCAACACTGCACCGCGTGTCTAAAAACATGGTTTTGAGAAAAACGCGTTTAAATGTTGACAAAGAAAAATAGTTGGAAAAAATATAATTTTTGTTTCTTACAACTAGTCAGCTGTTCCTGGACCATAGAGAGCAGTCTTTCCTCTTCCTTGTGAAAGTAATTTTGACTTCTATATTCAAGGAACATTATTTTGTCCAAACAGAACATATAAAACAATTTTTATACCCGCTGAGCAAACTATACCGCGCGCGTGCATCTGCATTTGGCCCGAACGTAGGCATAATTTTCGGCCGATGCGCGTTGGCACTAATCGGCTGTAACTTTTACATTTTACCGAATTTCGTCAAATCGTTTTATAGGCTTATTCTAGACACTATAAGGATTTAAAACATGCAAAAAAGAAAAATTTATTTTTTGAAATTGCTCGACTAGAACCTACCCTTAACCCGAATTTGATCCATATTCTACCGAGACACATTTTTTCTTCTTGTGCAACGTAAAGGAGTTTCTGTAACTCTTACGTCTTTTCTAATTTTATTAGGACAAATTCAATGAAAGTGTAGTTTCTGATATAAACGATTTTATAGGGTACTAGCTGTATGTGACCGGCTTTGCTCGGACTTTTGGTGAGTGTTGTTTCCGATTATTTTTACATGTTACTTCCTTCAGCCCATTCGAGGAGTGCTAGATGTGTCTCAACTCCTACAGTATTCAACGACATTTAGATTGTGATTGTTCATCTCAGACAGCCCAAAAACTATGAACTCTACATTGACATCGGTTGATTTCGATTATTTTCTCTATTATTTCCTTTCCACCCCCACGCCTATGGGTGAAGTATCTAACGGCATCGAGAGTGTCATTATTCTTCTCAGCGACACCGACAACTATGGATTCTCACACTAATATCGATCAGTTGCGATTGTACACAACACTCTCTTCTCCCCCTATCCCCTTCATACCGGAGTATTATCCGGGAGTGTCATTATTTAACTTACATACGCCGAAAATTATGGATTCGACACTAATATCGGTCGCTTTGATTATTTGTACATGTCACCACCAATTCCCTCCCACCGCTCCCCTTCCCAACGCTTGATGGTATATTTGTACATACCACCCCCACTTAAACCCTACCCCTATACGAACGTTTGGGAGTCATATTTTTTTGACGAAGCAAACACGATATAGATTCTAAGAAATAATTAGCGCTTAGCGGTGATAATAATTAGATTTTGTTTAATATATGTACGAATGACTTATGCTGTTTGTCTTTTGCCGATTGCCAATTTTTAAATTATATTGAATGGAAAGAAAATATAGTAGAATTGCAGAAATGTTCTTTCATTGATTTTGATTTTCGTCGCAAAGGGAGAAGGTACCAATTTGAAAGTTATAGAAATTGATTCTGTAACAACTTGGTATGAATCTAACATACCCTTTAAAACGTGAGACCCCTTTTTCCTGTATACACGATTCCGGGCAAAATATGAGATGAATTTTTGATGCGGTTTGAAATGGTATTCGGAAAATCGTTGAAGTTGTACAGCGACGGAGCCGGATTTTCGAAAGGTGTCCTGGTTGGGTTTATTTTGTTTTTTGTTTTTGTGTATGAAACGAGGTTATTGTTGGTTAACATTTCCGCACTTTTAAAATGGGGGTGGAACCTTAAGAAAATATGGCATGACCTCAAAGTTGAATCTTCAAACCGTTCTAATTCGGGAAAGTTGAACTACTATTTTGTAAATATTCGGTCGGTCTTTCGGGTGTACCAAATGTTGGGCTAGGTTCAGTCATAGGTTGGGATAGCCCAGCAAGTCTCATATTATCTAGAGGTTAACTTTGCTTTACGCCAGGAGCATGATAGAGTCCATTCATTTTATCCTTTTAGTTTCTTAATGCCTTAATAGTTGTGCTTCCCTTTTTTTCTGTCCATCAGGACTTAAAGAGTGCCAGCAATTGTGTTCGGGTGAGTGTACCGAGGAGTGTGAGGCAAGATCCCACACCGATCCGGCGAGTTAAGCAAGGCTAGCTAGACGGGCTCCTTACCTCTTCGGTCATCGAACCAAGCCTGCACGGCTATTACCACGCTCACTCTGGTATTCTCCCATAACCTTCCTTTTCCCTTTGGTTGTGACTCTCAACTACGTTGCTTTAAGCAGTTTAGTTGCGTTCTCAACCCTCAGTCCAATTCATGTCCACATGCTATCGCGTGATGGCAGCATGTGAGCATGAATTCTTCCGTCTCACCATAGCAAATGGCAAATGGTTGGTGTAAATATATGTCGGGTAAGGGGCTCATGGTATTTATCATCTGCCTCGAAAACGATAACGCAAGTATAGGTTGGTATTCATTTATTCACCTATTCCAAAAAGTAATAAAATTTACAAAATGTACTAGAGAGAAATATTTGACCTCGGATGAGATACTAAATGGTTTTTGAAAAATTCTCAGAATCCAGTGGCATTTAAGAAAAAAAATGTGACTTCAATTTGTACTAGAGTTTTGATCTATTAAAATCCACCGACTTTTGAGTGGTTCGTACTGGAAAACGGGACATCCGAACAAGTTCCGTTAAATTGTGTTGAATTTTATTGTTTGTCTTTTAGGAAAAAATAAGAAAACAAATTGTTATAAACAATTGGTAGTCGGTTGGGTTCGGTATTTATGAACGAATTTGAAAAATTTTTGAACCCTTAAACAAGGGTATTATTTACGTTGTATTAGGCGGGATAATAAAAGGGTCGTAGCTCGCATAGGCGGGAGGATAATGAGGTCGTAGCTCGCAGGGGGCGGGAGGATACAATGGTCGTTGCTTGCAAAGGGCAGGAGGATACAAGGGTCGTAGCTCGCAAATTGCAAGAGGTACAAGGGTCATGCGGATATTGCTTTCACAGGCGTTCGCTGCGACGAGAAAAATGTACGGATTTAGCATCGTAAACTGCCGTTACTAGCTAGACAATAGCCCAGAGACGGAGTGGATTATTTTAATTTCTTAATAAACGCTCACGGAGAGACCTGATCTCGAAACCGGGACCCATGGCATGGTGGTCGTGCGGCTCAACGAATTGATCCGTCTCTAGTTTGAAGAGAGTCGGTTGACCGGTTCAAACCGGTTTGTCAATGGTTGTCACGATTCCGGAGCAACTGGTGCTTCCTTCCGCTGCGCAACGAATTATTATTAAATTTCTTACTCAAGAAGGAGTAAAACCAATTGAAATTTTGAAAAGATTGGCTGCACAATTTGGTAATCAAGCGCTGTCAATGACTGGCATCCTTTTTTTGCATAATTAGTTAAAGGAAGGACATGAACGGGTTGAAAATGAGACACATGCTCGCCAAGACTCTGCTGGCAAAGTTCTCACAACTATTTTTGTTCGACTGACGTGACGCAATATTTGTACATTAATTTTTTGCATAAGCGTCCGCCAATAAATGCTGCTTATTACTGTAAGCTTTTGAGTAAAGTGAGGAACGCTTTTCATTCTAAACGACGTGGCCGGCCAATTCGAGAAGTCGTTCTCCTAAACGACAACGCTCGGCCCCATTCTGCACGTTTAACTTTCAAATATTAGAGGAAATGAGATGAACTCCAATTAAGTATCCCTCCTACAGCCCTAACTTATTGTGTCGCTATAACAAGCACTCGGAGGACAACGATTGCAGGAAGATGCAGAAGTAGATACCTTTGCACGCAAATAGCTCCTAACATAACCCTCTTCATTTTCCGATGCCGGAATCAAAAACATCCCAATGCAATGGGAAAAATGCGTTTTCAAAGCAAGCGATTATGTTGAAATACGCGCTTGGCTATTGTGTTAAACCTAATCACAATTTTTTATAAATAAAGTCTTGTTTATATTTGATTCACCCTCGTATTAGAATATGTAACACCAAATAAGTAATTAGATAAATTGGTTGGCTTACATATTTTCATTTTCATTCTCGCTATCGTACCGCAGGTGTTGAAATTGACGTAAAGATATTGAATGAAGATTAAACAAAGCAAACGAATCCAGACACCTTTGCTCAATGAGTTCGCTTAATTCAACTTTGCTACAAGCAATGCTTACTTTACGAGGAAAGCGAACTACCATAATAACTTTTAGTTTAAGCAATGGATTCGTAAAGGCCCTTACTGCCCCTCTTCTCTCCCTATGTTAGAAATGATCTGCTCATCCCCCACCATTTACTTTTAGAATTTTTTTTCCTCTTCTATATTCCATAATCTTAGCCAATTGTCTTTTTAAAGTTTCAATTTCACTAATAGGGCGCGTAACTAATTCAAATTTGCAAGTATCATAAATTAAAAACTTTAACATACATACATCGGCTTGTGAACTTAACCTCAATTTTAAAATGTCAAGATTTTCTTCTTCTTGTTTCTCAGGAGTTTGCATGTATCATGTTCCTTCCTTTTTTTTGGTTTTTTTTTGCCAATTCTTCCGTCACCATATGAGAAAGTTTTTACACGGAAACTTTATACCCAACAAACGAGGGACCAATCCTATAATAAAGTTTGATACTGTCAGACTCGCTAAAATGCAGGTCTTTCAATAGAATGGAAAATGGAAAAATACTCTTCAATCGATAAAGAAATAATTTATTCGGTTCCCCTCTTTGGAATTAATTGAAACCCACTCGAGGCAAATCTGCAAACGAATAAAGTACTTTTGTCTTCACTGAATCGTTCGATTTTAAACTACTCAGCGTCATCACAACTTACATAATAACACAAGGCTCTTACATAAATGTCTTACGAACGACCGAAAAGGACCACCTAGTTTAAATTCATTCCGTTGTGATATGCATTTTTCTTTTCAACGGAGTGTTCTTTATAAATATTTGTACAATACGCTGCTATTTTTGAATTTAATAAACAACTTAATTGTTTTTAAATAAATATGTTTTTGACGTATTAAAATGAAATATTATATAACGGCCTTTAACACTTATTTGATTGTATCTGCGCTAAAAGCAAAATATGTACAACAAAGCACTTATATTAGGTCTGTTCCCTGATCAGAAGTTCCGATCCCGCATGTGCATGCACTTACCCATTTTGCGTTCCATTGCGTTTTTTTGCTAGGTAAAACGGCGGAAAAAAATCGACGTCATATGTTCCTCTGCTACACGAACTTATCCAAACTTTTTAGCTGGTGCATGATCGGCCAGATTTTCTTTCTTTTCTTGTTTAAAAAGTTTCTATTCATATTTCATAGTAAATTGATCGAATAAAGTTATTCATAATGGACAATTTGGTGATTAAAATTGATTAGATTAACAATTTATAATTAAAAGTGCAGTTTAAATGAATTCCGTGTGTTCCGTGAATTTTCTTCTTCTTGATTTTTACGAGTTTGCATGAAACATGTCCCTTCGATTTTTTGGTTTGCGGACACTTTTTCACCTACCATGTACGAGTAAGTATTTACGCGGAAAGTTTATGGGCGAAAATCGGTGGAGCAGACCTATTGCGACTAATGCAGGATTTTACAGAAATAAACTTCCATGTAAATCGAGGGTTAATCGTATTCCAAACTTGATTCTTCTACAATAATGGTTATGGTTCGAACATTTCCATATATGGGCAAGCACTGAATTCATGTACACCCGATAATTTACACTCCTTTCCGTTCACATACTAAGATTATAATTTATTTATATTATTTATTACCCACTTCCTAAAATTTTTAGTTTCCCACAAATAATTTTAATTTTTATTTATTTATTTATTTTTTTACAAGTTTTTAGTTCATTTATTTTTCTTTTCATATTTTTAACCACACATTTTGCTCATATTTAAAGTGAAACTACTCTGGGATTGATTGGCTTTTTTCTATTGGGTGATGAAATAAATTAATTTGATCAAACAATATGTACAGTGTACCGATAGTATCGCCAAATGCTACGCAGGTAAGAAAAGCGAATATAATCAAAAACATTTACATAAATGGCCTTGACATTCACTACCTCTCTATTATTGAAATTCAAGTGATATCAATTTTATTACAAACGTGTATTTTAGTTGTTTCGATTCGGATATATGTATACGCCTTGTCAGCGAAGGATTTATTTCAGCGTTGTTTCTTTAAAAATATTTTCATTTGTTTTTTTGTTCAATTTAACATAAATAGATATAAGCCGTTGTATCACTGCTGCTTTATAGTATTACCACTCGTGACTTCCGATTTACCTTAAGATTTTCTTCTTTAAATGCCTGCAACAAAATAGATATGCTGAAATAATATTAAGACGGTTTGTCAAACATGCACATATAACTTCATCATCTAATATACTGTTGATTTTGAAAAGTTGATACCCAATATTTTGCAGGCAATGCCTTCGGCAATCAGCGGCGGTCATTCGTCGCATTCGGCTAATATTCCTAGCAATGAAGAATGCGGAATAAGAGATGTTTGGAAGCATAATCTTGAAGAAGAATTTCGTACTATTAGAAAAGTAGTCCAAAAATATCACTATGTAGCTATGGATACAGAATTTCCCGGAGTTGTTGCACGACCAGTCGGGGAATTTCGATCAACTGCTGATTATCAATATCAGTTATTGCGGTGTAATGTCGATCTTCTTAGAATTATTCAACTTGGACTCACATTTTTGGATGAAGACGGGAAAACGCCACCAGGATACTCGACATGGCAATTTAATTTTAAATTTAATTTGTCGTAAGTATTATTCTCATAATTATTTTTTTTTCCTAAGCAAACTTCAAAACGTAAAAGTTATAAAATTAACTTTAACACAATTTTTTTATATTAACATAAAACAGTTTGCTTCTTAACTTGTATATAATTATTACAGAGAAGATATGTACGCTCAAGATTCGATCGATCTTCTACAAAATTCTGGGATTCAATTTAAAAAACACGAAGAAGACGGCATTGATCCTCTTGATTTTGCCGAATTACTGATGTCTTCAGGAATTGTTTTAATGGATAATATTAAATGGTTATGTTTTCACTCTGGCTATGATTTTGGTTATCTACTAAAACTTTTAACTGATCAAAATTTACCATCGGAAGAAAGTGACTTCTTTGAACTGCTACGTTTATATTTTCCAACAATATACGACATAAAATATTTAATGAAATCTTGCAAAAATCTTAAGGGTGGACTTCAAGAAGTTGCTGACCAATTGGAATTAAGGCGTGTTGGACCTCAACATCAGGCTGGTTCCGATTCTCTTCTAACTGGAATGGCATTTTTTAAAATGCGTGAGGTACTAAATTATGATAAAAATCTTTCCTTAGTACTCATTAAATCCACCCAAATTTACTTGGAACTTTAAATATTCTTGTTTTTATATATATATCTCATGTTGCTATTTATTATTTCTCTTTTTGTTTGTTTATTTTAAACGAACAGTAAAAATCTCTACTGTTCTCTTTAAACCAATTTTATTCTAATGCATTTTGAATTTCTTGTTAACAAAAATTTCTTTGTAAATAACTGAAATCAAATTTATATTAAAATTTGAAAGAAATTGTTTTTACATGTTTCATTTTCATTTATTTATTATTAATTCTTAGTTTTCTCATTTACTAATACATTTATTTTTTGAATTTATTTATCTTCCTGGTGGTATTTGTGATTTTTATTAAAACGAATTAACTTTTTTTTTATACTCACATGCCTTGCATAATTTAAAAAGCAAAGACAATTCAAAAAGATTTCCAAAAGAATTAAACAATGATCTTGACGTAAGAGAGATGGTAGCGTACCACGGCCATAAATCTAGATTTATTTGACACCTTTAGTTGTTTAGCTTATGAAAGGCCTTTTATCACTCTGTCGTTTTTGTCGTACGTTTTCAAAAGTGATTTTTATGAAGAATTTCTTAACTCGTTGAAAACAGATAATTTTCCAGAAAATTTTATCCATCCCAGGTGTTCCACTAACTTTGGGAATAAGTCAAACCTGTATAGAAGTAATTTTGAGTGATCAAAATTTCAAAACCGGGCGTTTTTAATTCCGGCGATCACATCTTCCGTATTATGTTCCAGAACATTTTTATATAACGTAGTCAAAGCCCATAGGGGACAAACCTATGATGTGTTGGCATGACTTTAAGCAGACGGGAATTAGGGTAAGCAGATTGAGGGAACATGAATGTCTTGTTTTTGCATTGGTGCGAGCTAGACAACAACCTAGAGACGGAGGGGATTTTTATTATTCTATTTAAAACTCATAAGGAGACCGCGACTCGAACCCTGGAACCATGGCGTGTTGATCATGCCACACATCCAACTCTTATAAATAGCACACCCGGCATTATTGTTCAGAAATATTTATCACTAACTTACCTCTGTAAGTGAACTTTAATTTTTTTTTATATATAATAGTCTTTCCACACTATGGGTTTGTTCGTGGATAGAGATCTGAGTAGCCCAGACCTCGGCTCGGAGCCAAAAAGAGCAGGAAATAAAATAGCAGCGCAGAGCTCTGAGTAGCAAAGCCATATTGGGTGCAGTACTCCACTCTTAACAGCTGACTATCATTCAAATAACTCGATATTAAACGTCAGAAAGCTGCACTTTGTTTAAAGCAGGAGCAGAAAAGTTGGCTCTGAACTGATATGAGATATCTGCTCTTTTCTCAAAGAACATAAAAAGAGCCAAGAAAGAGGAGCTTGGCTCTTTTCTTAGTTCTAAATTACACGAGGGGATTTTTACCCCATGATTAATGAAAACCTGTTTTTTTTCTTAGTTAGAGAAGTGAGGTAGGAATCGTAGGGTTTTTCCTGATTTTCTTTTGTCCATTATCGTAATTTCGTCATTAGGGTTCGAAAATTTTTTGGCGTCAGGTTGATTTAGTATTGTTTGATTTTCAAACTAAAATTTTCAGAAAAAAATTGATTTTTCGTTTCAAAGGGAAATATCTTGAAAAATTGCTCTATTTATTATTTATGGGTTTAAAATAGTGGCGAATATATTCTCTTTCAATGGAAACTTGAAGCGCATAAAAATATTTTATCGTTCTCAAGTTACATCACCAAACGTACAGCATATATCTGCCCTCCTAAGAAAAAAATTCTACCACCTCCTTAATTGTTGATCTTTTCACTCTTTGTGTTGAAATTTGGGAGTCCTGAAAACGACTGGATTGTTAATAGTTCTGAAAAAAGGAAGTAAAATTAATAATTTAACACATTTTCAAAATGTCCTCTGTCACTTCGAATACACAGAAGTACTCTTTTTCGCATGGCTCTTTTCAAGTCAATTGTTACTAGATTTTCTTTAATTTTATTTGCGGCTTTTAAAACTCTTGTTATCAGTTCATCTCTTGTTGCAACCACTGACCCGTATACCATTTCTTTCATAGTCTCCTATAAATAAAAATCAAGTGGGGTTAGGTCGGGAGATCGAGCTGGCCAAGTAAAGGTACCACGCCGCCTCATCCACCTATCCCTGTAATTTCCATTTAACCGCCGGAGTACGTTTCTTCCGCAATGGGCAGGCGCTCCCGTCATGTTGATATAATATACTTCTTCGTATTTCCAAGTGCATATCCTCCATTAAGTGATTAGATAGTTTTGCAGGAAGTTTAAATAGTTGTTGATGTTTAACCTATCTGGTAAAATATGTGGACCAATAAGTCAATTAAATACAATACTCACAAGTTTACGGAGAATCCAATTTGGGCTGAGGTCTGTCGAGCAATTCTTGGGTTTTCTGGACCCAAGTGAGTATTATGTAAATTTACTATGCCACTTATGGTGAATTGTTGTTCATCCTTCCATATATTCTTATTCAAGAGTGTTCAGTCATCAAAGTCAAATTGTCTCCTCCATTTCTGATGAAATTAGCGGAACATTGACCCCTGCTACTGAACATATCGAGCGTCTTCCAGGCGGAGGAGCTTGTGATTATAAAGACGTGATCACTGCTTCTGTATCCATTCACCGAAACAGAACATCGCCATTGGTGCAGATAGTCAGACGGCCATTAGGGAGCTTGACTCAGTTACCATATCTTCTCACCTACATCTACCAGATCCTTCATTTTTGTATATGCGCTGTGAAACACCCTGTATAATATATTAGGTCAAGTCAGGGAGGCCACCTTGACAACATTATTCAAGGTCCAGCTCATCCGAGGTGTGACCCCTAAAATTCATAATTACCTCCTTTAGGATTAGAAATTCGCAGAACCCCAGCACAGCAAAACTACTTTAGGTGGAAACTTTCAGTTTTACTGCTAAGAATAACGCAGCATTTTAAAAAGGACCTGCAATGACAAAAAATCGTGCTATGCTCGCTTTTGCTATAACTCTAAATGCCTATCAATCGAAAATATTTTCGAAGGTAATACTGTAGCAATGACGCTTGTAGTTTTGAAGTAAAATTTAAAAAAAATTCGTAGTCAACCGAAAATTATCATTTTTCTGTTTTCTATTGAGTCTTGTATTTAATAAGTGTTAAAATATTTTCCACAGACATACAAGTTCTATTTTTACTACATTTCAGTTGCTTTGTTTTATTTTATCAAAGCAATTTTTCTGCCATATAGTTCAATTTCTAAATTATATTGTGGCACAAACTGGATTTTACTTTGCCAAATCCATCTTTTATATTTATATTTTCAGACTAACAGTTAAATATTACTTAATGCTCGTTTTAAAATGTGTTGTCTGGCGTCACATTATCACCAGATATAATATGCAGCTTCTGAATATTGCTTGTTTTAATTTCCTTAACATAATACCTACCATTTAATTTGAGAATGTAAGATTATTATACATAAATAACAACAATCGTATTGTACAAACGTTTATTGTGAATTTGTTTTAAGTCAGTTTTATAAATTTTCTCTTCTTGTACAGATGTTTTTTGAGGATAACATTGACAACGCTAAATATTGTGGTCATCTCTATGGATTAGGAACGTCATTTATAATAAATGGAGCCAATTTTCACGATAACAACGGGGAAAATAACAATACAGCATCATGATTGACTTAAAGAAAAACAGCCTCCTTTTTAATTGATAAGCAAATATATATTCAAAAATAAACAATACGGGAGAAAAGCCAATAGATACAGATAAAACTACAGCAACCATTCATTATTATAGAAATAAGATATTTAAAAAAAATGATTATAAAAACAGTAAAAATAGTCGTAAAAATCAATAGATACACAGCACACAAAAATATATAATTCATGTCAGTCTACTAAGATAACTTAAAAACAAGGTAAATCTATAAAAAATTTTATTTTATATGTTAAGGGAAAAATTCTGAAATTTTATTTAATTAATAATTTTAGTTAATTAAAATTTCAATTTTTTAAATCGTATCTTATTTTCCTTAGATGGTCCTATAAGTCATATTCCTTGATCCTTCTACAATTTAATCGTTGCAGCATTTAAGAAAACTGTTTCAGTCTTCGGCTTCCGGTGAAGTTTGGATGGGTAAGTTGTAAAATGCTTGACCACCTCATCGATATCAGATTCAGCTCTATTTCTATGCTGAATTGAGTAAACAATTTATAACAAATATTAAAAATACGTACGCTCGTCAAAATTTATTAAAATATCAGCAATGTCTTACGTTAGTTCGTTCAGTTCAAGTGGTGGTCTCAATAGTGGTGGAGGCCCAATTAGTTAGCAATGTGCCGTTTTGATGAAACTCGTGACGCGATTATTCAAAATATAAAGTTCAGTAAAAAAATAGTGAGATGAGCTGAGCAGTCGAGAGGGGGTTATCAGATCCACCCTGTAGCATTCAGGAAGTGGAATTTTTTTCCCAATATCACCCCCAATTCGTTAAAATAAAGGCTGCCCAATACCCGATACCTTGCCCTGGCCATTGCCGGACATTAGCACAGAAAGTGAAAAGATTTTCTTTTGATCCCTCCTTGTAGCTACTAGTGATGGGCAAAATCGGTCACTTTAATGACTCATATCGTCATTTGGCATAAGAGACTCAAAAAAATTCGGTCATTTGGGTCATATTATGGCTGCAGAAAGTCAAGGAAATCATTTGAGCCCTAATCCTGGCGAATTTTTCCAACTTTTCAGGCAACGGATCGAACTAAGTGCTTTCTGTTTTGTTCTGTTCATAGCTCACATTCATATGTTGTATGGTCACTGTGAGTATATGGGAGGTATAGGGATATACATCACAATAATAGTTAAATTTCTCTGTTGGTCGTGAAGTGTATACCTTACAATGAGCTGATAGGCTATCGACCAAACGACCTCGAAACGCGTCAGAGAAACTATATGAGAAATAAACACATTAAATTTTTCATCAGCTCATTGTTAGGTATACATCACAACATCACACTCTTTGAAATATGAGCAGTAGCAACAGGAAGTTCAGAAAATTGAAGGGGAAAGCATGTCGCCTGAGTGCACGGTCTACCATTCTTTTGCCTTAATATGGAGCAACTGGCTGGGTTATTTTTCACACACACTTGAGTTAGGCGCCATATGGTTTATAGAGTCCATCTCAAAAGAAAATATAAACTAATGTAGTCTTATGTGTATTTAATGAAAAAATTTAATAAAATTTAAAAAAAACGACATTTATTGCTCCACAATAAAACAGATGAGGCTACGCATGAAATTTTCACAAAGAATACGAAATGAAGTCAATTAAACTGATAAAACTGAAGAAAAGCAAACGAAATGAAATTAATTAGACCAAATTAAAAAATTAAAAATAAAACCGTTAGGAATTGCCACTTATATTTGATAAATTTCCGCAACTTTTCTTGATTCTTCTCTATCTTCTGTAACCTCCTTGTTACCTCTATTAAATAATTATAGAACCCCGCAAATTGAAAACTTTTCACACAGACTCACTGCCACTTACCCAAGGCCGCCTTATATTCATTTTTACCACCTATTGGAAGTAAATTCCAATAACTTGGCATTCGGGATACACTTTTCAACCGGCTTTGATTTTCGGAAAATTAATATTTCTTTTTTTTTCATCAAAAATGTTCCTTATGATTTAAATAACATGTCCAACTACCTGAAAAATTCTTACGTGTTCAAATTTCAATTACACAACCAATCTCACCTACATTTTGGGGTAAGGGTGTCTGTTAGGGCTAGTCGCCGTCTGCGAGAACATAAAGGCTTAAAAGATTTTAGCAGTTAAAATTTTGAAAGATTAGGTTGGAGAATACAGGAGAAAATATTGACCTTTTAATGGGTTTCCTGCCGTGAATATCTAATGTATGCTTACTTGTAAGTACCTTTTCCAACTAGTATCGAAAAGATGCTTCATGCGTCTCCCGCACTGCCGCACAACTATCGTTACACAATTATATGTGTATATTTTTTTATTTTTCTAAATGTCTTGGCCGTGTCCTTGTCCATAGTTGTCGTTATTCCAAGTTTTGCAATTTTTCCGTTGATAAAAACAAGTCTGCCTTTATATTTGTCACCTTTCTGACTGAAACCCTTCTTTACACCTTCACGATCCGCTGAGTGCGCTACTTACGGAGTGTTTAAAATTTACCTGAAAGGAACAATGTTCTACAGCACCAATAATCTTCTTTTATTATGGACCATAAACCACAGGTACGTAATTGATTTCATTTCATATACATTTTTTAATCATCTTTCTTTTCAGATCCGATAATATCCCGGTAACGTAACAGGGTCCTAGTTAGAAGTACTCTAGTTGACCAAATCTTCCTAGATTTGGAGCAAGAGCTTAGTCCTCTCCATCTGGAGTCTGCCGTTGATAAAAAGTGATTGAAGTCATTTGAGGAGGAGTTGGCGCAGAAACGGAACACGTGGAGAGTCGGTGTAATAGACGCCCTATGCCCCACAAGGGGTTAAAGGAAGCAGAGAAATACGGAAAAGAAAATCGTGGGCAAATAAGGTAATTATTTTGTATCCAGACAGTTTTAAATTATGTAAAAATCCAGTGATTCTCTGTTTTACCCAAATAAAATTGTAAGTGTGATGATAACAACGGACTGTGCAGAGAATAGAGGAAATAATTATAAAATTGCTAAGATTTTTCAGCCCCGTGAAACTGTTTAAAATTCTTTCTTGAAAATACTTAACTTTTATAATATGTAATTAATTTTATTTTAAGTATTGAACAACTAATAACACTGATCAAAACAATTTTACTTTTAATTTGCTTCCTGAGCTTGTGTTTTTATCTAATTACTTATAAGCTCGTCGAGCTTCTATCTCGGAGGTCCCAAATGCGAATTTCACCGGCGGTGACCAGTGGGTGTTTCGTGATGACAACAGTTTACGAAAAAAAAGCTATTGGGGGCGGCACAGAAATGTCGGTGATTCGCAATCCACTTTAATTTCAATTGTCTCGAATCTGGAGAGGTTCTTTTCAGTGCCCCACAGATTTTAACTATCCAAAGAATCGGTGCACCTTGTTGACCGGCATGAGAAACGTAGGTATGGTTGAACCCTGAAAACTGTTTTGGTAGACTCAAAAGACATTTGGCAAACAATCTTATTTATTTATTAACGTTTAAAGTAAACAATAAATGCTTAGAATAGGCCTAATCGCACTCGTGCTTTCGTCCATATGGTGCGCTAATCTAAACTATTTTATTGACTGGTTTACGCCTTACCACGGTACTTAATTTATATTCCTGGTTTTAACTAAATATATTTATTTTAAAGCTATTTTGAGTACCTACCTAAGACATTCCATTAACTAATTCTTCAAACCATTGTCGCTTTTTATATTCCTTTTATTATTTCTAGGATCTCTGAAAGGCGTAGTAGTGTCTGTGGTCTTTGTGGTTTTAACAGGTCTGCTAGTTCGTTTGTTTTGTCGTGTTGTTTCACACTCCTTTAAAAGATGTTTTCGACAGAGGTTCCAGTCATGTATTCGTGCCTCTGAAGTTCTCCAATGTCGCGCTAGAAAGGTTGTCTGGCCTTCCCAACTTCTTTCTCGGGCGCGAATCACCTCGGTAACACTTTTTCTTCTAATGAAGGACTCGCATGGCGGGGTTATCCTGTCCTTTTGGAAGTGAGGCTATCTGTTGCCTCATTTCCGGGAATCCAAGCGTGGCCTGGGACCCACGGCAACCGGATCTTTTCATGGCTGTTAATTATTGCTTCTCTGGTGATATGCACTAGCCAGTCTGATTGTGCTTGCCGGTTGAGGCGGTCAAGTGCTGCTCGGGAGTCAGTAAAAATCACTTTTTCACACTGTTGACCTCTAGCGTCGAGGACTGCTTTATAAATGTCATGGAATCGGGGTGGAGCTTCCGCACTGATTCTTTTACAGTTCTTCGGTTCGACGTTTGTATAGTTATCGCAGCACTGGTAACCTGACGATCTGACATATATCCATCAGTGTAAATAACATATTTGGCTCTAATGTTTTCCAAATGGTATTGGTGGGCTTTTCTGTACCCTAGTTGTGGTATAGAGGATTTGGGGAGATGGTCTAGAAGCATGTACCTGAAATTAGAATGCGGAAGGGGGTGGTATATAGGGAAAGATTGGAGTTGCGTTTGTTGAAGTATGTATGTACCTAGCAGACGCGTCCTTGGTAGTGCTGCCATTAAAGCTGATATACGGGTACCGTGTGGGCAATCTGTAATAGCAACAAGTGCCCTGTGGTGAGACATCTTCGGATTTTATATTTTTCTCGTTATCCTGGTGGAATACTGTTATCTAATGATAGTTATCCTCATACAAACCATTAACTCTAACTGTGTAGATTCTTTGGGATTGGATAACCTGACAAATTTGAGGTCAATACCCCAAGTAAGTAATTGTATCAATAGTACGTGACTACTCACTTTGTCAAAGACCTTCTCAAGGTCCATGGACAAGCCATATGCGTCTTTTCGGGCCTTACGAGCCAGCTTCAACTGGTTTTCCAGTTGCAGTAGTAGTGAAGTAGTCCTCTTAAAATTGACGGTAACTCTCGTATAAATCGACTTCAAAGGTAAAGGTATCCTAAATACCTAAATACATTTAAACGTGTTCGGAGGGACCTGTATCCTCTTGATGCGAGTAGCAAAAAAAAACAATTTTTAACAAACTAATTCAAAGCATACCGAAGACTCAGAAGAAAGTTCTTCACACGGAGCGAATATGGTCGTTCGGAGAAGATTAACAAGTTAAAATCAAAGAAATCAAACACAATATATGCATGTATATTTTATATAAAAAAAACATTTATTACACATCATAAAACGCACAACAAAGTTTGTCTAAAAATCAATTGATGTCTATTACATTCTAAATTATAATTATATAAAAATGGCAGCATTAATTTCAAAAGTCCTTTGTCTCTCTAAAAACATAAGAAATTATTAGCCTAAAGAAAGGAGAAATATAGAAAATTTGCAAAGACATATTGCTTTAAAAATTGCAAATTAAAAATAATGTCAAAAGCGTGGTGTTCTCGATGGTGTTGAGCAGCAAATCATACTAACATCTTCATTCATAGAAACGTCCACAATAATAGGCACACAGTTTTCTTTATTTAATTCATTTACTTTTAATTCAGGCAACTTACACTCGTCTTGTGTATTGCTTGTTTCGTTAAAGCCGCTATCAGTCCGATAGAATACTGATCGTTCACTTTCGCCATTTATATTGACTGAACAAGTTCCGCTGACAGCGGCTTTCTTTATTTGCAGTGGAGGTGCTTTAATTTCTCCGATTCGATCAATATTGTCTTCGTTATCATCATCAGATAAATGACAAGAAAACGATTGTGATAGATTTTTTCTGCTAGCTGATCGACGTTTTCTCACAGGTGTATCAGGATGTTGAGATGAATTCGATGAACTGGTGCTTTGTACAGAAAGCTGACTCACTTGCATATCATCATCGTCAAAAGCATTGTAGGAACTGTTAAACATATCTGCTTCGGAGAAAGATTTCGATTTAATTGCGCTATATGCTGATTTTTTTGCAACAAACTGATTTATGCGTCCGTGAAAGCTTACATCAACCGACATATTAGCCGGCGAACTACCTCTACGTGCTAATTTCGCATCGGGAGTCGATTCGTATAATGAAGAGTTGGAAGACGTCCTTGGAAGTGATTTCGGTGATATAGTCTTCTTAGCTTTTATGGGATAATTCGTCGATGACAAGGGCGACAAGTCAACGCACGGTTTGGTGTGATGTTTTTTAATTTCAGTAACTTTATTCAACTGATTAGGTGAATTAAGTTTCGAAATTGGTGATAATGAACCAAATGAGCTCTTGTTAAAAGGGCTTCCAGAATTATGCGTGGTTAGAGGTTCGTTTTCCTGAAATATATTAACATTATTAAATATCAACAAATAGTGAAAGCAATCGTTAATAGATATGAATGTAAACGGGGCAGTCTTGCGTGAAAATACGATAAATATAATACACGCGTACTAAAACTAAACTAAAAAAATGTTACAGCTATTCTAAGAAATGCTAAAGTAAATTTACAAATAAATTATTACAGACCCACTACTACTTACCAGTTCTGGAGATTTAGGAGGTGGACTGAATTCATCGTATTTAATTAAATTATTGATTTCAACGTCTCCTGCAACTTCAGAATGATTAGAAGTTTCAAAAAGTTTTCGTCGAAGAGAAGCATCACGTGCATCATAGTCTATCGTAATATCACAGTTGTTGGTAGGACTTTGCTGTTGATTATCATTAAAACTACAAAATTTCCTTAAAAATCCTTCCATTTCATCGGGTAATATCGGTGGGAATGTTAGAATAGTCTGAGTGATACCATCCCGAATTCTTCGTCCTGATCTTGCCACTGGCGTATTTCCGGTAGGCTCTGATAAAATGATTTTTTGATTACGAAGAGGACAATCAACAGGACTAGGAACAATTTGTTGATCTTTAAAATATGAACTAATTGCCGCTTGGGCTTTAGCTTCAAGATCTGGATCCGGTGTGGCTTGAAATTGAGTTTCATGTGGTTCAACATTTGCCGGTCCTAAAGACGATACTTCTTCAATTGTCCATTCAAACTGAGTTGAAGAGTGTTGAGGAGTAGTTGGTCTTTGAAATAAAGATGGACTACAAAATACATGATTTGTTTAAGTCAAAAAAAATATATATAATGAGAATTTTACCTGCATATAAGTGGTAAATGTAGACGTTCGGTTAGGGCAGCTTCGAAAGGATTCACTATTTTTGGAAAACGGGAGGGAGGCGTGTTTATAATTGGAAAAATATTAAATGCACCAGTTCTTCTCTTTGAAATTGAACTCGGAGTGGTTTCTGAATATTTTAGTTTGTTTTGTGGAGTGCCTAAACTGGAGTTTCCAGCAAAAAATTTGATCACTGGAGACCGTCGACTAAAAGGCTTCTGCGGTGTTTTATATTGATCCGGATCCATATTTTTTACATAAAATCTGATAGTATTGCTCTTAAGGCTAAATAATTTGTTAAAAATTCCACTATGTCAATTATACTTATCACAGAAAATTCCGTTTGAAAATCATGATCCAAGCGCAAACTAGCCGAATCCAAACTGTCAGTACAAACGGTTTTGCTAACTCAAAATATGGTACTGCCATACAATTTGGAGATTTTTATTTATCTTCTAAATAATTTTTATATATTTTTAAAATAAGTAATTAACGTAATATTTTAATAAATATACAATAATAATAATATATAATTAAGGCAATATTGTTAAGTTTTCATCAGGGCTATAAATCTCCAAAGTACCCAACTTCACTCTTGTTATGAGAAATGTCAAAATGGTGTGATTTATGACGCTTTTTATTTAAATTGTTTGGTTTGATTTTCTAAAGAGAAATAATAACATAAGAATGTTAGCAAATGCAAATAATGCAGTGATTCCGGATAAAGCTTGGCAGCCACATTTTGTCACTTTAGAAACATCGTAAGTATATTGTATTAATTTTAAAAAAAAATTTAAAATTCAGCGTTCTGAAAATATTTTCTCATTTCAGAATGGGTGAAATAACTTTTGAATTATATTGGAAGCATGCACCGAATACATGTCGTAATTTTGCTGAATTAGTTCGTCGTGGTTATTACAACAATACTGTATTTCATCGAATAATTCGTGATTTTATGATTCAAGGTGGTGATCCAACTGGCACTGGGCGCGGAGGACAATCAATCTATGGACCAAGTTTTGCTGATGAAATTCATGGTGATTTAAAACATACCGGGGCGGGAATAATATCAATGGCTAACTCGGGGCCAGATACAAATGGTTCACAGTTTTTTATAACATTAGCACCCACTCAGTGGTTAGATGGTAAGCATACAATATTCGGTCGAGTACATTCGGGTATGCAAGTTGTTAAACGAATTGGAATGGTTGAGTGCGATAGAAACGATCGTCCAGTTGATAATGTAAAAATTATTAAGGGTAAAGTGGAAAAGTTCTAGTTGTCAATACAATTTCTTATTATCGAGTAATGTTTTTTATTAAAGACCTTCAATTTACCTTAACCCTTTGAGTTTACCTTTCAAAAGTTGTATTCGTGTTTCACCTACGTGTGTATGGCTAATATTTGTGTGCCCTTATTGTCTTTTTTCATAAACTACTTAAAATTGGAGTCACAGTCACTCCAGCTTGTAAGTTCAGCAATGTGTCTTTCACATGTATCCAGGAGTGTAAACGTTCTTTTTTATGAACTTAATGCCAAAAAGTTTATTGTTTTTTATGCTAATTGGATATTAAGTCGGTAGTAGTACGGGAGATTAGGGGCCAGGTCCAACGGCATAACAGGAACTACTTGGTCAACACCGACAAGGCCCTAGAGATCACTCTGAACATTACTCCATTAGAATTCCATGTTAAACAGGTGGCATTTAACTTGGCTGCACGTTTATGCATTCAGGGAAGAAGGTTCCGGGATTTCCAAACTTGAAACCCCAATGGATCAACCCAGGAATTAAAAAAATGATATGCATATTTAAATAAAATTAATTAATTATTTCTTGTGCACATTCTAAAAGAAGGAAGTAATGCCCTGATTCCATTGGCTAGTCAAATTTATCCACCCGTTGTGTGTGCCCCGCTTAACAAGTCCAACGAATTTTAAGCACCAGGCCACCATAACTGTAAGCAAAGCAAATTAGATCGGATTTTGGATTTCTTTGCATGTGTAAGTTTGTGAAATGGAAGAAAAATTTAATTGAATTGAAATAATGTATAAATTGATCGTCTCTTTCTCTTTTATTGGCATTTGATATTCTTTTTCTAGTCGGATCATACATTTTACTCATTTTTTCGAATTGGAAAGGACTGGAAGTACGTCTGACATTCATACACACGAGAGCAATACAAGTTGTTTGGTTTGCTTTGAACGGCATTGTATTTGCGCATTTAGAATGGCTTGGGTGCCACAGTAGCGCCATTTTAAGAAATTAAGGCCAGAAGAGCAAAAGGCTATCCCTTCTTCAGATTCGATTGCTGAAAGACCTGTGCAGAGGTGAACAAGTTAGTCAACGAATCCCGACATATTTTTGGACCTGATAGCGCATTCATTTAGAGCAAAGTTTAGTTTAGTCCTATACAAAATTCTAACGATAATTTGCATTTCTATATGAAAAAGAATAACTGGGTGTCGAGTTGATGTTTCACTTTCAAAGGCCCAGGTAATTTCCAAGAATAATGTAAATCTTTTCGTCTCTTTCTCTCATCAGTTGATACAATTTGTAAGAACCAAAGCACAATTTCCTGCTTTGTTTCTAAATTAGTTATGTCGCCATCTTACATGACCACAAGAGCATTTTGGGATTTTTTGATAAGAAAAAACTACAAAAATTGGAATGATTAGGCCAGGCATACAGAAATATAAAGTTTTATGAGATTATGACTTGCAATATTACACTTCCTCAGTTAGTGCTAGAAATATTTTTTTATCAAAATTTGTGTGAAATTTTTCTAAAATATCTGACAATTGCCCAAAATTAAATGTTCGTTCTATTGTAGGAAATCCAAAATCGGGTTCGCAATGAGGCCTATGTGGAATATTATGCCGGGAATTTGGATACAACCGAGACACATTACTGGACTAGGCGACTTGGGGGGAAACAACTTCTACAAGAACTTATGGTACGTCCTTTCTACGAGATATATTTCTAAATATTTTCAAAAATTGTCTAACATTAAATTTACGAGTCAAGAAACATAGAAAACTGTGAGGCTAATAGTTGATTTCTCTTCTACTTTTAGATAATTCGATATCCTCTGGAGATTGAAGTCAAAACTACCTGCTCAAGAAGAATCTTGAAATAAATAAGGATTGCTGGTCCAGCGGAAGACGAGCAGCAGAACTGCAGTGCCATGAGAGATGGGATTATTTTCACGAGCAACCAAAACTATCAGGGATGACTACCGCCAGCTTTACTTGTGATAAATTTAAAGTGATCGCGATTTCATTAGATTTTGGTTCAAAATATTTTTAAGTGCTAAATTTTTCAAATTAATCCTTAAGTAGTGTCCTTAAACTAAGAAATAATCTGTTCATTGTATATATTCCCTTTTGCGCCTTTCTGTATTAAAAAAAGTTTTGAAAATTGTGATTTTTCACTTATCAAAACCACATACTTTCTGCTTTCCCCAAAATTTCAATCCTTTTCAGCTTTTTTAGGTTTAAGCTTCTCTGATCAGTCAAGAAGTCCTTGCTGATTTGATATGAAAAAAATCTGGTCGAAAAAGGATCTTTACCATGAAAAATAAACCATAAAACAGATTAAGATGAAATTTTGAAATGTTATCCTTATCTTTTTGATTTCAGGACTTTATCCTTATCTAATCAAGTTGAAACCTTGTATCCTGTTAGGGAATATATTTTTAAATTGATTTAAAAAAAAATCTGGTCAAAACAGGACCTTAATTAAAAAAAATAAGCTATAAAACAAATTCCACTCCGTCTACGCCCAAATTTTTTTCGTTTTTCGTCAAGTTAAGGATGTTATCCTTGTCCAAATCAGGATCTGACTTCATATCCTAGTAGATGAAACGTCCTAGAATACGGTACGAAAAAAATCCGGTCAAAAAAGTCCTTAAAACAAGGAAAATAAGCCAAAAAACGATTTCCAAAACCGAAAAATTTGCTTGCTACTGATTCTGGTGGCCTGGTGTAAGAACTCATTTTTGGCCCAAAAACTGCAAAACCTGGATTTACACGAGTTTTTAAGAAAATAAGACTAGTGTAAATCCAGGTTTTGCAGTTTTTGAGCCAAAATGAAATCTGTGCACCAGGCCACCAGAAACGATAGCAGGCAAATTTTCCCGTTCGAGAAATCGTTTTTTGGCTTATTTTCGGTGTTTTAAGGACTTTTTTGACCGGATTTTTTTCGTACCGTATTCTAGGACGTTTTATCTACCAGGATATGAAGTCAGATACTGATTTGGACAACGTCCTGAAATATGAGAGAAAGCACAAAAATTCGAGCATATATATCATTACAGGGCGTTATCCTTGTTCAAATCAGGATCTGATTTCATATCCTGTTAGATAAAGCGTCCTAGAAGAGACTACAAAAAAATCCGGTCGAAAAAGTCCTTAAAACAGGGATAATAAGCCAAAAACGATTTTCCGCGAAAAATTTCGCGGGGTGACAATCGGGTTTTCGAGCAAATTTGAAATTTCAGCACCAGGCCACCAGAATCAGTAGCAAGCAAATTTTTCAGTTTTGCAAATCGTTTTTTGGCTTATTTTCGGTGTTTTAAGGACTTTTTTGACCGGATTTTTTGTGTACTGTATTCCTGGATGTTTTCTCCACCAGAATATGAAGTCAGATACCAATTTGGACAAGGATAATATCCTTAAATTAACGAAAAACGACAGGTATTTGAACCTAGACGGAGTAGAATTCGTTTCATGGTTTAATTTTTTTTAATTAAGGTCCTTTTTTGACCAATTTTTTTTGTAATCTCATCTACAATATTCCCTCAACTATAATATAAAGTTAAATAACCATTTGGACAAGGATAGTACCCTGAAATTAATGAAAAAGAACATAACTTGTCTAATAGACGCTGAATTCGTTTAAGCGATGTTTTGCTTAATCAACGTCCTTTTTGTGTAGTTTCTTTTTTATTCCCAAACATAAAAAGGACTCTGCTTTTACTAGGAGAACTTTAAAGTAATTTGGATGATGGTTATGTCCTGAAAATAAAAGGAAGTGCTTTGGATTGAGGAAAGGCACGAAAAGGGGTTTTTAAGTTCAAAGAAATCATATAGTTTACATATTTTAATAAAAACGTTAAGAAGCATTACACACAGTATACAAATATTAATGCTTTAGTCTAGTCATAGAGGATATTACATAAGAATAATTATGCAAAATCGTATACAGACAAAATTCCTACTCTAAACGCTGTTTGCTGAGAGTTTTAAATATTCTATTGCGTTATAATCTAAATTCTTAGCACAAAAACTTTAACAGTATTACTAGAATTACGGAATATCTTTAATCGTTTTTTAAATAAATTCAAGATTTGAGCTCTCGTTAATGAAAGGCCTGTGCTAAATTGCTTTTTTCATTAAATTTTTCACTAGCTAAATCTAAGAAGTTTGAAAGAATGTGGAAAAGTAAGATGATACAATTCACAGTCTAAAAACTATTCTTAACTAATGCTCTTATATCTCATAAACTAAACGTTGTGTAGATAAGTATTCAGTCCTCGGCGTTTCCTTCAAAGATTGGGTGTTACTGGGAGATTCATTGCTCAACGTTCCATATTATCACCAATGCAGCATCCTAAAATGATATAAAGATCGAGTTAGTCTCGTTATGTATAAACAATTAGCAAACATTTAAGTAAAGGCGACCATTAGCTAATTTACAATACAATACAATACTTTATTCATGGAAAAAGTACAAAAGTAATATCATGCAAATGTTGGAGCTAAAGATAATCTTGTATCGATGAAAAGGTCATACAATTTCAAGCTTCAAAAGAGAACAAGATAACAATCATAGATAAACAAATAATAGAAAATGAATTAATTGATATCTAAAAACTTAGTTATAAACGCATTTACTACAAAGATGATAACGCGTCATAATAAAGAAGTTGAACCTTAAAATATGTGATCACCAATAAGCGCCTTGAATGCATTGACTGTACAAGCACTCTGAATGTTAGTAGGAACACTATTCCATAGTCGGGCAGCCTGGACAGTGAAAGAACTCTCCATAATTTACCTATTTAATCGAGGAATCAATATATTACGGTTGCGTTGCGATGTCATGAACGTGAAAAATTCTCTAAGATACACCGGCGTATTACTACTCCCCAAAAAGAAAAATCATCAATCTGCGCTTTGTGTATGTAACCAGAGAACAGCCTACCAACACCGAACTGTATTGGGAAACATGGTCAAATCGGCGAACTCCAAAAATGAAATGTGTGCAGTCGTTGAAGGCCACTGCACCGTACGAGCATATGCACTATCTAATCTGGTATAAATAGACAACCCAAAATTCGATTACTCAGAATACTCTACAACCTTCTTAGCCCAGCTTACACGTTACCAAGCATTAAGCTGACATTATCACATCACTTTCGGAGTTTAGCAAGATTCCCAGATTAGTAACCTTTGTAAGAATAGGAAGGATAAAGCCATTCAAAGAAACAGGAGGAATTTCAATACCTGCCAGTGCGCCATTATAAAAGTAATTAAGGATTAAGCAATAAACAGTTATCCACAGATCACACATAATTTGTTCATGTCGTCATTAATGAGTGCGACGCGATCCTCGAGTAGCCCAATAGGTCTGTTTAAATATATCTGCACGTCATCAGCATACATGTGAATACGTGAACTTTTAACAACTTGAGGAAGGTCATTTATAAAGAGGCTAAACAATAAGGGACCAAGCACACAATCCTGAGGAACACCGCAAAGAACTGGCATTTTGCGCGAACAATTTTCACCTACTTTAACTTGCTATTGACGGCCAGAAATTAAAGCAAAGACAAACTGAATTTGTGATTGTTAGCAAGTTTGTGGCGAAGGATATTATGGTCAATAGAGTCGAAAGCCTTCGAGAAATCAAGGAGTGCTAGGGTATTTATTCAAAAGCTATTCAATGCAGAGATGAAAGATTTTTAATTCGCCATAGTCTAAGTTAAGGTTAAATTGGCTGCCATACCGGGTGGGAAGGCGGACTTAGGCCAAACTGGCCCTTTGCGATTTGCATAGTCTACTTTTTACCGAAATTATTTGATAAGTTGTGAAACGAGTTTAGAATGTACGCGCGTTTATATTTATTAATTCAGAAAATTCAGTGAATTAAGAAATCTTAATATCGTTTTCTGATACTCACCAATAAAAGTTAAGTCGATTCAATCCGTGATTGCAATTCTCGGATTGCCTGTACTTTTCCTATGAAGCCGGTCATTTTGGGATGAGACTCATTTAACATACTTATTTCTCGTTTTCCAATGTTATAGTAGATTTCATTCAATAAAATCGATCATTCTAGGTACATTGTCCTCCGAGTTGTTCTTGCCTCACGATTTGAAAAAAATCCACTCTGCTACCAAGCGATCTAAAAGAAAAATTATAAAACCATTATACCCAAAAGCTGAATAAACTTTATTAAAACAAAATATATTTTGAGTTTTGCATGATTAAAAACACAATTTATAAAAGAAATCCTGTTTTTTATTGATTTTCATTTAATATACCTTGTGCAGAAAATTATTGACAAATCTTCAACGTCCTTGATTTGTTTTCATAAAATTTCGAAGGGATAAAGAAGCAATAACATAATTTGAAACTTTTCGAAATCTGTAACATCGTGGAAATATTCTTTTGGGGATTTTATGAGAAAGACAAACAAATTCTGGGTAGGAATTCTCACGAAAGTTGTTGTTTCAGACAACCTGCTTCAACTTCCTCGTCGGTTCCAAAAAGAAAAATTTTGTGTTCTTCTTCTTAACTTACCGAGTTGTTGCCAATTGGAATTGTGATAAGAGGGGAAGCTCTCTTTCAAAGTTTCTAAAATATAAAAACTGGCGAACTTTCTTTATTTTATTGTAATTTTTATAAATAAAAACATTTTAAATTTATCAATAAGTTTTTAACACAAATAGTTCGGCAAGAATATGTACAAAATAATTTAGGGAAAAATAATTCTCTATAAAAGTATAAATAATAAATATAATAATTTAGGAAAAACGCGAAATAATTAAAGCGCCTCAATTAATTACGATACAATACAATGCAATGAAATGAATTAATTGATAAATACAGAATATAAAATAACTGCCGTGTTTATTGCCAATCAGTCTTTATAAGTCTTTTGTGGATTTATAGTTTACAAGTCGGTGATTTTATCTTCCTTTTCCTCTTGTACCATTTTGCATATTCTCACATTTATTTCCTCGTTTAGTCTTTCTAATATTTCTCGAACGTCGACTGGTGCAATTGTTGCTTTCTTTATTGCTAGATTAGAGTCGTTGAGCGCTTCTTGTAAGTTATTTTGTTCTAAATGTGCTTTCGCTCTTGCATAGTAACCTTCGTAGTTTGTTGGCTTAAGGTTTATTGCTTGCGTTGCCAAATCAATTGCAGTAGAAGGTTCCTAGAAAAATTTGAATTATTAAATAAATTTGCATTTTACATTGATTGTGTAAAGATAAATTCTGCAGAAATATAGTTTTTAGTATTCTCGATTAAAGTAAAATTACTTTTATCTTCCTCTGGTATCACGAAGGTATTTCAATCAGATTAAGTAAAACTTGGTCCAAGTTTGGATCAAGAGTTTAAATCCACAACTTGGTAAAAAGAGCGTGGACCAAGCCGGAACCAAAACTCAAAAACAGAGGCTTGGTAAATAGAACTTGACCCAAGACGGGAGCGAAAATTCCTAAACCAATTTTGTGTTAGAAAAACTCGACCTAAGCCTGGACCAAGAGTTGATTGATAAACCAAAGCTTCGTAAATGTCACCCAGATTACGTAACGCAGTTTTTGAATATTTTTGACCCCCCCCCCCTTGTAACGCGCCGCAACGTTTCGTGTTCCCCCCCCCCTCCCCCGTACACGTTACGTAACACTCAGATGATTATTTTTACCTAAAAATGTCAATTATGTTACGCAAAATACCGGAATAAGAAGCAATGGAAATTACACGAAATTTCAGCCCACTTTGGCCCTAATGTGTGTGCGTGAAATTCGTAAGTTCATGGCATGTAGTTTAGCTGGTTTTGCTTGACCGCAACGGTCGGACTCTTAGAATACTTCTGTATACTCAGTGACGCGACTCTTTTCGTATGTAAAACAAAATATGTGTAGAGTAGATGTACCATATAAACTGACCCCTGAGTCACGAGTTAAAAGTAAGGACTTTTAATTTTAACAAAAACTTAATGTTGCGTAACGCATTGCTTGACCCCCCCCCCCCTAACTGCGTTACGTAATACTTGAACGGCCCTTATTACTGAATACGATTCGATTGCAATCGATCGTAAATATAGGAAATTTAGAATTGTGTTGGTTGTTTGGTTTAAGTGTTGAGCGTCGCCATCATGGTAGCACTGCAATTTTAGCACTATTATAGCGCCATTTTGATGCCGCAACCAGTAAGACCCAGTTTTTTCGTGGACTCAGTTAACTCACAACCCCCATTCTTATGTGAAATCATGGTTGAAGTCACCTGAGCGTATTATGGGAAAAAGGAACTAAAGCTAGCTGGAGGAAGTTAAGAAACTCACTATTTCCTTAATCTTTACCCTCCAGATTGAATTCAGGTTTTCAAAGAAGTACTCCCCTATAGCCCCCTTTTTGACTTTGGCAAGAGCCGGACATTTACATTCACGTCATCACAACTACGATAGTGTGTATTGCAAAGAGCGCCCAGCCTAGCTCGCCTAAAAGGCAGTAGCCCGTACAGAGTGCAGTTATTTTTGCGATAACAGCTCTCGGTCTATTAAGCAGATCGAATTTCCTATTTTTATTATAATTTGGTCAGGTTGCCGCTACATGCTTTCAGGGCAAATGCCAGCGCCAAGGAATGCAGAAAGGAAGCCTAGTGGGATACGAATATCTTCATCCTGGCCACGTTGTAGAGCTGCACCCTCTCTGACAAGTTTGTCGGCCATCTCGTTCCCGGCAATGTTCCTATGTCCGGGAACCCAGTGCAAGGTTACGTTAATCAGACTGTCCAAGGTGCTAAGAATACAGTCCATACAGTCCTGCACCACCCTAGAAGATATGAAAACTGAGTCAAGCGCCCTAATGGCCTATCTGTAAAAATGGCGATGTTCGGTTTCGGTGAATGGATACACAGAAACAGTGAACACGCCTTCACAATTGAATTCATGGAAGACGCTCGATATGTTCGGTAGACGATAAGATTTCGATATATTCAGTGTTTCAGAGAACACTCCTACACCAACACCATCTTAGAACCATCCGTGAATATTACGGTATCATAGTAGCTGGCCGGTGGCGCCATTCTCCATTCCCTTCTTGTTGAAATCCTGACACTGAATCTGTTTTCAACATTTATGACAGACGTAATGTAGTCAGCTCAGGCAGTCTTCTAGGTGCTGAGCTAAGGATGTTGCTGTGGACATATGGTTTAACAACCCAGCACCCAGATTCTTTGAGTCTGACTGCACTGCATGACATCTGGAATTTGATCTGGAGATCAAGGGGAAGTAGATGCAGAAGCACATTAAGAGCTTCGGTTAGAGTGGAGCTCAGGACACCGGCTGTGCCGATGCAAGCGGTTCTTTGCACTCTACTTAGCTTGGTTTAACTATAAGCCTTACTCAGCGCAGGCCAGGTCAGTGAACCGTAGGTGAGAATTGGACGCACCACCGTTGTGTATAACCACAGATTCAGTGTTAATACCACTGAAATCCCTAAAGGTAATTGTTGGTAACCCCAAGGTTATAGGTATATAGGTAAGGTAAATAAGATCATGCATTGAGAAACCCGGGAAACTAATCGGACTATGAAATTACCACGTTGATGTGAAAAAGTATTTAAATTGCGGTTACATTTTGTTTCAGTAAATTATAATTTATGTAGTGGAAGTAATACTCAAAAATAAAAGTAAGTAAAGTAGAAGCGATAAATTAAAATATTATTAAAACTGTTAACAATTATTAAAAACAAAAGCATATACTCACATTCATTTTTCTTTTGCATCTTGAAAGATTTAGCAGCAAATTAACATTAATTGTTGTAAATGCTGCGGCAAGTTCTGAAGAATTTTCAGTGTTTGGTATTTTTTTCAGAGCGTATTGATAGCGATAAGTAGCGTCTTGTAAACGATTTTTCCGATAAAGTATGTTTCCATCTTCCAATAATTTATTTAACAACAAAAGCATAATTTCCGTTTTTCCAGCAGCCATTGCCCAAGTTGCAGGACCGAGCTTTGCTCCTCTTTTAAGAAATACTTGTACAACTTGAATATTACGGCAGGCAATTGCACGATCTATAGGTCGCATTCCATTCATATCGACATGCTCCATTTGCGATCCTTTATCTAATAATAGTTGAACAAGATTCGAAGAACCTTGGTATGCAGCTAAATCAAGTGGTGTTCTTCCTACCTTGTCGGAGTGATCCTTATTACTTCCCTTTTCTATAAGACATTTTGCTGCCTGAAAACGACCTCGTAAACATCCCCAACATAGTGCTGTTAAACCTTCATTATCACATGCTTCTAATGTTGCACCTTTATCGACTAGTAGTTCAATTATGCCAACATGACCTTCTTCTGCTGCTATTATTAGTGGCGTTTTTCGGGTTATAGAATCAGTTTGTTCTATATTGGCACCATTTTGTAGAAGCTTTTCTACTACTGCCCAATGGCCTTCTTTGACTGCTATAAGCAACGAAGTCGATCCTCTTTTGTTTGTTGTATCGACGACTGCACCACGTGATAAAAGAACTGACACAGATTCAGTGCATCCGCTTTTGGCGGCAGCAGTTAAAGCTGTTTCGCCACTCAAAGAATCTATACCATTAACATAGACTTCCGACATGTCTAGTAAATCTTCAACGATAGTAATATTTTCTTGAGATGCTGCTGCCACAAGGGATTGTTGAGCTGCTTCCTCTAGTGAGACATCTGCTGAATTAGGCCGAGGTATCCAATCACATGCTAACAAATATTTTACAACATTAACTTTTCCCATTCTACAAGCGTGTACAAGAGCACAACGTTGTGTTGTATCCACTTGTCCTAGACTACTTCCTGCCGCAATTAATAAACGCACAACGTCACAATGTCCTTTCATAGCTGCTAATATCAACGGAGTGCATCCTTGGCTGTTGGTGTTTTCTACGTCGGCCCCAAATTCTAAGAGTAAGCTAACCATTGGAACAATTCCCTCGTATGCTGCAATACATAATAACGGAGCATCGCCCATGAAATCGGTGTGATAATCTGGTGAGGCTCCAGCTAAAAGTAAAAGTCGCGATACTTTAATATTGGGACTATATACATTTCTTAGAGTACATAGAGCACTTGATGTAGAATCTGTAACGGAAGTGATCCAATACGATTGAATATCTCGCGGCGACTGGACAGGATGTGAATTTCTATAAATGTGAGCTTTTAAAATATGATGACCTAATTCCAATGTTTGCTCAGGACTAAGGGGAGCCTGAAATCGTGACAAGCGAAAAGCAATCGCTGCGTGTCCTAATCGAAAATCACATAAGAATTTTGAAGATTCGCCTTCATCTCGTCTCATTAGCCACTCTCGAAATGATGGATGAAAAAACATGTAAGTATTATCTATTCGTTTCACAAGAAATCCGGATAATGACTTGAATCTTTGTAAGAAATCATCCCATTCTATGAATTCATCAATTTTTAAGGCACAAAGGGAATAGTAGATTTCACTTAATGTCAAGGGATACAGTGCTGCAAGACAAGTATCTAAAATTTGAGCAGTTTTGTCGAAACTTGACGTTGTTGGAAATCTGAGATTAAAATGAAGTAAAAATATTTCAGCCAAGGATACTGGAAGTACTTTATAGCTTGTTGATTTGACCACAAGATGACCGCGTTCGACAAGATCTAATATTAGCTTAGCATAGAGAAACGATCCTTTTGTCAAACTAAGTAGATGCGTGATAAATTTAAATTGTCCTGTACTTGTATCTTTTGCGGCTCCAACATTGTTTTGTATATTTAAACTGTGGTTAACACGGAATGTTATGTATTCGAGCATATCTTTTTGAAGATATTCGTTCGAGCTCCAGCTGTCAAGAGTCATTTTGGTGAATGCCAAGCCTTTGACAAATTCTAACATTTGAGTACGCACAGTTGCTACAACTTTAAGCCAAGATGGAAAGTGTTCGGTCATTTTGCTAATAAAGGATGCTACCGTATAGCCGTGATCGGGGCGATGGTACTCAGCTTCGCATAGTGCATCAACTAAAATAACACAATTTTTCGCTGGGATTTTACCCGTTCTTTTTAAAACTGTCAGCGGTTCCAGAATAGCCATTTGCATAACTCTCTTCGGATCAGCTGTACATTCCCTTATGCTAAGAATATTTTGTAAATGGGGTTCATTGATTAAATATTCCCGGTACGCAGATAATTGTGGAGCTTGGCATAATTGTGCGGCAAGCGAGTGTATGAAATCTGGAACTAGACATGTTATATTATTGTCCGCCTGACAAAAATGATAGGCTACTACATGCGATGCCAGCGCCTTAATTCTATCGTGTCCAACACTTATTTGACAGTATAGACCATCATTTTCACACAATGGAATTTCTCGTTTTCTTCCAAAACAAGAATATTCCACTAGCTGCAGAATAAGTCCAGTTTTTCCAGTTCCAGGATTTCCATTAATTAAAACGCCAGGAGTCTCGGTTGTTGTTAATACCGAAGACAATTCGCGAAGCAGCCATTGTCGCCCAACAAAAAGCGGATCTGGTTCTTGTAAGGGCACTTCGAAAAATAGTGGCTTTAAAGTCAGTTGAGGTGCTTTGTATTGTGCAGCACGCGATCTTAAATCATAGCTATCCTTAGGTCGACTCAATCTAGCTGATCGGTTAGCACTTGATTTACGATTTTTGAACAGCGTCACGTCACCACAGTTAACGCCATGTGAATCTAAAAGTTAAAATGTAATGTAAAATTTATAACATTCATATTGTCATAGTTACTTACTAGCAGCTGAATATCGCTTTACTGGACATTTTGATGAAAGATTGCTTTGCTCGGACACGGACATGGATAAAGAGCTGCCAATAGAGTCAGACTCCGCGTTTGGCGCAATAGACTGTTGATTAACTCTGGACATATCAGCTTCCGAAGAGCCCGTGAGAGTTGACATTGGGCTTGTGTTTTCAGATGCTAACGAACCAAAAGATTGTAGTGGAATCCGTGAATTTTTTTTCGCTTTGTTTTCCAGAAAAAAGCCCAATCTTGTTTGAAGCTCATTATGTGATGATTTACATTTTCTATTGATTGCAACTGGTTTAACGTTGCCACCTTCATCATCTGTAGAAATAATTATATTGTTAGTTGCATGGAAATAAAGATTTTTAATAGTTCATGCACACATGCTATTCAACGTACAAAGTAGTACAAAATCATCACACTTAAGCTCTAAGAACTATAAACTAAACGATAAAACAAGAATAGTTTAAGATCGCATGTTCTGCAAATTTATAATTAAGAGCATTCTTTACACAATCGAAAAAAAGCATTCAAAATATTCCAAAAATCACTCTTTATAGACATCTATATTAACGAGCATGAAAGCAGTCCTGGTACCAAGGCTCATTGTTGCCTGATTTAAAATTTACATCGAACCAGTTAAAGAGTTTAACGAGAGTACCTATGAGTTTAACGGGCGTAACTATGTTGCACTATTTAGAAGAAATATTCAAAGTGCGTTATTTTAAAACCTTTTCCAGATTTTCATGCACATGTATGAACACACATGCAGTGGCACATCTAGGAAGGGGGCTACAGCACCGCCATTTGTTAAATTTGGCAACAGTTGTATCGTAGGGAATTGAATGAAATTGAAATTGTTGGTGATTAATAAACTACAAAACAAGTAGTAGTAGTGCATAAAAAGTAAACAAAACCTGCGGGAGAAGTCCAGCAGAGATGAACGAAAAGCTCTTTTATATACAAGATGTATGTAAACCCAGATCCTGTATCCTCATAAAAAGTGATATTAATGCCTTTATCCTTTCTCAGTGTAGTGATGGGTCGTTTACGAAAAATCCTCTCAGCGACATGTAGTATCCCCAGTCTCTTAGTCAAACAGAACGGAACCTGGACCTCATCCAGTCTTGCAACTCTAGAGCTACTGGTTGACACTCATTTGCCGGGATGTTCAACATCTAGTATAGATGAGTGGACAGAAGCTCCGAGTGGTCATGGTAAGATACACAATATCCTTAGTAGTAGGAGGAAGCTTAAATGAGTGATACACAGTTGCAAGCCCTATAAATAACAGATGGTATCATCCCAGCTGAACTTCAATCAACCTTCGAGATCCTTTTTCCGTGGCCAGAGGTCATCTATAACGCCTACCTTAACCTCACTTACATTCCTATCTCGTGAATGAAGGTTAAGGTAGTCTTTATTCCTAAAGGAGGAAGGGCACGGCAAACTCAATGACTTCAGGCCTATAAGTCTCTCATCCTTTCTTCTCAAAACCTTGGGAAGACATACAATTGCGGTAAAAAAAAAACGCAACACTGCAAAATTTTGGGAATTCCCCAAATCAATGCTCTCGTGCCTGGATACCTTGAGTCAGGTAAATTTTATTGCTTACCTAAAGGATGTTATTTGTTCCCTAATTGCTATAAATGCCCGCTCATAAGGTAATCGGTTAACAGTTGTTAGTTGGTAAGACAATTATTAACAAGTATAAAAAATGCCTCAATTAACTTCGGAAGAGAAAGCTGTGGTAATAGCATTGTACGATGAAAATTTAAGTATGCACAATATATCACGTCGAGTGGGTTGTGCAACATCTACAGTATCCAGATTAATTCGTAAATACAATCGAACGGGAAATACAGGCCGACAAATGGGTTCGGGACGTCCTCGAGCTACTTTGCCACGAGAAGATAGGTATCTTTACAGATTATCCTTGGCCAATCGTTTTAAAACAGCTGTTGATTTAAGCATCGAGTTGGTAGAAACAGATCAGGTGTATATGTCAGGGCGAACCACTATACGACGGTTACAACAGCTTGCATTGCATGGAAGTCGATCCGTTGAAAAAACACTCCTAAGCAGCCCACGACTTAGATGGGCCTCCGAACATCAAAATTGGTCCCAGGACAATTGGAATAGAGTCATATTCTCAGAACGAATGTAAGTTCAATTTACATTGCAGTGATGGTCGATTTTACATGAGGCGAAAAATCGGAGAAAGAACCGTGTCAACGATGGAAGCTGCCAAAACAGCGTATGGGCTTATTTTAGTAGTCGTGGCTTGGGAAGACAAGCCTTTGTTGACACCACAATGAATGCTACGGAGTATGTGTCAGTTCTGGAGCAAAATTTGTTTCCTTCAATACGAGACATGTTTGCCGAGAACGAGGAATTCCGTTTCCAGCAGGATAATGTTCCTTGCGCACATTCTTGAACGACAACGGAATTGACGTCTTGAAGTGGCCTGCACAGAGCGCGGACTTGAATCCCATAGAAAACATTTGGAGTTTTATGAAATATAAAAATAGGCAAAATAGGCAGAATGCAACCGAGGAACAACCAAGAGCTACAGAGAGGAATCAAGTTCCATCAGAGTTAATTACAAACCGCGAAGGTGTAGAGATGTTACTCATATAAGAGGAGGGCCAATAAATTATTATTTTTTTTCTGAACCCAAGTATATAACGATCAATACTGCATAAAGAATATAGCTTCCTTTAGAAGATTGCATCTAGACTGTTCTCTCATCGAGCTTATTGATCTCAAGCTTAAAAGCGGAATCGCTTCAGCTTGGAAGAATCCAATATACAAAAAATTACTAATAGAATCACTCCTAAAAAAGTATCCTCCCTCCTGGATCTGCAGCATTCCGGTCATAAGGTTATCGCCTACGCCGATGATATTGTCCTGATTTGTTTGGGCAAGAACCCAAATACCTTGGCTGAGTTATTACAACATGCCCACCCTAAAGTACTTCTCTTGAGTATCGGGTGTGGTCTGGGGGTAAACCCGGACAAGACAGAAATTTTTTTACGATGTGCCCAAAGCCCAGGGGAAAACCCTTTGATGCGTTAGCATGGCTTTGGCTAGAAGGGAATTATGGTAAGGGGAATGAGGAAACTTGAACGCCTTGTTTTTGCATTGCTGCGAGCTAGATAACAGCCCAGAAATGGTGTGAATTTTTTTTAATTCTATTTTTAAAAACCTTCGGGGAGACCGAGTCTCGAACCAAGGAACCAAAGCTTGGTGGTCGTTCAGCTCAACCAATTGAACCAACTCCGTCTCCATCTGACTATACTGTTCATGCCGTAAAGTCAACTTTCATACCATTATCTCGGAAATGTAGAGTTGACCAAGTTAAATACCTAGGGGCGACAACGGGCCGCTAAGGTCTCAGTGCAAGAAAAACAAGTAAACCAAATACCTACGCCTATATATAAGTCAGCTGGAAACCTAACATTAAAGAAAGAATACGTAAAGCTATAAAATCGCTGTACTCGTGCTAAAAGGTTATAGCTAAAAGATAGGTTATGGAGCCACGCAATGTGTACTGGCTCTACACTATGTTATACGACCTATACTTACTTACGGGGTGGTCGTATGGTGGACAGCACTGGATAAAATTACCCACAAGAAAGCATTAGAAAATTTTCAGAGCATGGCTGCACTACTGGTAACATCCTCTAAAGCACTTAACACAATTCTCCACTTCATGTTGGTGGATCATTTTAGTAAGTAAACCGCATCCTCGTCGCCATTAGACTCAACTTAGTCTTAGACTTGGACGCGTACTGACTACGGACATTCGAAAATACTGGACGGCAGAGTAACAACAAACACTGACTATACCACACTCAAGCCTTTCTTCAACGCTAAATTTGACTCCTCTATCACTACCAGGTCGGAATGGGAGGATGCCCCCCCCTTAGAGAGACCTTGGCCGCGTTTGAAAAAAATGGATTTTACTTTAAAACACTGCAGCTTGAATGAAAATTGTACAGACAATTTTTTATCGTAACCACACGGTCAGCTTCTTTGCAGATTCATAAGCTTCCAGATGGGGCTTTAATAATATCAGAAAAATATTGCGAAAAAGTAGAGATTCCCAATCTCTATTGAAATGAGAGGCAAGTGCGGATTGAAGACTGAGCTGTTCAAATATGCTTTTAGGCTTACTTTCTACAGTAGGGTGTGGTAAATTTAAAGTTAAGTCTATGCCGAGATATACTACGAGAAAGAAGAATTTTTCATGGTTACTATGAGAATTAGAGCACAAGTACAATTTATTTGATTGTCCCAGCTGTTCGCTCATGTTACCAGTTTTATATTTAAAGTAGACTTTCTAAGAGTGATAGAATTGAAATAAGAACCATTTGTATCTAAGTGAAGATCATATTTTAGTGTCTCGCTATTACATTTTAGGAGGAGTCATTGCCATTAAAGTTTTGTGTGTGTAGGTGATAGTATATTAGGAAACAACTAAAGCATAATACTTCACTAGGACATTGCGTACGTTTGTAATAAAATAAAAGCTTCTTTTAATTTTTATAGGTTTAAGTAAAAATGTGAAGATTCAAAAAAAATATTTACAAAAGCTTTATAAAAAATTCTCAAAAAAACTTTTAAACTTAAACGTGTTAGTGTTAATAATATTGAAAACCTTCAAAACATTCCAAAATCGTTACACTCGTAAAAATATCAATTCTCCCAAAAGTTTCCTGCCTGCAAGTTGATTGAGTCCGGCGTTTGTTGTTGACGAATGAGCATTCCATAATGATTTAATTTTACTGAATACCAAAGATGATAGGTGACCTGCATAAGCTGACGTTCCAGCTAACCGCAAACGATTATTTTTGCTATCGCCAGAATTACTATTACTTACAATATTTCTTCTCCTATTAATGAGTGCCGAATCAGAGCATGTCGAACTTTCAAGGGATGCTGAACCTTTTTCAAAAACACTAATTAGAAATAGTGCGTAGCACAGAATTACCAGTATAGTATATTATGTAAACATGCAAAACTATTAATCATTACACTAAGTCTCATTTTTTATTCATTTTATGTATTGTGAGCGTATGTACATAAAATAACGAATTTCATCTGATATGAGTAATAAAACAGTAGTCATTTAAAAGGTATTAAAAACTAGTTGATGCCCTCGAAAGGGTTCTGGATCTGTATATGTAAAATCTTTACCCCAATCTACTATCTAGGACCCAACATGCATGTACGAAGGACAAGTTGGTAGACACTATTCTGTATAAGGCGGTGTCAAAAGGATCGAAAAGTACCTGCACTACACAGAATAGACCTTAGGAACCTTTACTCAAAAAAAAAGCCACATCTACGAGTTATCAGCAGTTTTTTAACACTCAAACAATTATTCGGCAATTAGCCTAGGGAGGGGCGGAACATAAAATTGGTAGCATAAAATAAATGCCGAGTAATAACTGCATCACATTTATTTCGTGATTAGCTGGAGTGGTAGCAAGGGTAGAATAAAACGGTTATCGGTAAGCCAGGTCACTCAAATCGGAAAATATCACGCCATTTTTGCAAATAGTTCATATAACACGAGACATGGAACGCACAAAGGGACCAAAAGATATTTCAAAGGCTTTTGATAGAGTCTGGCATGCTGCCCTTCTAGCCAAACTTCAAGCATTTGGTCTGCACCCTCACCTCGTTATGAATAGAGTTTTTTGTCAGACCGTTCAATCCGTTTAGTAATTGACGGAGTTATATCTTCGTAATAAATGCCGGTGTACATCAGGGTTCAACTCTTTCACCAACCTTATTTATTCTTTTTATTAATGACCGTTTATGCCTTACTCTCAATCCTATTCATAGTTTCGCTGACGACAGTACCTTTGAATTCGCTTACTCTTTTAATTCTGTAATGAATTCTCGTAGAAATGCTACAGAAATCAATCGAGAACGCATGTTTGGATCATTAAACAACGACATTTCTATGGTCCTCGCTGCGTGGCAGAGCAAATCGTGTTTCGTTCAATGCATCCAGAATTCAATGCTGTTTAATTAATGTCCCTTAAGAAACGCCCAGTTGAGGGTGCTCAACCTATTTCAGTCGACGGAGTGAATATATCCAATTCTCCCTCTCTAAACATCTTGGATATTGAGATATCCAGCAATCATAGCTGGATTGATCATATATTTGCAATCGCTGCTAAAAGTGCGATGATATTCTTGGGTTTTCTACAGAGATCTAAGAAATATTTCACCCCATCTGACTTAGCGCTGATCTACAAATCCCTCATCAGACCTAGACTCGAATATAATTCTCATATTTGGGCAGGAGCTAGACACACCGCATTGTTCGCGTTAAACAAATTCCAACGTAAACCTATTAAACTTATTGGAGATTCTTCAATCTATAAGAGCATTGACTCTCTTGAACCACGGCCATTGTTCTAACGAAATAACAACGCGCGATACAAGAGCTTCAAGTCCCTCCCACCGCTCTCCAGGTCAAATTAGGACACACTGTTAAATTTCGGGAATCTTCTCTAAGCAGAACAAGAATGTGGAACACTTAACCATCTTTTGTTTTCCCTCATCTTATAACCGCGAAAATTTCAAACGGGTCCACCTATACTCAACCTCTTAACCCATTCCCCTCAACCTTAATTCCTTTCTTGCAAAGCTGTGCTTTGGCAACATAGGGCATCCACTGAGCTTTGGAAACTCTTTGGTACTCCTCGTACCGACGGAGGTCAGTAGGAGTAGCACCCTGAAAGCCTGGCAACTCAATCTGCTTCACAGTAAGGCGGCATGAGCTTGAATGTTCCGACGTTTTGTGGAACAGGAGCTGAATAATAGCGCTGCTGCAGAAACCCTGGATATTCAGAAAGAGAGTAAAAGGGCACTGGGAGAAAATCGCTAATCTGTTTTTCGTAAACTGAGATAGCACAACTAGATCCTTCATTATAGTCAGGAGTGGAGTTTAGGCGGCGTTACTGCAACAACTTAGTAAGCGAGAACTTGCGATGGTTTGTGTGGGATTCATATGACAAAAGGGTCTCACCCCCAGTGAGGGAAGTGGAGACTCTGGTGAAATACTGCATAGATCCTAGATATGTTGAAGAGTTCTGAGATGACTGACGGCACTTTTAACAGGACATGGATACTTCAGGTGTCATCTAAAGAAGAGATGAAGGAGCAAGAGAGGCTGATGGGACACCACAGGATGGAGGCCGAAAGGATAGGAGAGGTGTCTCACAAGCAAATGATTGCGCTGACCCGGGAAATCGAGCTAAGGGAAGAAAACTAGATAAGTCCGGGTATTTCTTGCTGAGATCCTTGTCATCTGCGGTGTGGGGTAGGGACGAAAAGGGTCCCGAATAAAGTAGTTTTATTCGGATAATCCCTCTAGAGGTGGTTTAGTAAGTAAACATTTTACACGGCCAGAGGCAGTCGAGTCTCCTGGCTTCTTTGGAAGATTTGGGTCTTAATTGGCTCACTGAGACATATTCTTTTTCATACTTCAATTTATGACGTAGTTGACCAATCTCGTCTTCCGCAGCACGATTTAAGGTAACACTTTCTACTATTGCGGGGCTTAGCTCGCTGTCACATTCTAGTAACAATTAAGTTTTAATAAATTATGTACCTTTTTAAATATCCTTAACTAGTTGTATTCATTTTTTGAAATAAGTTTTACTGATAAATGTTTAGACATACAAACTTGAAGAAATATGGTAAGAACTAGTTTTCCCTAGTGTATTTTTACAATAAAAACTACATGACTATAAATAGTATAAAGAAATACTATAAAGATAATTTACGCTCACCTGATAATGTTGTGGAATCAACACATCCATTCGATGAAGATCTTCGGTGATTAAGACCAAAGCTTCTAATACTCTTTGCATTAAAAATTTTTCGACGATTTTGGGGTGTAGCACACGAAGATGTTGAGATTTCTAAGCAACTTCGATTAGAAGCATAATACTGAGGTTTCATGTTTGGATACTTTTGAAATTTGTCCGAGCAATGGCGTTGGAGTTCAGGAGATACTGAGTCTTGACGAGCCTGTAAATAAAAATGAACTTTTATTATTTTTGTATACGGAATATTAGGGCTACATGATTCTGTTTGTTGGATAGAAGAGATATATAGTCGACAAAGTACAAGTGCGTAAGGTGGTTAAAAAGTTTCCATATAATTCCGGATGGGTGGTCGTCTAGGGTGGTGCGCAATACGACATTAATGACGATCAGAAAAAGAAAAGGCGACTGTATATATCCTTCGCTCCGTTCAGCACGTGGCAGGGCCCAACAGTTGTCCCTTGTGTAGGACGTGATATTGGGCACCTGAGTAGGACTCCTTTATAAGGGTGATAATTTCTTCTGGGATGCTTCTCCTACGTAAAGCTGCCCATATATACTTGAGAGCAACGCTGTCAAACGCCTTCGCAAAATCGATGAACATAAAATGTAAAGGGGAGCGAATACGCCCTTACAAGATGGCAAGACCACTGGGATAGAGAGACAAGAGGGAGATGTACCGCTATACTAATACCAGACCTAAAGAAGTGGCTAAAGTGAGAACACGGAGAGGTAAACTACTACCTGACGCAGTGCTTGACCGGACACGGGTACTTTAACGCTTACCTCCATAAAATGGGAAAAACGGAAAGCTCAGCCTGCCAATACGGCGACTCCCAACACACCTTCTTCGAATGCAGAAGGTGCAACGCAGAAAGACAGGAGCTAGAAGAACAGCTCGGGGGATTCACGCCCGAAGACATAGTGAACAGCATGCTCAGAAGTAAAGCGCAATGGGACCGAGTTGCAGTATTTATCCAGAAGATCCTGCAACAAAAGAAAAAGGAAACCCCAGAAGCACTGGACGAACTGTAGTGGGATAAGACCTAGAACATAAGAAGCCAATGATGGCGTAATAGGTACCACCCTGAAGTAATACGAAAAGTAGTCCCGGGGTGGAGACATGCCTGGAAGGAGGAGCTTTTTTAGTGGGTACGAGTCCCACACACCAGGGCAAGATAAAGCATTTTTCCTCCTCCCAAAAAAAAGGATCTCCTCGTCACAAGAAAGCTCGTCAGGTGAAACCGAATGTGAAGACGATGCTGATCTGTTTTTTTTTTGACATCAAAGGGATCGTACACTCAGAATTTGTCCCTTAGAAGCAGACAATAAACAAACAATTCTATTTGAAGTTTATGAAAAGGCTGGGCAGGAATTTGGCACGAAAACGTCCGGCTTTGTGGAATTCTCAGTGTTTGGCCTCAATGAAGACGGCTACCTTGACCCACGCGCCCTATTCGGCAGATTTAACCCGCTCGGACCTCTTCCTGTTCTCGAGGATGAAAAGGGACTTGAAAGAGAAGCGTTTTGATGATACCGAAGATGTAAAATGTAATGTCACGAAGGTGCTAGCAGGTATTATTGAGGACGAATTTAAAAGGTGCTTCCAACACTGGAATGATGAACGTTTGGACAAGTTTATTAATGCTAATGGGGAGTACTTTGAAGGAGATTGAGGTTGTATTTGAAAAACAATAAAGTAAATGCTTACGATAAAGAAATTCCGGTTATTTCTGGGTCCCCCCCCCCCTTATTTGACCCATCAAATACCTCTTTATCCAAGCCTGAAAGTGGATTCCATTCCTGCGTCTGATATTCTTCGTGATATATCCAACTGAATGGAAACAGGCGTAATTGTCAATATCTCCAACAAAGGCGATCCTCAGGTTGTAGCAATTAGTGTGGTGTCAAGATACAGAGTACGGTATATTCTCCAAATTGATGGCAAAGATCATCTTAATGCGAATCAGGTAGACTTTCGGTAGGGTTTCTCAACACCTTCCGAATTATCATCGAGCAATCTGCCGAATGGAGGTTCACTTTGCATCTAATATTCGTCGATTTCAAGAGGGCGTTTGACAACGTGGATTTCCAGTATATATGGGTAGGGTACGTTACGTAGGACAGAAATCTCAAAGAAAATTATTATTAAAAGGAGTCAGAAACCCCATGTCATAGAAGCAAAGAAAACTAGCATAGAAGAAAATTTAAATAATTACAGATAACTGATCTAGAGAATTGCTTAGGAGTTGTACAGTAGTTAGAGCTTGGGTGAATCGACCACTGTCCAGAAATATATTTTTATTTGGTTCTGCGTTATATGGTGCTCATTATGTTAGAATATGAATGTAATAATATGCAAATTTTGAAGGATTTGCATATTATTTAACTAAAATCTTTTATAGGTCTCAGAACAATTTAAACCTACACCACATTATAAGACAAATCGAGGATGGATAGCAGATACTTTTTATTCTGATCACGATAAACGATTGCCATAATAATTCAGGAGAGTTTTACAAGTAGCTCAGCGCGGAAGCTCTAATTAAAAGAAATTCAACGTTGGTTCCCGAAGCAATTATTATTAAAACATTAACATATCAGTTTACTTGCTTACCTGTACATGTGTTTAACTTCCAGTTTTAAAAAAATTACCTGCATATACAAAGATACGTGCTGCTCAGATCAAAGCAGTTATTAGTGAACCTGTTTATCAAAGGCTTCTGCATCCAAACAAGATAAAATAAGAACTTTAAAGTTGGTTTGGATTTAGCAAAACTTGTTTCTTAAGGCAGACCTTAAGGTTCATCGCCGCTTTTCCATTATGGGATATTCTTTATTTATCTCGTCTTGAGTGGCTGATGGAACAATGTTCCCTGCTCCGATGAGTCATTGTCAGCATATAATTTGCACTTTTAATCTTTTCTCGCATTTCTACAATTGTAGCAAGGATCATAATTGAATTTTAAAAAGTTCCGAGTAAAGGGCCGTATTTACGTTTCTCTTTTGATTTTTATGACGGTAATAGTTGAGAAATATTACTGGGTCATCCCCCAAGGCCCCAAAAAGACTTTCAGTGCCCCGAATATATATAACAAACAAAACCAAAAATTTGTAGAACAAGATTTTTAAGCTTTCTCAGAAACCATGCTACAGGGGCTTTTGTGATTTAAATTCAGTTAATTGAAAATTATTACTAAACAAATGATGGTACACTGATTCCTCGTGCTGACTGTTTCAAAGGAAGACAGTTTTTGTAGAATATATAAAATATTGTTCTCTAAAGCAAAAAGTCTATTACATTATTACTTGTATTTTATAAGGATAGCGAATAGGAATAAAAGTAACTTGGAAAAATGCCGTTTCAAGTCCACCAGCTCTGGATGACTTCGAGAAAGTTTTAAGTAAGAAACTTAAGGCTTTTGTCTAAGTTGACTTTTGCGTGAGGAGTGAAAATCTTCCAAAGACACCAGGAGAATCGATTCTCCCTGGTAGTGTGAGATTTTTACTCCCCTCGAGGGATTTTCCGAAACAGACCACTTTATCCAGGTCCCTTTTTGTCCCTACCCTTTGCGCTCTCAGCGAGAGAGACCCGGACTAATCCAGTTTTCTTCCTTTACCTCGATGCTTGTAGAGTAGGGGGCTTGGCTCTACATGAGATAACTTTTTAACAGTGAAAGCGTTATAAACTTGTGAGCCGTGGCAACCTTCTTTACATGAAATCCTTTTGGTGGGATAAATTTTTCACGGGGAAACCGAAGATCGAACCCAGTGATGGGCATTATTCGAATAAATTTTCAATCAAATAACGATTTTTTCAAAAATTCGAATAAAAAATTATTTGAATAAATTTTTATTCGATTTTCAATTCATTTTAAGTTATTCGCAAATAATTATTTGTTATTTGGTGCTCCTTAATCCAATTTCAAATAATTATTTGGTATTCGATCGTTCGTTATTCGATAATCAAATAATTATTCGTTATTTGATGACTTATTTGCAAATAATTATCTGTTATTTGGTGCTTTTTATTCGAATTTCAAATAATTATTTGTTATTCGATTATTACATAATTATTCGGTAGTTCATGTCTCTTTATGAAATAATTATTTGTTGTTGGTGTCCTTTAGTTCAATTTCAAAATAATATTTCTTGGTACACGCATTTCATAACACAATTTGTCTCTTACTTAGGAAATTAAAACTGCCTTGTTATGTTTCGATATTTACAGTAAAGATTTTAGTACGTGATATCATAAAACAAATAAGTATTCCATAAAGAGACATCAACTATCGAATAATCACTTGATAATCTAATAACAAATAATTATTTGAAATTCGAATAAAAAGCACCAAATAACAGATAATTATTTGCGAATAATCCTCCAAATAACAAATGATTCTTGTAATCAAATAAATTTTTATTCGATTTTTAAATTTATTTGAGCTTTTAGCTTTTATCTTTATTCGAATAAAAAATGCCCATCTCTTCGAACCCTGGCACCATGGCGTGGTGATCGTGTCACTTAACCAATTCATTCAACTCCGTCTCCTAATTCTTATAAAAGGTTATGTACATTTGCGTTATTTTAACTGACTTTTTTACATGCATTCCTAAATTATGATTTTTTATTAGAAAAAAAAAAACAGACATCATCCAAATTATTTAACTAATCTTGAAATAGGCAAATAAAAAAGGTTGACAAAATATAAATATAGTTTACCTGTGTTATTTTTGAAAAAATGTTGTTTGATCGAAAATGCTGCCTGGGCTGTAGCTGCGGTGAACCAAGAGGACTAACTATAGTTGTAGTAGAACCTCCAATACCTGTGTCATATCCATGAAGCTGATTTATTCCAATATCTGAAATTGAATGGTTTTCATTTGAGACGAACTTGTTAACATTGGTTACTAAAGTAAAATATAAAAATACACATAAATATTGGATATCGTACAGCATAGCTACATTATAAATATAATATAATTATAATTTTCGCGATTCGCAATGTCGCAATGATAAATTCAGGTAAAAATGCTCAAAATACAAAATTAAGCTTATGAATAATATTTTGATCTCAAACGAAGGTGGATCAAATGGTTGAGTGGCACAATTACCAAGTCATGGTATCAGGGTTCGAGCCTCGGCAGCCCCGTGAGATTTTAATAAGAAATTAATAAATCCACTCGGTCTCTGGGCTGTTGTCTAGCTCGCAGGAATTAGGAAAAAACAAAACGTTCAAGTTTCCTCATTCCCTTACCCTAATGCCTTCCGGACAAAGCCATGCTAAATGCATGATAGGGTTGTCCCCTAGGCTTTGGCTACATCATAAAAAACAATTTTTGGCAAATTTATTTTTCAATATAAAAACTATAATACTTTCAGGTAACCAATAATTTTAAAATGTACTATGTTTCGCAATTACGAAATACGGACAATTCGTCGTAAAACTATTCATCGTAAACAAATCATCGTAAAACAATTCATCGTAAGAGCAATTCGTCGTAACTCAATTCATCGTAAATCAATTAATCGTAAATCAATTCATCGTAAACCAATTCACGTGTACGCAACACGTTCCGTAAAATTTTTATTAGACTTTCTGGGAGGAAGAGGTGTATTAATAAGCAGGATCCCCCCCCCTCCGCCCCACCATAGTACGGATCCGTGTACTGTGAATTGGTTTACGATGAATTGTTTACGACGAATTATCCGGATCCTCGCAATTTCACCTGTGCGACATCTGACGGAGCAGAGTTTGATTAGGATCAGAACACATAAAGGCGTCACGGCTGGTAAAAGGCCATGGGGGTTGCAGAGACAATGTCAGTGATTCGGAATCCACTTTAAATTGTAGTTCCACTTGCAACCGCTATCGCGAAGTTCTTCTCCCGCCCCGTGTCATACAAGGGGTTACATTAACTAGAAAGATAGAGAAATGGGAGTAGGGGAGAGTGAGCCTAACTTCATTTCGTGTGAGCTAATTTAGATGATTCCTTTTTGCGGTGTGAAGTAAACTGCCGGATTACCACCAGGGTAAAAATATATCGAGGGTTAGCCGTAATGTGGAGCCGAATTTGAATGAAAACGAGTAGGAAACCCAAGTAGAGTTAGCTTGTGGACTAGGATACTATGGTCTATCCTATCAAAGGCCTTGCTAAAATCCGTGAAAATCCACCTGCTAACCCGATTCGATAACTGACAAACAGTAATTCAGGAATTCAAGGAGGTTGGTGCTGGTTGATTTACCTCTAAGGAATCCATGCTGAAAAGAGCAAATGAAAGGTTTACAGTGGAAACGAAGCACATCACAGATTAAAGCCTCGAAAATTTTTGCTACATGACACAATCTAGCAATAGGACGGTAATAACAGATATCGGACTTGCTGCCCTTCTTATGAAGAGGGATAATTAGAGAGCTCTTCCGAAGAACAGGGAAACGGCCAGAACACACGGCATATTAGATGTTGTGTTACGCTTGCGCACTAGTGTCGTGGATAAACGAAACTTAGCTGTTACAAGATAGTCATCACTGCCAATATCCTAGACCTTACGTCGAGAAGACAATTTCTTCAACTTTTCGAAACAGCAATATGACTAATCTGATTCTCAGTTCTGCCGTCTGGGGAAACCCAGGATGTTAAATGGCATTGTGTTTAAATAAGGATCCACAAATTTGACGCCTACAATAATTCCGTGGTAAATGGTAACAAGCCAATAACTCTTAAAACATTTCAAGTAATTTCGTAAATATCGCGGCGGATGTTGCTCGGCGTATCCTAACATATATGTTCGATTACTTAAATCGAATGGAATTATTCTAATAAGCCTTCCACTTGTAAAAAAAATCTGATTTTAAATTTAGTTGCATAGCAATATTAATAAATAACTTACCTTTCTGTTGTAGGGAAGAATCTGAGCAAATAGGACAATGCTCGTTACGAAACATACAAGAGTAGCATATTTCATGGCCGCACGAATCAATTAATTTTCTTTTCTTTCCTTTATCAAATAACGTTTGACAACTGGGGCACATTGATCCAACATTTTCATTTTCGAGCAATTTCTTAATGGACTGCAGATCTGAAAATACATAAATAATAACTATGTATAATTTTCTTTCTAAATAACATTTTATGAAAATATTAAGATGAAGTAGTTTTAGAATCCAAGTTGCTCACATACATATAACTAAAGCTCTACAAAACAGATGATGGAAGAAGCGCTGATGGGCATGTGGCTGACCACACTTTGGAATCTCTTCCAGAAATCTTTCAGTTTGCGAGAAAATATATTTAAAAAATCTAGCGGCAAAATAAAAACTCGGTATTGTATGGGAGCTAACTGTGGGGGGTTTACGCCTAACGAAACCAGGTGACGCCCCCTCTACGTCCCCCAACCCTACGGCAATTTTTTTTCTTATATTAGAATTGGAGATCATGCTCTATACGACAACAAAAAGGAATCATCCAAATCGGTTCACGCGTTACGAAGTTAGGTTCAACCCTTCCCCACCCCACACACACAACCCCCCCCCCCCAGACACACAACCCAATCCAACCAAAAAATATATATGTATGGTAGAAATCAGCGAACTATACCAACAAAAAGAGAACGATCAACTATACAACGAAAAAAGAACCATCCAATTCGGACCAAGTTCATCTAAATCGACCTGGTTCAATCCCCACCTCCCTACCTCTACCCCTACAACAAATTTTTCACATGGTACCAACCGGGCAACATACTATAGCCCATGCCCATAGAGACAAAATTCGGGCCCGGAGGTACCACATAGGGCCCCTACGAAAGGAATTTCGGGCCCGGGACTAAGCGTTTACGGGCCCGTATACAATCGAAGGAGTGACTTACAATTTAAAATCTGTCTAGTATATTACACTTTTTTGATCGTGAAACATTTTTTTATATATATAATTAAAATGGAAAAAAATTTCCGTTGATGACTTAGATGACGAAGCCCCTTTTGAAAGCCCGGGCCCAGGGGGTTCGCCCCCCCCCCCCCCCCCCCCCCCTCGACGGCCCTGCTATAGCCAACAAAAAAGAATTCAAATCGGTCCACGCTTAATGAAGTTAGTCTACCTCTTTCATATCATACTCTATACTACAACAAAAATAACCATCTAAATCGGTCCACGTGTTACAAAGTTAGACCATAGGGATTGCAGAGAAAATGCCAGTGGTTCGGAATCCACTTTAATTGGTCCACTTGCAATCGTTGTCTGGAATCGGATGAAGTTCTTCTCCCGTCTCATGCCCCGCAAGGGGTTACAGGAACTAGAGAGAGAGAGAAGGTATTCTTTTAAGGACAGTCTTTCTATACATCAGGTCAAATATAACGTTCGGTCATAATGTTCGTGGTGGATTTCACTCCTGGGTGGGCAGACCATGTTACTTCTCTAGAACGAGCTGCCAGAGATTTCTTTTGACATATGGACGCAATCTGTTATAACTTGCATCGCAGTAGATAGTTAATTAGCTTCATTGACACTTGCTTTCTAAACTCTTTTAACGGGAGACGGAGTTGGATCAATTCGTTGTGCCGCACGACCACCATGCCATGGGTTCCGGGTTCGAGACCAGGTCTCCCCGTGAGCTTTTATTAAGAAATTAAAATAATCCACTCCGTCTCTGGGCTGTTGTCTAGCTCGCAGCAATGCAAAAACAAGACTTTTAAGTTTCCTCACTTAACTTACCCTAATTCTCAAAAAAAAAAACAAGTGTTGTATATCTTCGTCATATCGTTGCTCAAATGCTATAATAAAATCCTATTATAGAATTGTTTCCTGTTTGCTGTGTTAGTTTTTTTTTTAAGTTAAACCCGAGAGTTGATATAACTCTACCGACGGTTTGATGAATGACCGCTCCTACGGCGTTGTCGGATGCTCTAGATACAAGCCTGAAAGCAAATACGAACAGCTGTTTATTGGTGGTGTAAACAGACTACACTTTTCACAGTAAATTACAGGAATGGGTTGGGAAATTTTACTTTCTCATCATATTTTTGTTAGATATTTAAGTTTTAACCTGACATTAGTTTAAGGTCAATCTACAAATGTTCTGAACACGTGTTAACTGTAAAAACTTTCTTCATTACAATTTTCATCCAGAGTACGGTGTTTGTTCGATGTATGTCTCCTATCCAACAAACATATCAGGTATCCCTAATTTCAAAACTCCTGAGCAGAGAAGGTCGCAGAGCAAGGCTTAAGATTAATGCTGCTAAAACCAAACTTATGAGCTTGGAGTCCACGAGGCAAAATTAAATTTATCTTGAAGAGCAGCAAATAGAACAAGAGGATAAATTTTGCTATTTCGAAAGCATAATTACAAGCAATACTGGCAATTAATACTCATGTTGAAATCTGTCGCCAATAACAAGATCTCCAGACGAACAAAACTCCGAAACGTCTAACAAAATCTACAAAGTAATGGGTACAATTGAGCCCCCCCCCCCCCCCCCCCCGAGCCACAACAGAACTTTTTTTTATAGGGGAAAGACGCATATAAGAAAAATTACGGTGAAGAGCACTGTAAAAATTACTATACTTAACTGGATCGATGGATGGAATCATACAAGTCCCACATCAGGTCTAGATTGGAATATAGTTTCCATATTTGGATAAAAGCCGGGCATACCGCATTGTCCCAGTTAGATTAAATTTTAAGAAAGACTATTAAACTTATTGGCGACTTCACCATCTCTGAGTACATTGACTCTCTGAAGCATCGACGGAATTTCGGTTGTCTTTCACTCTTCCATCGCGTGTTTCACTCTTCTACGGCCGTTTCCACGGCTATTGTTCTAACGAAATTGCTAGCCTAATTTTTTGTAGATGCATTGCAAAGCGTGATAGAAGAGCTTGAAGTTGCTCCCAACCCTATACTCTAAAGGACAAATTTGGAAAAATTTCGGAAAGCTTTCCTAAGCAGAACAACACGCATATTGAATAGTTTACGTACATCGTCATATTAACCCATTTCCCTTATCCTTACTTCTCTGCCTGCCAAAGCTGTGCCTTAGCATTATTGGGCACTCCCTTGAACTTTAGCATTCTGATTAAAAAAATAATAATTGAATATTATTTAATATTTTTATTAATAATGCAATAAAAAAATTAGTTAAGAGCATGTTGGACACACACATGATTGTGTTTAGTAGGTATTTCAAGCAAAATCCTGCATTTGCACCTGCCTCTGTCCCACAAGGAGTTAAAATAACCAGAGAGAGTACGGTGTTTTAAAGAGAAAACTCTCTTGTGTTAGGTTTGTTGACGTACTCAGGTGTAATGCATAAATGACATTAGTATTTATCTTTTGGTTTGGGTTAGAATAGCATGCAGTTGTGTGCAAGGCATGGTTAATCTGTGGTACAAAAACGTACAAAGTCGTCATTGGTTCTTTCACAATCTACTCTAGATACACGACCGGAATCTGACATTAACAGCTGAGCATTGGTGGTGTAAACAAACCAAAACTTGCCACAGTAGACATAAGTAAAAAGTTGGTGACTTCTCGTAGTATTTTTGGCAATATATTTAAACACTTAAATTGGATTTTACTTGAGGTGGTAGAACAAAGTGGTGGAGAAATGGCCCAACTGTCATGTTTTCCAGGCTTGTATCTAGAGTAGCCTGTTGTTCTTTTAATTATGATATCTTCCTTTTGAAGGCAAATCATAGTATTTAAGGGTATATTTCAGCGGTATCAGTCAAAATATATATTTTTTTAATTATTTGGATAGATAAAGAAGTATATTTACAATAGTGCTCATAATAAATTGTATATCGATGGTTAAGTGCACAAAAGTTATATCTCCAAGAATCTTGGTTTTGAGTTAAAAGCTGTGGAAAGTTGAAACCAACACGTAAAGGAAAGTAGAAGATCAAGTTTCATGAAGCTTCCTACAGTATCCTTTGAATCAACGTTAGTCCGTTTTATTACAAATGGAGATATTGATGGATTTGGATGTACAGTGTGTCGTTGATATATACAACATTTGTGAAGTCTGTAATTTCCGATGAGGTCTACTTAGGCATATAACCTTTGGGCAGAATAACATATAAGTAGGTGCAAAGTAGTAGTTTTATCCAGAAATCTTAAAACTATTAAAAAGTGGAGATACAACATTTGTGCACTCAACCATCAATACAATTATAGCTTAAACTAAGTAGGCTAAAAATTGACCTATCGCTTATCTGCAAATATATGGCAGGAACTCCATTTAGAGCATTAATGACTATAACTGGTTACGGTCTTATTTCAGTCGACATAATTTTCATTTACATAACAAGTGAACCGTACACTATAGCGGTTTGATAGTGTAAGTACATTTGCCATATTCATAAAAACCAGTTGATTTAAAATGAGAGCATGGCACATGATAGCTACACGTCGAAGCACATAGTAAACGGCATTATGGCATATATGTAATACCAACCTACGAGAGAGTCTGCAGAAAATTCGTTTGCATTTTTTTTAAGCTGCCACTTGGTGTTCCTACATGAGGGCACTTAATGACGGTTGCATATAGGGTTACTATTCCTACTGCTATGCTCCGCAATGGAGTCGCCTACGTACACTCGCCAAATCAACTCGTAAAGGATAGAATTGCGATCATTCATAAAATTTAGTTTCTCGCATGATCACTTCTGTGGGCAACCTCAGCTTGCTTTTTCCGCCTCCGCCGAGGTGAGCTTCTTGAAAATATTGTATGTGGTCGTGTTATGATTTGCTTTCAGCTGCTTTAATGAAATTTTGCGCATTCATGCCGGCTTTAATGTCTCAAGCGGGTAGTTTTCATGTAAATTTGAAGTTACCATACAATTCATACAACAGACAGCAAATTTTCACTTTTGCAATTAAAACTCGTAAAATTTGAAAGTAATTTCAGGGTTTCATGAAAGACCTCGATAACGCCTTCTTAAAAAATACCTTAAGATGATGAAATTGTTTATGTGCCCACTTCCATGAAAATTTTCAATAATTCTATACAATCAGCTGATAGGTGATAGATACAGTCAGAATTTCCACAATTAAACCACGTCTTACACTCAAAACAAGCTGGGATCTGTCTGATCCTCAACCACCCTACGTCTTTACACAATAAAATAGTTTAAAAAAAATTAAACTGAGTTGGCATAAAATAATATTTAATTTTAAGCATATTTTGTAATCGGTGCAAATTAAACAAAGAAAACAACTACCTTCATATAACGAGAATCAATCCAAACATAGGAATATGTGCTGAACAACCTCGACCCAGTTGATGTGGACGGCGAAATAGGGATCCCATACCGGACAAGCATATTCCAGAATGGGCCTAACGAATGTGCAGAAGAGAAGCCTTGTTAAGTAGGGATCGTCAAGCTCCCTGGACAACCTTTTCGCAAAGCCAAGCATAGAATTAGCCCTACCTAGTACCTACACGAAGTCCACGTGGTCCTCGATAGATAGACGGAAATTAAGAAGCACCCCGAAGTCCCTGACCCGGTCAAGCCTACTAAACATACTTCCATTCAAAGATTAGTCAGAGTCGTTGTCGCACGAGACGACTCAGGAAACTTTGTTATCATCGGCATAACATAAGATTCTGGAGCTAGTCAAAAGCAACAAAACATTATTAATAAAAATGATAAAAAGGAGAGGGTCAAGAATACTGCCCTGAGGCATCCCGGAAAAAACAGAGATTTCATTGAATAGCGCGCTGCGGAATAAAACACACTGAATGTGACCAGACAGGTAGCAGGACAACCAATCAACAAGAAGCGGTGGAAACCCGAGTAGATGAAGCTTGTGAATGAGAATCCCGTGGTCGATTCTGTCGAAGGCCTTACTGAAATCAATGAATATGTAGTCGACCTGGAAGTCAGACTGAATCGGAGGCAAGCAGTGATGCACGAATTCGAGTAAGTTGATAGTAGTGGATTTATCCTTAACGAAGTCATTCTGGAAAGAACCAATGAAAGCTCTGCAATTAAAACGGAGCACGGCACTGATTAGGGCCTCGAACGCATTCGCGATATAGCAAAAGTTGACGATGGGTCTATAATTGAAGATGTCAGATTTGTCACCCTTCTTGTGAAGAGGTCTTATTTTATGCAAACTGTTCAAAACTTGAGCAACGTAAGAAATATAAATTTTTGTTCACACGATCGGTGTTGAGCATATGGAATTTGGTGAAAATCGCGTTGCTGAAGGTCTATAAAGATGTCCTCTCTGGAACCCTGGACCTGCCCGGCACTGCCTAGATGCTGGTTGACATCAAGGCCATATAAATCTCGTCGCATGCTTTGATCAAAGGTCTGCGGAGCTTTATAGCCAGGCGATCCCCCGTTTAGGGAATGTCTGGCCAGGTGCTAGAATTGAGGTTGTTCCAAAGGACCAGATCGCGAATAGACCGAGGTCTAGAACTTGGAACCCTCCAATCCAAAAGAAATCTTGGATCAAATACAATTAAGTAAGCCTGGTCTACTCACCCAAGATTGGGAGGTAGCCCAGGCATGTGAGGTTAGGGGCAGCTCAAGACAGGCTGTTGTTGACCTGATTGAGAAATAACTCACCCGGTCGCTGAATGCAATGGAGTTAGCTAAGGCTTCTGCTCCATTAGCTTTAAGGTACATAAAAGGACTTATTGACAAAGGTGGACCATGGATTTACGGCATGCTACGCCGTAGTTGCTCCCTCACCATCCTGTGGAGAGGATAAGGTGACCATAAACGTTTCATATACCGAGAATTTCAGGATAATGAAAATTTAAAAATGCGATTTCTCGGCGAAAAAAAAGATATTTGAGCAAACTCAACGGCATTTGAAAGAGAAAGACTTGTACTATTAGATACCACACATAGTTTTTTTGGAAAAGACAAACATCGCCATGCTACATAACCTCAAATATCACAAAAAAACAGTGTTTTTGCACTTTTAGGTTAGAATATCTCAAAAACCTGACGTGATAGACAATTCTGAGCCCGAATTCGGTTTCAGCGGGAATAACTACCTTGGAAACAACTATTCATTGTCCAGGGGAAAAACATCGCAGGATTGCGTAATCTTTGTTCGCGATATTTGTCAGCTTATCTGCCCGACATTCGGCATAACAAGAAGGTCGTTTTTACTAGGGCCAAGGACATGTAACCAGGTGAATTGCTTGATAAGCTTTGTCCTTACACTAACCTACAGTTTGACAAACGTGCACTTAAGAAACACTTCGTTGCCAGATTAAGGAGGCGATTGCGTCTCGAGTTCCTGGCAACGGAGGTCGACATATTCAACTGCACCTGCAACTTTTATCGTCTTTCACTGGGCATAAAGGCTCTCCGCTTTGGTATTGCCTTAAGTACTGCGGAAAGGGCAAGTCTCACGTTGGAAACGTAGAACTGGCAGCATCCTGCAGTTTGCAGACGTCAATGACTCTACAGACTGGTCCCACGGGACTATAATCGGTTCGAAATTTGTGTGCGTTCGTTTAGAACATTTTTGGATGAGTGCTCCCGGAAGACTAGAAAAGTGGCGAATGGCTCTACGGATAGGGTATTTGCTTGGTAGCAGCGATTCCCGAAGTAGGAACTTCGCCCGGTGCTGTATCAACTCTCTGGGAACACTCAGACAATCATGTTATTGTTAATATTATCGGTTTCGGATCATTTTAGAATTAACCCTTCTAACTCAGAAGATGCACTTCACAGACAGAAGCCAGGAATCAATTGACCTACCCACCAGAATATAACAAAAAATTGAGGTGAATGAGGCTCCCACACCAACAGTAAACAAAAGCCAAAACACACCCAAACACAACAATCAGTGGTGCACAGGCAACAAAGAACGCTTAAGTCAAGTCAATACAAAACATACAAAAACCTTACAAAAGCCTTACAAAAACAAGGGAATACATCAGGATGGTTACAAGTTGTAGAGGCTCCTCCTTAATGTTATCTTCTCCAGGTTAGTGCTGGAAACATCACCAACATCATTAGCACACCTATATATACGGCTAAATGGCTCGAACATACCGTAACTAATGCGCGAGAAAGCTATCTGTAAGCTTATACGGTTTCGAAAGGAATAGGATAGTTCTCTAGCTAATATTTTAGAAGAAAGTTCTGCACTGTCAATCTTACCTACAGAAGCTGATGTAGAAAAATTATATCAGCAACCCAGCGACGCTTCTCGAGAGTAGCAAGTTGTAGCAGTCCCAATCGCTCATCATATGGAGGCAGAATGAAAGGGTCACTCCAGGGCAAAGCACGAAGGGCCGATCTCACAAATCTAGGCTGTACGCATTGAATACGTTTAATCTGAGATCCATAAAACTGAGACCAAACCGGACTAGCATACTCCAGCAGTGGTCCAACAAGGGCTGTATAAATATGAAGTTTTATGTGATGGCTAGGGAATTCCCTGGACCAACGGAGGATAAATCTCAGCAAAGAGTTGGCCCTGGCAGCGATATTATTAATGTGGGAGATGAAGTTAAGTTGTCTATCAAGATACACACTCAAGTCCTCACTCCTTCCACCCGTTGAATATGAGTACCTTCAAACTTGTACTGAAAAGTACGTAGTTGCGGGACCTCGAGAAGTCATAACGTGACATTTCCCAATGTTTAATTTAAGATTATTATTAACACACCAGCTATAATATATGTGTAGGTCCGACTGCAAATCCACAAAGGATTTGATTCGGAGAAAAATCTTGATATCGTTCGCATAAATATGAATTTTAATTCAAGCAATAGATAAGATGAATAACAAGGGACCAAGATGACTACCCTGAGGCACGCCGGAAGGAGCCACAAAAGCATCAGAGAGCACGTCACGAAAACGCCAATTTGAAAACGATAATCGAGTGAGACAGCTTATCAAAAGCCCTAATAAAATCGGTATAAATGCAGTCAGTCTGGTAACCATCCAAAAATCCACCCACATTGCCAGAAACAAACTCTAACAAGTTGGAAACCGTGTACCTACCGTGAAGGAACCCATGCTGCCGGCTAGAGATTAAACCCCTACACCCCATGGACAATTGGGACTGGATCATCAGTTGGAAGAGTTTTGGGAATGAAAGATAAGTTAGCAATCTCTCTCCTATTGCCACTCTTAAAAACAGGGATTAAAAATGAAATCTTCCAGAGTGCAGGAAAGCGGTCCACCGATAAAGACCGCCGGAAGAGTAAAAGTAAGAGACATAATAATGCTGAAGAACACTTCTTCCAGACAACAGCAGGAACCTCGTCAGGGCCACAAGAAAAGTCATTCGGAAGATCCATAATATGCTTGGACAAGATCTCCTCCGTGATAGATGTAATAGGTACGGGCGGTGTATTACTATTATTAATGTGCGAAAAGTTGCTACTGTCTGGATAAAAATCAGATAAATCAAATGCGACCCTAAAATATTCAGGAAATAAATTACAAATAATGTTAGAATCGGTACTGGAACTTAACCCGAATTCCATAGGTTTAGCTCTACGTTTAGTTTGGGAATTTTTTTCAAAATTTGCTGGGAACTCTTCTTAGAGCTAGCATTGGAGGCATTTCAAAAAATTTCTTTGTATCCTCGCTTTTTTACAGGTTTTTGCCTTCAAGTTTTCGAGTCCTTTTTACTTAGTCTTTTTGAATAACGTAATATTTTGTGTTATGTTTGTGTGTTCTTTTTAATTGTAACTATTGTGGGGTTTTAGTATTTGTGCAATTTTAAGGGTAGCTAGAGTTTTATAGGATTTTTACATTTACAACGATGAGTTAGTTAATAAAGCGTCAATTTAAATAAATAATTATTATTAACGATTGTGCCAAATAAAGCGGCATTATACCTAAAACAAATTATTATTATTATTTTTAAGAATTTGCAAATTTCGCTATCGTTGTAATTCGTAGATAAGGAAATTTCTTTGCAGTTAGTAAGCATTGACATTTGAATTTCTCATATCTCCTCTTAAATACACACTATTAAATAAATGAGATAAAAATTTGCCATACCGAGAACACTTAAGCTTAATCCACTGCCAGGGCGATTGTTCCGACCGGTTTGACAGAACTTTTCTTCATTCGGATGAGACATTTCTAATAACAAGCAAAAAGCTAATCGCCCATAGTACAAGTACACCTGGTTTCGCCAAAACTTATCACATCATACTCGGCAAGATGAGCACTTTAAAAGCACATAGCACACAAGCGTATCCAATAGATTTAACTTATAACATTAGAATTAACATAGTTTGACTTGATAGCCTTGAAATTATTATTATATTTACACATTAACTTTACAATTAACTTTTACATAAGAATTAATCACTGCACTGCCCTATTTTCACCTGGATGACACACTCAGCCTTATTTCGCATTAAGACCTCAAAGTAAATGTACTAATATTATATCCAAACAAATTCTGCTGATTATGAACCTTCCAAAGAGGTTAAGTTGTCGCGAAGAACTGTGGTTTTCAACGCGTCAGCGCACGGAAATCTACAAAGCAAGCTCCAAGCTACTATAAAACGAAGCCAACCGAGCAGAGCAAATCACGATAATCGACCGAAAGAAACTTTTTATGAGACCGTAGGTAACCAGATATGACACGACCACAATGCACGGCTCAGGTAATACGTATGTACAGTTGCACCACTGCAGCACTCAGCTGAGTCGTCAACACACATAGAATTGATACCAACACCTCCACAACTTTGAATGATGGAAAAAAAGGTAGTGAGTCTTTTTTTACAGGTACTGCGCGAAGAGATAATGTGCCAGCGCATGCGCTTAGTTAAGAATTTAAACGAAAATGATCCTAAGTAATTTAGAAATCAAGGTGAAATATAAGTCAGCCATCTATCAATCAATCTACAAATCAAGTCCAAAGCCAATTAGTTAACCAAGATGTTTCCTAAAAGGTTGTGAACTTTTAGTTTCCTTATCAATTGTATAACTCTGCGGCGACAAGGAATAAGAGCATACTTCTGGTATAATATAGAGTTTGTGATATTATCACATATATTGTATAGATAAGAACTGAAAAAACACACACAGAATTTTTTTAACTGAAGTGGCAAAAAGCTTGGTATCTACTTTTACTTAAAAATCGAACCCCTTAAGGCGTTCCTCGTATTATGTTTAGGAGGAAAGTATTGGTGGTATTTATCCCCAAACAAGACAAGAGGCATCTACAGCAACCTAAATCTTTTAGACCAATCCATCTGCCATCCTTTCTACTTAAGACACCCCCTCTTCATCTTGTGATGTTTCTAGATCCTGTTCTTTTACCGATTTCCTCTTATAATGATCTTTGTTATAACTTTAAAAAAGCCGACCACTCTATAACTGAAAATTGGCTCTCTCTGCTAAATTATTCTATGATATTATAGCTATTTGTTTTGGGCACTGTGTTCCTATTTCGAAGTCTTGCAACTCTCGGTCCTATTTAACTTGGTTTGACGCCTCCATAAAGCATTTAAAGAACTTAATATAGAATTAATCCTTCTTCTTCTGTTTTTCCCTCGTCTTATGAGCATTAAACTTTCAAACTGGGCGTACATCGACACCTCCTTCACTCAACCTCGTAACCCATTTCCCTCATCATCCTTAATTCCTTTCCTGCCAAGGCTGTGCTTTAGCATCATAGGGCATCCCCTGAGTTTTGGCAACATCATATATAAAAAAAATTATATATATATTGAGACAAATGAGACTCAGCATGCAAAAAAACATTAGCAATCAAAAAACTAAAACACGCCCACACAAAACAATCAGGGGTGCACACTGCACAGCCAACATCGTTTAAACAAATCCTTAGTAAGAGTCAGATCAAAAACAGAAAAAATATTTACGGCTCTACACATGCGATTTATAGGCTCATGCATACCATAGTTAGACCGAGAGTGAACAACATGCAGTAAAGGCAATCTCCTTAAGCTATACGGGGTATGCCTAAAAGAAATCATATCTGCGAGAGTGCAAGAATCTATGTTCGAGTTCAAAAGCTGGTGAATAAAGACTAGATCAGCAATTCTACGTCGTTCTTCTAACGAGTGCAAATTAAGCAACCGGAGGGGATCCACATAAGTAGGAAGCCTGAGTGGATCATTCCACGGAAGGTCTCTTAGCCCAAACTTAACAAAGTTCCGCTCAATGCGTCTAGAATGAACAGCATAGCAGGGAGACCAAACCTGAGATGCATACTCGAGAATTGGTCTAACCAAAGAAAAGAATAAGTGAATTAAGGTCTGTCGACCAGAAAACTCCCTTGACAACCGTTTAACAAAACCCAGAACTGAATTACTCCGAGACACGATATAATTTATGTGCAGAGTGAAATCGAGTTGTTTTTGTCTAGCTTTACACCAAGGTCAGTAATGGACTGCATGCGACAGTATTAGCTTCCTCAAAGGTGTAATCAAAGACGAGCTGACTCAGGTCTCTAGAGAATGACACAACTTCACATTTATCCAAGCTGCAGGCCATTAGATCCACACCACTTCTTGAAGGTATTTAAATCATCCTGAATGCAGGAATTATAACTGTTTATAACGCATGAGAAAATCTTCATATCGTCTGCATAGATTAAGACGTTGGAGTGCTTAATCAGACGAACAATGTCGTCAATGGCAAGAATAAACAACAGCGGGTCCAGATGGCTACCCTGCGATACACCAGATGAAACCCTAACGACTCTAGATAAAGTATTAAGGAAAGAGACCCTATATTTTAAGTAAGAGCAGATTCAGTCTAGCAATGAAGGTGGAAAACCAAGTTTAAGCATAATCACAGAGTGAGGGAGTTTCTCAAATGCCTTGCTAAAGTTGGTGTGGTCGCAGTCGGTCTGGAGACCTTGTTGGAAGGCAGAGATTATGTGGGATGTAAGCCATGTTGATTAGATGACATTAACCCCTTAGACTGCCCTACAAGCTGTGAATATATAACAGATTCGAACAACTTGGGTATGCAGGAAAGCTTCGCGATTGCCCTGAAATTTGTTATTAATTTTGTATGCCCCTTTTTATAAACAGGAATTATAAAGGATCTATTCCATAACGTAGGAAATCTACCGGCCTGAAGAGATGTGTTAAAGATGAGTTCCAGTGGAGTGAGTAAGGCGTCAGAACAGGATCTGAAGAATGCAGGTGGAACACCATCAGGACTAAAAGAAAAATCTAGTTTGAATTCCTTGATACCATCCATGATAAAATCACGAGATGTAATGGGTAAAGCAATGGAGGCAGCGGGACGATCCTGAATATGTCCAAACTCTTTCAGGGAAGGCACAAAATTGCCAGATGAAAAGGCGCCCTCGAAAAACAATGCAAAGTTGTCGGATATATCGGGCGCGCTGCAACTATCCATTGTACCACATTGCAGATGGATAATTATCCGTTTTCTTCTTCATTTTTTACAAATTTAAAAAAGGTACGAGGATCGTTACGTAAGTTATCGCGAACGAAGGTATTCCCTGTATAAAGATGAAGATAGCGCTAAAAATCTGTCATAACAATAAACGAAATCACAATAAACTGACGTGTTTCTACAGCGTAAGTAATTTTTCTATAGTCAATTTTTTTTATTCTTAAGGCTCCGTAGTTCTCTAGTATACCACGGAGGAGAATGAGAGGTAGGTCTGTCCAGTGAGACGGAATGTCGGCTCTCTCTGTCTGGAAGACGATGAAACCACTATGCATGGCATAGCTTAGAGGAGGAGGCATGGCTTAGAAGGGGAGCATCTTCTGTCGAGAAATCTTGAGCCCGACTGATGTTAGATCCTTCACTGTTAAAGACTTCATTAAATATCTAAACCTGACCTTCTTGATCATGTTGCCCACCATATACAGGGGTGGCGAGCTAATTAGCACACCCAACGATATAAAATTCCACTTCTACTGTAATACACGGCACTATTTCTCAGTTGAAGCTAACGCATCAAAGGGTTGTCCCCTAGGCTTCGGTCACATCGCAATAAAAATAAAACTATGTAAAGAAAAAAAACAGCACTTTAATTTTCGGTCATCATTTACGTTGTATTTGAATTATTGTGAACGAATCGAATTTTGATAATAAGCCTTTGGACCTGTGCCTAAAGAAACGGTAAGCTTAGCTACCTTGCAAATTAGAACTTTAACTTAAGAGAAAAAATTTTTTTTTCATAATATTTTTAGACATACCTGTATTAAGTGCAGTTAAGACATTTGTAGTAGAAATTGTGTCCGCGCCCCACTCAAATCGACTCCCATCTGCAGATATGACAGACAGTTCAAGTATGTTGTCCGCCTTAGATCCGCTAAATTCAAGCGAAGAGCTCATCCCTTTACTATCCAATGCACTGTTTATTTGCGATTCAATATTGTCTACTTCAGTATTGTCGTTCCCATTTTTTGAATTTTCGCTGACTATATCACTATCATTGTCTTCGAGAGTATTTAGTTGACCATAACAAGATGTGGTCATTATTTTTGGATACTTCCCAACCTGTAGTTTTACAGGTGTCCTTGATTGCTGATCGCATTCAAAATTTTTATCATTTCCATTAAAAAATCCATCATCATAAACTTGATAGAGAGGTCCATATGTTGTAGCTGTCCAACAGTCGCTTTCAACGGGAAGTTTATTAAGCTGTTCATAGGATTCAATGTCTAAAATACGAGATTCATCAAGTGTTGTAATACAGTCAATATCTTCTGCTTCCCAAGATATCGACTTGTTATCAAAAATATCTTTGAACGCATCATCGGCGTCCTTCATAACATCTGTGGGCAAAGAACTGTAGGAATCAGCATCATTTTCCTCTATGCATGACAGATGGCGCGTTCGTACACGAAATATACTTGTTTGATTGTCTGCGTCAAAGAGTTGATTAGCGTAAGCTTTATTTGTGCAAGTATTAGAAAACGTTGATGATCCATAATCGGATGAAGTTGTAGTTTCGTCTGATGTAAACGAACTTTGCAAAAGCAATTCTGTTGACATTTTGATGATTTTCTGAAAAATAAAAATGATAAAATATAAAATAATTTGATTTAGCAAAAAAGTATATATTTTTTTGATACGATGTGGCCAAAGCCTAGGGGACAACCGTTTGATGTGTAAGCATGGTTTCACGGAAATTAGGGTAAGGGAAGTGAGGAAATTTGAATGTCTTGTTTTTGCATTGCTGCGAGCTAGACAACATCCCAGAGACGGAGTGGATTATTTTAATTTCTGGGATTTTCCAGGGTTCAACACTAAGTGATTATCTCTAGCCCAAACAGCGATTCTCTTGATCTTCCATTAGGACCTAGTCTATTCCAATATAATTAAACATCATCTGCATATAAGTGAACTTTACAATTCTCTTACAATTTCAGAGGGGTCATTAATGTAAATACTGAAGGGGAGCGGTCCAAGTACGGATCCTTGTGGAACACCACATTTGAGCAGCGATACACCTGAAAGACGATCGTCAACTCTAATCTGTTGAGATCTGGTACTGGTTAAGAAAGGTACCTACTTATTAAAGCAACACCTGAATAGTAGAAGCCAAAGGACGACAATTCCGATAATAGTCTATGGTGGTTAACACTATGAAATGCCTTAGAAAAATCCAGTAAAGTTAAAACATTAAGATTGTCATCGTCTAAGCTCTTACGAATTTCCGTACGAATTTCCAATGAGTCAAGACGTTATCGCTCTCCAAGTATTGTAATATCTGAGCATAGATTAGCTTTTTACTTTGGAGAGAAAGTAGACCATGCCTATAAGTCGAAAGTTGTCGGGTTCTTCAGGAGAACTATTTTTAGTAATAGGCTACACGGTAGCTATTTTCCACTTCGAGGGAAATTCCGATGATGTCAAAGCTGAAAGAAAAACCATCGTAGCAAAGGACACCCGTGAACCAGCAGGCAGCTTTGAGGTTAACTGAGTATTCAGAACATCACGATCATTATCACACTTCAGTTTATCCCTATCAAACACACCATTATTATTCAGATTGCTCCACCACATTTTGGGCGATAAGATTAAGATCAAACTTAGAACTAGAACAGCGACGTTCAGCAGCTCGAATGCTTGCAGTAACCTTATTTCTAACAGCCTTGAAACACTCATGATTTTCCGTAGTTCTTAAACGTAACTACCTGCGATATGAGAAATCACGCACATTTATCATTACATTAATATGACGCGAAAACCACGGACAGCCGTCTACCCTAATCTCGAAAACTATTATATTTCTACTAAACTTAAATTTACTATTCTGTGGAAGAAAATTTCTACCTTGCACTAATAGCATTTCAATTGACCCTGACGGTGTCCCCGCCTCACTCGTGAAAAGATGTGGTTCCGTTCTTGTTCCTATTCTGTGTTATTTATTAAATATCTCAACTCGTAGCGGTGTTTTTCCGAAAGCTTGGAAAACCTCATTAATAATTCGCCTTTACAAAAAAGGGAACTATAGACCAATTGCCAATCTTTGCTATATATCCAAGATTTTTGAGGCACTTATTTGCGATGTTCTATACTTCCACTGCAAGACGTTCTTGCATTCGTTTTAACATGGCTAAAGGGGTAAACCATCTACCACCAGTTTATTGGAATTTTCAAACTTTTGTATTTCTGCAATCGAAGATGGTAAGCAATTTGACTGTACTTTTACTGACTTTAGCAAAGCTTTCGATAGAATAAATTATAAAATTCTTGTTCTCAAACTCTCCCTTCTCGCGTTTCCGCAGATTTTTATAAATTAGATTCATTCGTACTTATCTGAACGCACTGAGCGTGTTTCTTTTCGTGGAGCTCTGTCTGATGTTATTTTAAACACTTCCGGGGTGTACCGCAGAGCTCTCACCTCGTGCCATTGTTATTTATAATTTATATCAGTGATGTATCTACGATTCTGTCTCACTCAAATATTCTTTGTTATGCCGACGACGCTAAGATATTTCGCACTGTGTCAGACAATGCCGATTGCCTACTTTTAAATTCTGACTTCGACGCCTTTCAGAATTGGTATTCCATTAACGACCTTTACGACAAAATAGATATCCCTTTCAATTTAACTTTACCATAGAGGGTTGTTCTTTAATAAGAGTTAAAAAGACTAAAGACCTAGGTGTCTGGCGCAATTCCCAGTTTTCTTTCGAGGATCACTTTCATGCCATAGTCACCACGACTAATATGACTCTGGGTTTCGTGAAGAGTTGGTCAAAGGAATTTGATGACCCTACATTAAAAAACTTTTATATTGCACTTTTGTCAGGCCTATTCTGAAATATGCCACTCCAGTTTAGTTACGGCTCTGTGCGACACATAACAATCGCATTGAAGCTGTTCAACGGAGGTTTGTTAGGTACGCTCTTCGAAAGCTTCCTTGGAATAACTTCCTCATATTAATACCTTATGTTGATAGACTTGGACTGCTGCACTTGAATACACTTGAAAAGTTCAGAAAATGCTTTAACAATCGGAGAATTTAACGGAAGACATTTTTGTTATTTGCTTTAGTGGCCGTAGAATAAAATTGGTTTAAAAAATCATACACAAGGCACCCAATTACTCTGTGGTGCTGAAAAGGATGTGATTCAAATTGTAAATCTCTTTAGTCAAAGCGCCTGTTAGCAACGTGCCTCGAGATATTGAATGAACCAAGCTGCTTGTAAACGTACAGAAGAGGATGATGGTGGGGCGGGGAGGAGGATTAGAATTTACCTCTTGGAATACCGTAACACCGGTCTTTCTTTTCATATCGCTTTAGCCTGAAAAGATTATTTTGATTTAAGGTTGATTCCGGACCACCAATCCTATTTATTAAAGTTCATTGATGATTTTAGTTCAACAGGTAGCTCTCAATATAATTATCTCTTCCCCTCTCTCTCTCATTCTTTTATCCCTTGTTCTCTTGTGTGGCAATAGGCCGTCTACTACACCAACTCTCCACTTCGTCCGGTTGTGCTACAACGCTTTCAACTGTTGCCACCATTTGTTGATCTATCCAATGTAGAACCTGTTATAGCCATCCAAAATTTCAGGTGAATCTGAGGGCAGTAAAATGTCCACGGGTTACCCGTGTAGAGTTCATGCGACGGAGACCATTACCCGTGTAGAGTTCATGAGACGAAGACCGTTTTCAATTCAATTTTTATACGCCCGCCAATTAACATACGTTGCTACTAGGCACACGGCGACCGATTTGAATGCACGGGAACTGGTAGAAGAGCCAAGCGATATCGAAGGAAATTTCTTAGGGCAGAAAAATTTTCATAGTTTCGAAGCTTTAAAATGCGCATGCAGCCGGATGCACAGAAGGCTCGAGGTTTGTTAGGTACGCTCTTCGAAAGCTTCCTTGGAATAACTTCCTCATATTAATACCTTATGTTGATAGACTTGGACTGTTGCACTTGAATACACTTGAAAAGAGACGCCGTAACTCCAGCATCCTTTTTCCTTTCGACTGTATTCGGGGGTCCATTGACTCCTCTGTTCTCTTGGCTTGATTTGGCATATCGGTTCTCGCTCGCTCCCTGACGAATCACAACTTCCTTCAGTTACCCTTTCATCGCACTATGGGGTAAATGAGCCGATTACATCGATATCGCGATTTTTTAATTCCTCTCTCTTTGATCGAATTGAATTTCATCTATCGCGAAATCATGTAAGAAGTCAGCTTTGTTGAAGTTACTTTTTACTTTTCCCTTTTTATGTACTTTTTATACACGTTTGTATTTTTTTATTTTGTATTTATATTTTGTGAATTCTCTCCTTATTCTTTGTATTATACTGTTTTTTTTTTTAGTTTTTGTAGTAGTCAGCACTTTGATGAAATATTGTTAATAAATGGAATCTTTTTGACCCGGAACCCTTCACTGGAGACCGTAAAAATGGATTCCTGCAGACACCCTAAGATGTAAGCAATAACCCGGGGAATCGACAGCTGGAGTTGGCTCCTGTTGAGGGAGACTGGCAAGGAACGAAAAGGGACCCGCTTTTAGGTGGTCTGTTTCGGTTAATTCCCCGGAGACGTGTTTTTAGTGAGTAAAAATCTCACACTACCGGTGTCTTATGGAAGATTTTCACCTCTCCCGCTAAAAACAATCCCTATCTAAGCAGTCATGTCTTAATTTTTTGATTGCTACATTTTTTACAGCATCAATTTCTTAAGAAATATCAATATAAAGTGCAAAGAAAATATATTTAAAAAAATTTAGCCAAATTGCTAAAAATACCTGATTTTTAAGCAAATTTTCGTGTACATCTCCTTAAGTTGGTCATTGCCTTTCACAATAAGAAGTACGGATAAATTTGGTGGTTATACTATAAAAATTCCAAAAGTAGAGATTTTATTCGAGACTTTTACGAAATAGTCTAACTATTGGGTTTTTTTTTATTTATGTAGATATATCTTAGAGCGAATCTTTGTGGTACCTCCCAATACAAAATGCTTAGCTAGTCAGAATCTATATATAGAATTAAAACTCGTCGTAATTTCTCTAGCGCCCTTGTTGCATGAAAAGATCCCCAGCAAACAGCTAAATTAGTGCATGCATTCCATCTAAAAAGCGTTGTCGCTACTACTTTTACGGATGTTGCACTGTCTGATTTCTATTTATATCCCAAAATCATTCTTTAGTTCTTGGAACCCCTTTTTTTACATTATTCCTTATAGTTCAATATATTTTAATGTTCGGAAGAATACTATAGTTTCAATCTTATTTGATGTGTCAAACACCTTGATTAAAGGAACCATTTGTAAGGAAATAAATGTAGAACTTCCTTTAGAACATGTGTTTTAATCGAATGCTTAAACAGTAACAACGAGAAAGTCGGTTAACGACCCTAAGGGGAGGGTGATATTTTTAGATAAAGTGATGAATAGATAAATCAACTGAAGTGCAAACAATATGTGTAGGGTAACTGAACTAGGGTACGTGGGGATGCATACCTGCGAATGGTTTGTATTGTTATTGAGCTAATAATTAATTTTCCGTAGATATTTCTTACTCTTAACTTAAATCTTTAAAAAAAAATTAAAACAAGCAAATTATATATTTCATGCTACTAGATGAAAATGAGTCAGAAGTCCATTATAAAAACATGAGAACATTTCCCCAGACTCGAATTAAAAATAAGAAAAATGTCAATACACTTTTTTATCAAAAATGCTGTATTAAGTGATTTGAATTTTTAAGTACGTCTTAAAGTCCATCGTTTTGTTGTATGTATTTAGTGGCTGTCAAAACAAGTACTTAAAATCAAGTCATTCAGACGTCGAGCATAATTTCAAAGTGATTAGGGACGTCAAAATTATTGAGTTTGCACCTACCACATTTTACTTTAGTTTTGGTTTTAATAGAATCCTTTCGTACACTAATTACTTTAGAGTTAAATTACAAAAACATGTAATACATCCCGCTACTTACAAGCTCTATTACACTCGTAATCATATAAGAAATCGCTCAACGAACTTGGTGAAATTAAAAGGTATAAGTAAGCCTTATATTAAGTACTATTAAGAACTGGTTAACAAATTTATGGGTCTAATAAATTGAAAGCCACTAAAATGAACGTGCATGTTACCAGCTGATTTCAAAAGCAATTAGGATATTCGAAATCCGCTTTCCTTGTCACAGCTATCCGCTGATGCAAAGCTAGTAGTTCATTATATTAAGATTAATGTATATTAATCCTTGTTATTTATTTAATTTTATGGTTAAGAAATGTTAAGTGCACACAACTAACTCAAAATTTGCACCACATTTATCATAACATAACATAAGTAAGAATATTTTAGTAAACTTTTGAATAATATTTAATTGATAGGTAGATTTTAAGTAACAAATACCTTCAAAGCTATAGCACATCTGTCGATTTATAAAAATAGTATATCTGATAATGTCACATTAAAAATTCCACGAATCGCATTCACCATTACAAATCTGTTTCACTAAATTCACATAAATTAAAACTAAATTTCGTGTGAAGATTTGCACCATATTTATTCCGGGAATTTCAAGAACATATTTTTAAATCGACTTGCAAATCCCTACACTGAATACTCCTTGCAATCGAAACACGCACTGCTAAGTGTTATACGTAAAGATAGCGAGTAATTTCTGCTATTGCATTCCGAGCACTGTCTACAGGAATTCCCTTCCAATTTCAATGCGTTGAATTGACGATTGAATGGATAATGTAGAGATATGAGCTTAGAGATTCAAGCCACAAGCAATCGAGTCATGGATACTTCTAAATATAGCCTTAGAATACCCTCGCAACAAAATCGTAATACTCTACATCCCTTAAAATTCTCAGTTGACTCTGGAAAAGAGCCGGGAAAAATATGGATTCTACTTAGAATGCGCTTAAGTTTATGGAATCAGTTTTTGCAGTAGCCAATAAAATTATGCTATCTATCGCAGCATTTATAACCTGAACACATTCTAAGCAAAGGTAAATATCACAAAAAAATTGGATATAAATAAAAGAATTTTGAAAAAAGTTTCACCGAACTTACAAAATACGCTACGTTCATGTTATGCCTATTGACTGGCCATAATTCATTTATATTTTAATCGCAAGTAACTAATAAATAATAATTAAAATAACTTAATTAATTTTCAATTGATATTTCAATTAGAAATTAAAATTAAAAATCAATTCAAATAGGTCAATACAAATGTGAAATAAAAACTGCGGACTTGACAGTGTCGGCTAGCTCAAGCAAAACATCTGCAGAGGAGGAGACTTAAGAGAAAACCATATCTTAAACAGCGTCATCGTGAAACTCGACTGACCTTCGCAAAAAACAATTTATATTGTAAAAATTATGGCAAATAGTCATCTTTTCGGATGAAAATCGTTTTTACCTTGTTGGTCCTGACGGGACGAGTTATTTTCAACACGACAACTACAAGGTCTGGGGACGAATGGGATATCGTCAACGGAAGGATTTTCGTTTTGTTAGTGGTTACATGACTAACTAAAATTTGTAGAGGTTGTCCTTTCCACAAACAGCAAATTCGGTGATCAATATATTTTTCAACAAGACAACACCGCAATCCACACTGCTCGAGAAGTTAAGCAATATTTCGAGCGCACGCTGTCGTAGACTGTGACTGATCAGGACTTAGCCCCGACTTAAATATCATTGCAAACGTGTGGTTGCATCGCTTAAATGACAGTATTTCCTCGGTCGATTGGAGCTATATCTACAGCACCTCCGATGTTAATAACCAAGTGGAATATCTCAACTGTGTTCTAGACAGCCTATACATATCTATATATTTCAATATGCATTATTCACAGTGGCTTAACGACAATATTAAATCGATGATTATTGAACGTGATTTCGCTCATAATTCCTGGAAAAGGTATGGTGGGGATGACCTGAAAAATAATTATAAAAGACTTCGTAACATTACTACGGCTGCAATTAGGAATGCGAAGATCAATTTCAGGGCAATAGACTTGACTCTTCACTTCCTTCTAGAACCACATGGCAGTATAAAAGCCGTTCCCGGAAATGTAAGTTTTTTAAGTCAGGTAGAAACCAACATCATCCTTTACTAATGTTAAGATTCGTTTTATTAAGATCATTCTTCCTTATATCATTAAGGCAATCTTACACATTTTTAATACGACTATCACTAATTGACGGGCTGAGAGTAAAAGTAACCTATTTATAAGGTTCGAGCAAAAGTGGCTTAGAAAATGTTCCGCGCAAAAACGAATCGCGTGAGATTCCGGGCAAAAATAAATCGTAAAAAATGTCCGGGCAACAACGATTTAACTACAAAAAGTAATGCAAAGTTAATGCAGTTAAGTAGTTAAGTCGTTTTTGCCCGGAAATTTTCTACGATTCGTTTTTGCCCGGAACATTTTCTAAGCCACTTTTGCCCGAACCTTATAAATAGGTCACTTTTACTCTCAGCCCAGTTAATAAAAGTAACTCGACCTCCGCAGGACTTTAGGCCAATAAGTATTCTTCCTGTGTTGTCTAAGGTTCTGGAGCGCCTTCTTTGCAATCAAATCAAAGCATTCATTGAAACCCACTCCTTGGTGGCAAAGCAACAATCAGGGTTTAGATCTAAGCACAGCACAACCACATTACTATTACATTTTGTTGAGTCAGTTCGACGTCACATTGAGTTTCGCCAGGGAACTATTTTGTGTTTGCTTGATTTTTCTAAGGCATTTGATTCTATTGACCATAATGTTTTGCATGGTAAATTATTGACTCAATTTCATTTTTGTAGTTCGGCGGCTAACTTTGTGTCATCATACCTAAGTGGGGGTCGTCAGTCAATTGTGTCAGGGACTTGTTGTTCGCAATTATTGGCAATTAATGCGGGGGTACCACAGGGATCGATACTTGGTCCATTGTTATTTAGTCTATACATTAACGACATTGTTTCGGTTCCAAAGTACATTTGACCAAACTTTCTAAGCTACGAATTCAATACCCTAGTCACTGGAGCTCTCAACCATCCTAGAATGCAGATATATATTAACGGTAACTCCACCGCCAATACAGTAAAGGTCGATCATTTATGTTTAAGTTGAAACCAAGTAAAGCGACCACCGTTGATGAGACACTCTTATTCAATCAAGACTCACTAATTAATAAGGCGTGGCGCTTAGTACTAGCGAAAACAACCTGTAATTCCTCCATTATGTTTTTCAGGCTTCTTGCATTTTGGTGGTAAACAGTTAAATCTGTTGAATAGGTGTTGGTGAGTTAACCTTGTGTGTCCCGTACGTAGTCTCATTAGCTTACAAGTTTCTACCCTTGTCATGCCTGCCGAGTAACTTGGAGACGTTGTTTTACTCCAGTGCGTTGAGAGGAACGTGCTGTTGTTCCTCCAAGCCCTATCTTTTCTCTCCAGCAATGCTTTCATTCCAAGTCTCCTTATAAAAACTTGTGTCTGTGGGATGTATTGCTCCTCCATATCGCTTGCGGCTCTTCTCACTTCTTGGTCGGCAGCCTCGTTCCCTGGGATCCCCTGATGTCCGGGAATCCATTCAACTGCTATTCGACCTTTTTCAGCTATCAACGTTTTTCTTGCCCATATTATTAGAGGTTCTGCGTTATCTTGTTTGTCTATGGCCTCTACGCAGCTCTTCGAGTCGGAGAATATAATCGTTGCCTCTCTTCCTTCCTGCGCGCTTTCTATAGCCATAGTTATGGCCTTAAGTTCCGCCTCAAACACCGAGCTCTCTGGGTGCATGATTACTCTTTGCGCTCTAAAGTCTTGGTTTGCGCCCGGCGCTTTTGACACCATAGCTGCCGTTACCTGTGTCTCCGTTTTAGAGCCATCCGTGTATATTAAATTTTTTCCTTTGTTGCTTTTAAGCGTTTCTAAATGTATTTGTCGATGCTCTTCTGGTGTGTATGTCTGTCTCGTTTTGTGTCTGTTTGTCCCCGAATGCGTAGCCACAAATGACATTCCACGGAGGGTTTCAGAAGCGGGGTCAGGGGGAGGGGTTAGGGGTATACTTAGCCTATATACTATTTCTATCGCTCCCTCTACTGCATTCTTGGCTGCTGTCCTTCTTTGTTGTCTTGCATCCATGTACCTATCTATGGTAGCCCTGTGCGGGCCTTTGTAGGCCATGTAGTGTCTCGCAGTAAAATGTCCACGGGTTACCCGTGTAGAGTTCATGCGACGGAGACCGTTACCCGTGTAGAGTTCATGAGACGAAGACCGTTTTCAATTCAATTTTTATACGCCCGCCAATCAACATACGTTGCTACTAGGCATACGGCGACCGATTTGAATGCACGGGAACTGGTAGAAGAGCCAAGCGATATCGAAGGAAATTTCTTAGGGCAGTAAAATGTCCACGCGTCAGCCGTGCAGAGAAAAATTTTCATCCGTCAGCCGGTCAACATACGTTGCTAGTACATAGGCATACGCGTCAGCCGTGCAGAGTTCATGAGACGAAGACCGTTTTCAATGCATAGAGTGGGTGGTGGGTGAGCTAAGTGACTTCAAAGTAAATTTCTTAGGGCAGAAAGCCGGTCAACATACGTTGCTGCTAGGCATACTGCGACCGATTTGAATGCACGGCAGCTCTCTAACATCAGTCCTAGTTTGGTTCATCAGGAGCTTTAAATGGTTGCCAGATACATGATAAGGCTAAACCCTTTCCGCCCAGCCAATATTGCATATTGTCTCCACGAGAACTAGATTCCACTGGTGACATGGAACTAGCTCGGTTCACAGTGAGTAATTAGGTAGGCTCTCCTTTTTTCCTTAGGTTAAATGGGGTCTGAAATACAGCCAAAACTGTTGTATTACAATATGCCACTTTGTCCTAAGTGTGCCCTTTTAGGCAGCCACTCTAACCTAACGTAACCTAGGAGACATAGTAAATTATACGATCCCTTTTATCGAACATAATATTTGACATATTTTCACTTTTTTGGAAACGTAATAAGATGAGCAATCCAATAAAAATAAAAAAGGGGTGTACCTACTGATTACATGAACTTCGTAGAAAATTGGGGAAATGCTGAAATTTAGGTAATCGCAAACCAATTGTGACTGTACCTGCAATGCTAGGAGTTAGATCAACATTGTTGACAATTTTGGAAAGGTCATTGGGATAGTAGTTTTTTAGCGTTTGTTTGATGTCGCTGTGTTGGGTAGATCAAAAAATTAAAAAAATAGTAATGTGCATATCTTGAAACACTGAAACTTATGAATCACCCTGTAACTCCCAAACGGTTGAGATTGCCGCCACCCCCCCCCCCCCCCCCCACACAATTTTTTGTTTGCCTAGATGAAATCCATCACCCTACTCATTTTGGCACGTAAGATCTGAAACACCCTGTATAAATTAATGTAGCCATCCTTCGATATTCGTCGATATTCGGTGCCATGACGTTATTTTAATTTAAAATACGAAAATTATGTACTATTAAAGGCAGGTTTATAATATTGGATCGACTTTATTAATTTAATGTGCAAGCTAAGCTCGAGCAAGACCTGATTACTAGTTTTTTTCATTCCTTAATAATTACACGTTGTTGAACACTTTATTCCTAGAGCATTATATGATATTTAATGGGAGAGGTGTTTGATAAATTAAGAAACTTAATTCAAAATATATCTAAAATGAGACAACCTGTTCTAGTGAATCTGTTTTAACTTGATCTGCATGCCTTTAACAAGTTCTCTCATTTTACCTAAAATCAGTGCCCTGAGCTAGGTACATGCATACGACTAAGTAAGTTCATATAACGCTACAATTTTTTTAAAAACAGACCTGAATAACTAGTTCTGTTGCAAAATTCAGATATTCATTCATAAAATAAGTAGTGAAGGTATATCAATACCAGCAAGTGTACATATAATTTTTGAATACGAAATGTTTGCAGTGAAATAATCGCCAAGCAGTCTCGAATAAAAATAAAAATACTTTGGTAGATATTACCTTTACAGTGACTCAACTTCCGACGCCTTCATGACTAGTTTGTGCAGATTTAACTATGGCTACATACATTTCTATTTAAGTAAGCAAGTGTGTAGATAACAAGATAGCCACCAATGACAATACCTAAGCCCATTGAATAAAGCAGCCAAATTATTGACTGTAGGATTATCTCCTTTTCCAAAGTCTAGTTAATTCATAGCTAACCATAATTTCGTCATTTTAAATCGCCAAGACTGGGCACTACCTACTTTTTCTCGGCAAGCGTTTCGTCATATTTTTGAACCCTCATAGCGTCGGTCTGGATAATACCAGAGAGCCCAAATTTCTAGAATAAGATGTAGTAACCAGACTTATGAAACACACTAAGTTTCATTTGTCCAGCTTTTATACTTTAGATTTTATTAATACCAGAAATACGTCGATTTCGATACTCATAATCATCAAAACCTCTAGAGTACTTCCTGAATTTGGTATACCGGCTAGTTAGCACACAAACAATGAAAGTATTAAGAAATTTGTAACTTTTATCCTCCAACCCCTCGAATAGGGGGGCCTGGTTCTATATTTATTTATTTAAGCTGGAAGGAGGAAGAATTAAGAAAGGTGATCAAGATGGGCGGGATCAAGATATAAGGCTTTGTGAAGGGATGATGTACTCAGATGACCGTAGTTCGTGCGATGGCGGTCGAGTCGGAAAAGTTAAGTGGACCTAAGGTTGCGGGGATTGGTATAGATGGGTAAAGATTGCAGGATTGAAGGGCAGTCTATGGCACCACTTAATAGCTGATGAATGAAGAGAATGTCGGAAACATCACGACGTTTACTTAAAGGTTGTAAGTCTATCAGTTTCAGACGGTCTTCATAAGGTGGAAGGTTGAATCTGTCTACCCACGGAAGATCACGTAGAGCGAAGCGAATGAACCTACGCTGGACAGAATGTGAGTTGTTTGTGTAGGTTACCATACCTGGCTGGCATATTCAAGGAGAGGTCTAACGAAGGAGATATAGAGTGATTTGGAAACATAAGGATTGGAGAACTCTCTGGACCAGCGCTTCACAAACCCTAGCACGGAGTTAACTCTGTTAATTAATGAATCGAGGTCTTTTTGCAGGAGAAGAGAGGCGGTAGTGGAGGGGATATGTTTGATTATTTTCATGTCATCGGCATAAATGGACAGCTCTGAGTGTTTGATGACACATTCAACATCATTTATTGTAAGGATGAAAATTAATGGACCTAGGTGGCTGCCCTGAGGGACGCCGGAACGAGCGACAATGGGGTTAGAAATAGATGAGCTGAAAAGAACATTGTACTGACGGTTGTTGAGGTAGGATTGAATCCAGGAGATGAATCGAGGGGGGAGCCTAGACAATCAAGTTTAAACAGGATAACGCTATGGGAGATCTTGTCGAAGGCTTTACTAAAATCGGTGGCGATAACATCAACATCTTTACCGTTTTCCAGAGCACATAGTGTTTTGGAGACGAAGTCAGTAAGGTTGGTGGTTGTAGATCTTCCTTTGAGGAAGCCATGCTGGGAGAGTGAGAAGATAGACTTACAGTGGAAGAACATGGAATTATAGATCAATTTTTCGAATAGTTTAGATATGGATGATAATTTAGCGATGGGTCTGTAGTTGGACACATCGTTCTTGTAACCTTTTTTGAGAGATGGGAATAAAGGGGAAAACCCCTTGAGTGACCGAGAGACCGAAAAGCAAGGTAAGAGGTTGAATTAGATGCATGGCACACTTTTTTCAGAATGATGGCCGGAATGCCGTCAGGACCTGGGTTGAAGTCGTCCTCAAGCCCGTTGATACTGGCGGCGATTAGTTCGGGATCAGGGTCGAAAGACGTAAACGACTTTTGAGTGCATTTGTCCAAGAATGAAAAGTAGTTAAGGTCAGGTTGTAGGGAATTGTCGCTGAAAGATTTACTGCAGAAGTATGCAAAGAGGTTGGCGATAACCTTAGAATCGGACGAAGAGGTATTCTCAAGTTTTAGGGTAGAGGGGTAACCATTGGATTTCTTCTTGGAATTAATAAAGTTATAAAAACGCTTGGGGTCGGATATGAGGCTAGTTTCCATCCGTTGTAGGTACTCATGGTAGAGGGTACCACAACGTTCAGAAAAAGAGGTATAAGCAGATAGGTAGGAAGAATAGTCGGACTCGGTCTGGGATAGAAGAAAAGTTTGCCAACGTTTATTTCTCCTGTTGCGGAGAGAGCGTAATTCTTTGTCGTACCATACGGTGGATGAGGAGTAGTTTTTACGAGGAAAAAGGGGGATAGATTGTGTAAGACAAGCGTGTATTTCTGAACAGAACGCCTCTAAAGCACCGTCAACTGGAAGATGTTGAGGGATAGTGGCAATGTTAGAGTTGAGGAGCAAGTGATTTAATTTTTCAAAGACGCCTTTACGAAAATTGAAGAAAAGAGAAGACTCGGAGCTTGAAAGTGCATGAGGGTGTTCGTAGGAGAAAACAAGGAGCAAGGGACGATGGTAACGATCGAGAGAGGAAAGGAGATGGTTGCTTTCCGCGACAGCCGAGTTAACTGAGTCTGAAGAAAAGATTAAGTCTAATTGTCTGTCCAGAAAGTTCATGACTCCACTTACTTGAAAGAGGAGATGAGAAACGGAGAGCTGATGTTCTTTTGTATATGGAATGGATCGAATGGAGGGCACTGTATCTCCGGCAGTTTTGCTCCAATCGACCTTAAATTTTTAACTGGATACTCTTGAAGAGTTTTACTATCAAAAAAAAAATTTAATACCCCCCCCCCCCCTTAAGCTTAACAAGACCAAATTGAAACTTCTTGTAGGCCTTGTGACAGGACATGCAAGACTAAGGGCTCACTCCAGTCTTTGCAGGGGATGCGAGAAGGAAGACGAGACCGTATTGCACGTCTTCGGTCAATGCCCAGTCCTAACGCAAAAAATGTTTAGAATATTAGCAACATAGATGATCAGTTGGTTCGACACTGGACTTAGGGGTACGCTGCCGATCAGGGGCGTACAACGAGACACTAAATAGAATTAACCTTTTTAACTCAAAAGGCGCGATTCTCAGGCAGGAGCCTAGAATCAGTTCACCTATTCACCAGAATATAACAATATATTTAGGTGAATGAGGCTCCCACACCAGCATGCAAAAAACATAAATAATTAAAACTAACAATCAGGGGTGCACTGAGAAAAGAGATCTTTAGTAAGGGTTAGATCGAAAACAGAACACATATTCACGGCTCTACACATGCGATTTATGGGCTGATGCATACCATATTTAGACTGAGAGTGAACGACATGTAGTAAAGACAGCTGGTAAATAAAGATCAGGTTAACAACTCTGTATCGTACCTCCAAAGAGTGCATATTAAGCAATCGGAGGCGCTACTCAATACTCATTAGGAGGAAGCCTTAGTGGATCATTCCACGAGAGATCTCTTAGTGCGAACCTAACAAATTTCCGCTGTACCGATTCAATGCGTTTACAATGAACAGCATAGCAACGTGACCAAACTTGAGATCCTAAAGGCCTCAGTGCAAGGAAGAAACACATCTTCCCCCTATTGCAATTCAATTAAGTCAAAAATCATTCCTAATAGCCCTGTTTGACGGTATTCAAAAGGTGAGATGACGTGAAATTATCGCACGGTGTCGTATCGCGCTCGTGAACAAGCCCTAACGCAAAAAGTTGGTAGGTATTTCACAAGTTAATAGTTTGGTTAACATCGTTCAAAAATTTTTATCATAAAAGGAAGTTAATTTCTCCATTTTACCTGTAATATGACATTCTGCGGCGTTTCAAAAGCCTTGGATTTTTCCAATATTGCACTACACACTTCATTGTCACGAATTGTTTAAAACTTGAACTTTTCTCAAATATTCTTGACAGAGCACGTAATAGTTTTATATTGTTGATCTTCACAATAAATTTTCACTCTTATTTAAACTTTGCAAGCCGATAAAATTAGCATTTTTTCACCTACAACACTCGGTTAAGGAAAAACGTAAAAGTATCAAGTTGGCCGGGCAATATTAATGAATTGTAAAAGCTGAAAGCTCATTAAATGAAATGCTGAGTTTTTGCACTTTAAACAAAAATTGGATAAATTGTTTGCTTTTAAAAGGTGAGCACATTTGAGGAGACTCGTACAAATTCCTTCATTCCTGAAGATCAGGCTAATTTTAAGAAAGTTACACTTGTTTAACCGTTTCACAACCGGATTTTGCAATATTGCGCCAAAATCAAGATTTAGCAAAATTGGAAATTAAATTAAGAAAAATAAACAAAAAGCATAGGTACGTTACAATTGATTAGTATTGCCCGCCTAATTTTACACAGCTTTTTATTAGTGACTAATAATTTCCCTAAAATTATTAATTACATTTCACTTTACTGCTTTAGGCACGCTAGACAGAATAAAAGGTTTACCGGGTAAGTTTTTGACACATTTCAGCTGATCATTTACCGCAATTACAATCTAATAACTTGCATTGAGTCAGCGTGGTGGGCTTAAGTAAATTGAGAACAAGAAGAAGACATGAATGTTATCCAATGTTATCAGTTCTAAAAAGTCGGTTTTATTTACCCGACATTTGGAAAATACCTATAATTTATAACTATAATAGCAATCATAAATAATATTTGCACATATCTACATAATATTTCTTTCTTTTTGCGGCCATGTGCGCACAATTTCAGAAAGGTAAACTTCAGTGCCATGCCGGTAGGATTTATACAATAATCTTTGCGATTTCACTAACAAAAAAATGCCCTGATTAGAATTTAACTTCATACCCTAGTAGAGGGAATATTGTAGATAAGATTACAAAAGAAATGGCCTAAGAGCTTTAATTTAAAAATTATATTCTGTCAATTTTGAAATGTTTGTCCTTTTTCGTTTATTTCAGGATATTATCCTTGTCCAAATTGGGATCTGTTTACAGATCCTGCTAGAGAAAACATTTTAGAATACGATACAAAAAAAAACTGATCCAAAAAGTCCTTAAAATAAGGAAAACAATTCCAAAAGCAATTTCTCGAACGACAAAATCTGCTTGCTACCGATTCTGGTGGCCAGGTGTAGATCTAGCTCATTTTCGCTCGAAAACTGGATGGCACCCCGGCAAATTTTTCGTTTGAAAACAGTTTTTTGACTTATTTTCGGTGTTTTAAGTTACGATGTTTTCTCTACCAGGATATGAAATAAGATCCTAGTTCGGACAAGGATAAAATCCTCAAAATTTCCAAAAACGTTCAAAGGAACATGCAATAATCATTTCAGGGAAGCCCGCGTAGGGCAAATCTCTAAGGAATCTGTGAAAGGCGAAGTAGGGAGTCCATACAGGGCTAGCGTATTCCAAAATAGGTCTATCGAAGGTACAGTATAGAAGCTTGGTCAGGTAGGGATCATCAAGTTCCTTAGGACATCTTTTAACGAAACCCAACATCGAGTTAACTCTACCAACAATAGAGTCAATATAGTCCTCGAAAGAAAGACGTCAACCCAACCCAAGACAACGCCGTTGATGGAGTAGTCGGAGAGGACAGGATGTCTTCTACGGGAGGTCATAACGGTGCACTTGTCCGCATTTAAAGGAAGGCGGTTACGTAAACACCAGTCGCTGAACACCGCCAAATTCGAGTTCAGGAGGTATAATTCACGAAACAGGACATGCTGTGTACGACCTGTCACGTAAGAGCACAAGACAATAAGGAAAACGGGGAAGGGACAGCTTATAGACCAAGATTCCATGATCGATCCTATTGAAGGCCTTACTGAAATCTACAAATACACAGTACACCTGTTTGCCAGTCTCAATGGTCGGTAAAGAATAATTAATGAATTCAATGAGGATCGCAACATGGCACAGGTTGGTGATCGGTCGATAGTTAGAGACTTCGGACTGCCAGCGCTTCTTATGGATGGGGGTTAGAAAAGAAGACTTCCACATCGCTGAAAAACGGCGAGGATATAAGGAAAGATTAAGCAAATAACAAAGAACATAAACAAGAGATGATCGAAAACTCTTAAAAAAAGGAAATAGGGATGCCATCGGGACCACTCGAGAAACCGTCAGTGAAGTTAGAAAAATGATCAGCAATAAGTGCATCGTCAAATACCAAGTCCTTGACCTCAAGGGAGGTTGGCGGGAGCCGCGTGAAGTGGGTAAAATCTGAAGCGGAAATATCACAGGAGGAATTACAGAAGGTATAAAAAAAAGTCCGCAATGAGATTGGCAATTGTTAGAGAATCGTCACACTCACAGTCGTGGTATCTCAGAGAGGAGGGATAAGCGTCATAATTGCGCTTCGAGTTAATAAGCCTCCAGAACTATTTAGGGTCAGTACGCAGCATGGCTCTCATCTTAGAAAGGTACTCAGCATAGGTGACCCGCAGCCGGGCAGAAAACTGGATACTGAGATCAGAGTAGGCTAGTTAATCGTCGTGACTACCTGAAGGACAAAACCTCCTCCAAGCTTTGCCTCTCAAGTTCCTCAGGTAATGTGAGACACCATCAAGTCAGGGCCGAGACAAGTTATGGAATCGCAACCTAGAGATGCCAATAGAAACACAACTGGTAAAACAGGCATAGAGAACATCGAAGAAAGGGCCCACAGCCAGATCGACATCGCACTCTTCCAGCACGCCAGACCAATCACCACTCATCAATGGCCAAGAAGTTAGCCCGCCTGAAATGGAAAAAAAAAGTCGGCAAAGTAAAGGAGGACGAGTGTCAGTAGTGTCGAGACACATGACAACTAGGAGCGAAGGATGATGACGCGATTGATGTAAATAATAAAAAGCAATGGATACCTTGAGGAATACCGGAGTTGGTATAATTATCATTAGGAAGTGTACCTCGAAATAGAACACGTTGCGTGCGATCAGAGAGATGGGAACGAATCCAATTAACGAAAATTGATGGAAACCCTGGGAAAGATAACTTACATCATTACGAGGGATGTCCAGAAATTAGGAATACAACACTTGTTAAAAAACGAATATATTTTAATGAAATGTACATGGTATGTGCCAAAATATGTTATCATCTTTCCCAGGTTCGAGACTGGGTCTTCCCGTGGGCTTAAAGAAAAAAATTGAATTAAAAACCTCCGTCTTTGGGCTGTTGTCTAGCTCGCAGCAATGCAAAAACAAGACATTCAAGTTTCCTCACTCCCCTTATCTAATTCCCTTCTGGCCAAAGCCATGCTAACGCATCAAAGGCTTGTCCCGTAGGCTTTGGCCACATCGTACACAAAATCTCAACATAAATGCACTTCTGAAGCTTGGGCAGCAGTTTTCAGGGTGTCCCACTTTTTTTCAAAACTAAATTTCCAGATAATATTTGACTTTCCGTGAAAAATTCTCAATTATAAATAACAACTGTTGAAATATTTTGAATTGTTCACTTTATTTTGTCCGAAGAAAACTGCAGGGTGTATTCAGTTTGCAAGAATTTATAAACTAAAACAGCACAAATGCAACAAATCTTATATCACACAGACAAATGGAGAATTCCCGAAAGCTTTCAAAGCGTGCACAAGGAAATTTGTCAGCCCTGTCGTCAAGGAAACACTTTTTTCGGTAATAGATTAGTTTTTGCACTTTATTTTGTCCGACGGTGCATATACGGCGAGGATTTCACAAAACAATTTTATGTCTTATAATTATATTCGACTATATATAGCACGAAACACTACTAAGCACTTTAAAAATTGATTTGATTGTTAGATTTTTATTTATAAATAGCTTACATTTTACAAATACCATAAACAGTCTGAAAATAATTCAGTTCATTATTAATATTCTGTTTTAACTGTAATATGGGAGTTAGACAACGTCTAATATTGGTTTAGATGGATTATAAAATAAAAGCAGAAAGTTTGAAGTATCTGTATAATAGGACAAACTTAAAAATATATGTATGTGTAATCCTAATACAAAAATGATTCCAATATTACCAAGTAACGAAAACAAACTCTTAACGTTTTATCTAACTCCTTAAATAACTTTAAAACTTCCATTACAAATAAAAATTCTAAACAGAACATGGAATAAAACTCAGTTCCTGCAGAAACTTCTCAGAAATATGCGGTGTAGTGAAAGATTGTTATTAACTTGTGTCATATTTTTACAGCAAAATTGATCCAAACGCAATGTTTACAATAATATCTGACCACAGCACATTTGCGACGTAAAATACACCTTACATAGGCTTAAGACAATTTTTCAATTAATCTTTTTAGTTTCTCGTGCGCGTAGCGAATTTTCTGATATAGATCTTTGGAGCATCCATGATGAGAAATGGTTGAGAAACGATATGTTCTGAAATGTTTTTCACTATCCATATACGTTACAGCACTCATGCGTGGACATAGAATTATTTTCATATGATCGGAAAAATTAAGCTGAAAAACATTGAAATTTAAAAACTACAAACGAACTTCTTTAAATAAGTACTTACTTGCACAGACCCATTTGTTAGATGCATAACTACAGCACAAGTAGTCCGGAACCAAGAATGAAGATGTGGAATTCTAGAAATAGAATCATTTTCCAAAATAACTGCTCCGGCACCAGCCTTTACTAAATGCTCAGTCATGTAGCGCTTAAAATAAGAAAGTAACCGCATCTTTTTTTCTAATACTGTAGGATATTCGGTGATTGTCATATATGTCTCCTTTCCGTCTTTATCGATGAAGTGAACGTTACTAAAACATAAATAATAATCGTTAGGCCTTACATCACCAATAAACATACCAAACATTATTTTTACAATATTAGACATATTCTTTTGAAATAGAGATGGTATAAATCATTAAAAATTCACTGTGCACATGCCATTTTTAATGTTGCTTGAAAATAATGCCTGCCTGAAGCGAGAGACAGACATCTGCATTGGAAGTGAACAACTTGCTGAACTTGTTCTCGTCCTTGCATCTGCGGTAGTATATATTCAAGAGGATAAACAGTCTAACCGCATGAGTTCCCACCGGCCAATGACCCGTTAATGTTTCTGCGGGATCTTCGTGAGCAATGGCTTTTACTCCTATTGAAGGAGGGCTACATCGTCCTGAATATGGCACACGCGGATAGGCTGCCCTACCTGAAGTTAGCTATGGATAAATAATATGATAGAAAAGCACCCCTTGCAGTTTCCAGGGAAATGTGAACAGTTTCCACATCAGGGCTTTGTAGGGCAGCGCTCTGCACCGCCAGCGCATTAGGCCCTGGCACCCAGATCAGAATGACATCAGGATGCTTACGGATAATGAAAGGCTCATCCCGACAACATTATATCAGTTTGGACGATATGATAGCCGAGCACTGATAGCGTCCTGACTTTCGGAAGAGATCGCAACCCATCTAACGGGGTTAGTTTTTGTTTCGCGGTCTAACAAGCCTTTAGGATGGCGAGCACTTCAACCTGGAAGACTGTTACATGATCTACAAGCCGTCGGTGAATATAGTTGTGTCGAAAACCTTCACAACTCCACCGTTCTTCTGCACCGCTCAGGAAGCAATTTTTATCGCGAAGTTTTTTCTGAATGGGTGTCTGGTTTCAAAATTTAAAAAAAAAATTGACTTTTTGAATTTTCAGAAAGTACATGCAGTCCTCGTTAGGGTGTTTCGTTTTACCGTCAACTAAAATTTTGACAGCATTCCTCATATTTTGGGGCTAAAATTCATCGTATCTACACAGCGACTTGCACTGACAAGTACGCACTGCTTACAACTGCGGATGTGGAGCGGCGGAGGCGGTGCCTTTGTTCTGTATGCAGAGCAGAAGAATTTAGTTCCGTTTGAAAAAAAAATTTATTTTGTCAAGAGCTCGCTGAACAGAGCCTGAAAGACAATCAAGAAGGAACGAAGAGAAGGAAAGAGCGAAGATAAGGAAGGAGCGAAGATAAGGAAAGAGCGAAGAGAAGGAAAGAGCAAAGATAAGGAAACAGCGAAGACAAGAGAAGAGCGAAGATAAGGGAAGAGCGGAGATAAGGGATGTGCGAAGATAAGGGAAGAGCGAAGATAGGGGTAGAGCGAAGATAAGGAAAGAGCGAAGATAAGGGAAGTGCGAATATAAGGGAAGAGCGAAGATAAGGGTAGAGCGAAGATAAGGAAACCGCAAAGATAAGAAACAGCGAAGACAAGAGAAGAGTGAAGATAAGGGAAGAGCGAAGATACGGGAAGAGCGAAGATAGGGGAAGAGCGAAGATAGGGGAAGAGCGAAGATAAGGGAAGACCTAATAAAAGAGCCAGCGAATAAAGAATAGAGTAGAGAACAAGCGCGACGAGGAAATCAAATAGAGAAAAGCAAGTAAAAGAGAGCAGTAGGGGATTAGATGAGAGCGATTAAAGGAAGAAAGCGATTAGAAGGGAAGGGCGAGTAGGAGAAAACCAGGAACTAATATATTCTAAAATTTATGAACTTACAGAGGGAGGAGAGAAGAAACCCCATTATCTACATAAACTATAGGTCTGTATGTTTCTTCTGCGTAAAATAAAAAATATATAAATAATAATAAAGTAAAAATGTTCTTCTGGTGAAGGAGATAAAAATGGGAAAGTTAGCAGACGTTTTATGGGTAAGTTGATGAGAACTGAGGAACTGTCAAAAGTAGTTAGGGAAACTTCCCGGTGACCACGCTCAATGAAACTTGATACGAAACGTTCGGGGTGAGTACTTTTATTAGCACTCTCTTAATAATTTTACGCGGATAATCCGGAAAACATAAAAAATGTCTGTGAGCAACCGCGAAAGCCTCAAAAGTCATATCATGTAGTTAGGTTAGTTTGGAAAAGATCAATCCGTTCATAAGAAACCGTAAAAAACAAAAATTAATAAAAATTTCTTGAAAAAGTTTATAGTTCTCCTTTTTGCACACTCTAGCAGTAGTAAAGAAAGTTCTAGTGATGAAAACTATTTAAGTAAGGAATATTACTCAGCTGTGAGTTGTCGAGAAGAATTCTGCCAAACTTTTGTCCACACTAATCAGAATATGTAAAGTTTGGGTAAAAGGGGAAATTACTCGACTGTTAAATCTCTTCAAGTTCAAAACAGACGCAGTATGGATCAACAATTTTGGTTTTATGTAAAAACTTTCGAGTAAACAGCAGACCTTACATGTACTTAAGTCGTGTGCCAAATGAGCTATACCCTGTTCCGAAAAGATTGGTAGTACACGGTAAATGGCAAGTTATGATGCCAAATTTCTTAAACTCGCCAAAAATCATGTACAGCCATCCTTTCGATGTATCTTGGTCGACCGACTCAGTGGTGGGAGTTTTTACATGCAAAGTTCTCCTATACACTATACGAATTCGAGTGACTGGAATGGTCGGAAAGAACATTTAGTGTAGCCAGATTATATCTTTTAGCGGTAAGTTTGTAGAAATGGTTGAATTTACTTATTACAAATTATTTTGAATTATTAATTTTCAAATGTGTATACAGTTTTGGTTCAATGTTGCACAGCAGTTAATAAAAAAAAAGCCCAAATGAATGGTTATGGATTCATCAAGAAACTTGTTATATTTACATGCTTTTGATATGGCAACCAGAGTCCACGAGCCAATCTTTTTGGAACAGATTATAAATACGGGCTAAATCCCAATTTTCATTCCAGATAATTCCTGGGCTGTGCCATAGTGGAATTTGGCCAATCCTTCAGTTGTCGCTTTCATTTCAATTATGGTAAGCAAAACAATTGTGTGGCGTTTATTAAATTTTTCTGAGGGAACCCAAGCTGTTACTTTTCGTGATGATTCTCTCTCTCTACTTCTGTAACCCCTCGAGGCAACGATTGCATTTAAAGTAAATTCCGAACCACCAAAATATTTTTCTACAACCCCCAATGACCTTTTTATCGTAATCTGTTGCAGCAAAAAACATCAGTTCGGCACACGTCTTAAAAACTTTGAAAATATATATAACCAAAACTTATAAAAAACTTAAAATAATAACTTGAAAATTTCCACTTACATGCCATTAGGGAGCATAATTAATTTTGTGGTATCATTGAACATCACACCCATACCTTCGTCGCACAACTGATACCCAAAACCATATTTGTCACTATAGTCCACCCATTTTGATATCCAAAACAATGGCTGTGCCGCAGGATCAGTATTTTCGTCGCCTAAGTTGGTGGAAAGTCGAATGGGCTGAAAAAGAAATTTCTTTGTAAATTGTTGCCTAAACAAATTTAAGGTAAAAATCATTAGCAATGTTCAAGATATAAGAAGAACTCAATGTATTTTTTTAACATTAAAATTATATACAATGGTGTCAAAAAGTTTTTGGAATTTGTTAAATTTTTTAATTATGGGTTGAACTTTGAACTTGAACTTTGGACACAATTTGGCGGAATTTTTTAATCAATTTATTACAGGACTCCTGCGCTTCTTCGGACATCATCATTATTTCAGGGCAATGACTGAGAATTTTTTTATGTGTTACAATAGGTTTCTATTAACCCATCAAAAAAATAACTAAACTTCTACTAGCGTTTAAAATTACTTCTGCATTTTTTTGGAACGATTGCTATGTGATTGACTATGAGAAAAAATTCGATCATGTTTATAACACTTTTATCGATTCGAGGGTATTTATCATCAAGAACAGATTCAAACGTGTGAATCGGTATACTTATACAGAAATAGCACGACTTCAACTACAAGCAATTTATTCAGACTGGGAGAGCACATAATATTGCGTCCGTGAAGCAAGCGCTTATGTAAGCTTGAGAGCCTTTTGAAAATACCTGGGCTCTCTATATCGCTTCTTCGAGGTTTCTAATCATCAGCGAGACGATACCAAAACTAAATAACAATTGTTTTTGGACTTATAGCCACCTTTTAGGGATTTTTAACCACTGAGCTGAGGATTTAGATGCAAGTTCGGAGGAATGGGAAAATAACAGATCATGCGCACAAACTTAACACATTTATTTGATTCTATAAAATTTTTTTCTGTTGCCACAAAATTTTTTTTTATATATTTATAAATATGTAGTGGCTGCATTTAGCATTAATGTGTTCAAACGGTTGAAGGGGAATGGTCAATCGTTCTAAAAAATGTTTACTTATGGCAGTCGAAGCGCTATGAAATGTCAAAATTACACGTTAACTTCCGACCAGGCGGCTGAGGATTTTGATGCAAGTTCAACAGACCATGCGCACAAATTCATTTCTATGAAATTTGTTTCGTTGTTTGCGAGAATTCCTACCCTGGTTTGAATAGTTTATAATTCGTCAATGTTACTCTTGGTCTAGCTTTTGTGTTAATTTTGGTTCGGTTCATATGAATAGGATAAATGTTTCTCATGAAAATCTGTGTTTAGAAACTTTCTGCTAACACTTTGGTGCTGTTGTTAAGGAGGAGCCAAAGGAGTTAAGTTTTTCTTTATCAGAAACGCTGATCGTAGTGAGAATTTTTTTATATTTCTTACGTCGCTCGAGTTTTCAAGTTTATTTTGGCGGATCCCGCCCATCTTGATCATCTTTCTTAATTCTATCGATCCCTTTAGCACTTAGTCTCACCTAGGTTTCCAGTTTGATTTATTATAATTATAGCTCATATTGCAGCCTATACCATTTATTATTACTTTATTAGATTATAGCTTGTATTATTATTATTGTTATAGAGGAGTTCAAACCGAAAAGTTCGAGAAGTTCGAAATTTTGATTTTGAAAATTCTCATGATTACATTGCTTTTCTCCTACGGGAGTCAGAAAATAAAACTATGTTTAAGTGGATCTTAAAAATATCAAAATTATTTAAACTTCATATTTTAACATATAAATGAAAACTTTTTGCATGCAAATAACTCACCTTGGTGTTAATTAAATTTGATAATTGTTCGTACAAGTTCATAACATCAGCACGGTATTCATCATTGTGTCTAGGCATTTGTGCCGAAGCCGTGATAGCATCATGTAAATTATTTTTAAGAAATGTTGAGTCCAATTTTGTATCATTTACTAAGAAGCTAAAATTTAATTATAAAATCAATAATAGAATAATAATCGCTTACCAATAACATTTATCTCTACTAAAGGCGCTCTTTTATTTCCTATATGTTCAATATTCTCCAGAAGATCTGGACGCGGTGCCATTGTCAAACATGATGCGGGTAGGCTTTTAGGCAAGGGATTACCATTAATAAATTCAAAACTGAGAAGCTGACCAATAGTTGGTCTTTTCTGTGGATCAGATTGTAACATTGCGATTATCATATCAGCTGCATGTTTTCGTAGAAAATTGGGAACCCTAGAAAAAATTAATAAACCAAGACTACAAAACACGTTAATCAGAATTTTACCTATATTCACATTTTTTTATTTTGGTGTATGTATCTCTCAGGCTTTTTGTTTCAAAGGGAGGTTGACCAACTAGTAAAGTGTACATTACGCATCCGATAGACCAAATATCTACTTCATAGGAATGACCTTTTTTGCTTAAAATTTCTGGAGCGATATAATTTGGAGTACCACATAATGTCTTCTTTCGTTCTCCTTAAAATGTACAAAAGTAAAATAAATTTTTTTTAAATTGAGTGAAAGATGATATTGCAAACAAAGTGTAACCAAAGTCAATCTACAACCGCAACAGTTGCAAGAAGGGCTCATTCCCGGCTTAGAATGAACACGCACAAATTGAGATAAGCAAACATTTTAACAGTTGCAGATCTACGAAGTAGCTTAGCGTATTGAATTTACAAAATTAAGACGAGAAAAATTACAAATTCCCTACATTACATCCCTATGATAGCATTTCCCGTACCGCATGGGAAGGAACCAGTTGTTAAGAAAGTATTGTAAATAAACGTCATTAAAGGCAGCAGTGTATGTAGTTCAAATGTTACTAGCCCCCAATGTATCTGTCTTTAGAGAGCTTAATGCTTGAGCTACCTCAAAAGAGTCAATGGAACGGAAACTTAAATTTCTCGTTTCAACCCAAATAGACAAATTAACATCATTAAAAAAATACGATAAATAATGACGTAAAAATAGTATTCGCCTTATTTAAGTTATAAGGACACGCCATGGTTTCATGGTTGAAGCCTCGGTCTCCCCGTGAGTTTTTGAAATGACAATTAAAAAATCCACTGCATCAATTTTCTGTTGTCTAGCTCGTAGCAATACAAAAACATAAAATTCATGTTCGCATATTCTCCTTAACCTAATGCCCGCCCTTCCGGTTAAAAGTCATGTTAATGCATCATAGGGCTGTCCCCTGAGCAATTTCTTCTTCCTATTAGTCCGAACAAAAACAAAAGCAAGAAAGCAAAATATCATCACAATGATGAAATATTCACACCAGCCCAAGCAAAGCAAAAAAAACAGGTGGGGGAGGGGGATCTGACAATAAAATGTAAAAGCATCCTTTGAAATACGAAAAAAACTAGTTTTTTAATTAAATGTTGATCACAGATTTAAAATTTTAAATTACAGATCACAGTGACGAAGGTGTTTTATGCTCATTTTTGGGTGGAAATTACCTATTTGCTACTGAAATGTTTTGTACCGTGTCAAAACGTTGTTGCTTTTCGCTTTGTTTGGTGTTAATACGCGTTAGCCAAAGTGATTTTATGATTTTTTGCTTTTTTACTCATAAAACGTGTTACTGTATTCCATGTGAACGCAATGTTAGTTTTTTTTAACAAAACGATAAAATAAAAAAATTTGTGAGGTTGGACAAATAATCGAGTTGCTATTGGGACTTGCAGAGTCCCTTGCGGTTTTCCAGGAAGTGTTTATTCTGTCGACTATGATTTAAATGCTACATACATTTAAATTCTAAACATCCTATTTAAATATTTCAACTTATTACCTTCATACTCTATTCTTGTAGCTAATCCAAAATCGCCTATCTTTACATGAAGATCATCATTCAAAAACAAATTTCCTAATTTTAAGTCACGATGAATTATCCGATTATCATGTAGATATTTAACGCCTTGTATTATTTGATAAATATAATACCGGCATTCATATTCTGTAATAGCTTTTCTCCTTTTATGCAGCTCCATCATTGACTAGAAAAAAGAAGAAATAAATAAGGAAATTTTGCACAACCAAAAGATTACTCACTCTTTTTTTGCACAATTCCAAAACGATGTAAACATTAAAGCTGTCATCAAAAAAGCTATTGAACTTAACTACATTTTTATGATTAAGGCTTTTGTGTATCGATATTTCTTGGGTCATTTTTTCCTTTTGATTGTGTTTCATCATTAACTTTTTCGAAACAATCTTACCGGCATAAATTTCATTAGTTGCAACGTCAACTATTTCATAGCACTTTGCGAAGCCACCCTAAAAACGTAAATTGAAAATTATTCAGTGAGTCGCTAGAAAACAATAATATATATTAAATCCGTAATTGTAAAAACTGAATACTCCACAGATCCCAAATTTTAATTTTGCACAAATAAAGTTAAATATTTTCTGCAGCCACTTTTTACAAAAAAAAAAACTTCCGCATAGGTAAAATATAACTCCAGTGGCAGCCGAAATAGAAGGCTTTTTGTGTCTCAGAATTACAACACCAATACGTTTTTATTGTTCGAAATCCTACAGGAAATGGTACCGGGTGGGCAAAGAAATTAGAATATTTGTACTTGAGCATATGAATTCCAAAACTGTCTATATCACATACAGTCATGTGCATTAAATCAGTGCCGGAATCAATTTTTAAAAAATCCCTCCCTTAGTGATTGGAAGGACATCTCTTGTAATTAATCTCTTTACTGTTTTAAACCAATGTGAGGTTGCAACACTTCAATTAAGAATTCTTTTAGGGTATTCCCCGTTATATTAATAGCAAACTGCAAAATTTGATGTGCATTAAAATAGCAGTGTTAGTCCTGAATTACACGAGAGGGATTTTACCCCATGAGTGACGAAAACCTGTTTTTTTTTCTTGGTGAAAGAAGTGAGGTAGCAAGAGGGTCATCTGTGAGTGTCAATCACGAATCGTAGTCAAAGCCCCTTCCGTAGCAACACTCCGAGGGTTTTTCTACTTTTGCACAGAAGAGAATTGCCGTGAGTTATGGGGTAAAATCCCTCTCGTGTAATTCAGGACTTACTTGGTTTCTTTGATAAATTTGTTGGAAAATTCGAAAGTGACTCTTTTTTTTTTTCATCGGTGTATATTTCAATGTAAGGATTATTCTGAAATATAATGCATAGTATTAAAAAAGTTTATTTTTAGAAAAAATGGGCCGGACAAAGCATTGCACACCTGGGGAAGTTCACTTATCAGACAGCTACTTAGAGATGGCAAAACGTACAAATTTATACAAGAAACTTTAAAGTGTTCAGCCAAAATGATTAGTAATGCGAGAAAATGGGAAAATGTGATTGAAAAACGGGGCGGAAAAAGGAAAACTACACCTCAAGAAGATAGGAATATTATAAATTCTTCAAAAAAGCAACCGTTTAAGACTTCGACACAAATTAAGCAGGATCTGAATCTTTCAATCAGTACTTCATCAATAAGAAGACGCCTCATAAAAGCTAATTTAAGATCGAGACGTCCTAGAAAGGTGCCATTATTAAATATGAGACAAATAAAAAACCGCCTATTATTTGCTAGAGAGCACGAAATCTGGCCCTCTTCTAAATGGCGTAATATTTTGTGGAGTGACGAATCAAAAGTAGTTCTTTTTGATTCTAGTGGATGCCAGAGGTATGTTCGGAGACCAATCTGTACACAATTTAATCCAAAGTATACCAAAAATACAGTCGAACATGGCGGTTGCAGTCTTATGGTCTGGGGCTGTTTTTCTTGGTATGGCGTGGGTCCGATCCATTGCATTAAGGGAAAATTGGTTGCAGATGTTTATATTGCAAAATCTAATGCTTCCATTTGCTGAGGAAGAAATGCCTTTACGGTGGACTTACATGCAAGACAACGATCCCAAACACACTTCCCGAAAGGCTAAAAAGTGGTTTGAGGAAAACAAAATTAACGTTATGGTCTGGCCTTGGCCTTCACAATCGCCAGACCTTAACCCTATCGAGCATCTATGGATTTATGTTAAAAATGCAGTTCCTATAGCAAAATCGAAAAATACTCAGCAATTATGGGAAATAATTCAGTCATCGTGAAAGTCTATCCATGTAAGCAGATGCCGTCAATTAGTGGAATCCATGTCTCGTAGATGCACAGCCGTTATTAAAAATAATACTAACGTATTATAAAATAATCATATTGAAAATTCCTTATTTGTTCCTCTTTTTTCATTATTTTGTTCTTAATACAAAAAGACTGCTATTTTAATGAATACTTTTATAAGCATATACATATAATTTACGAAGAATTATTTATTATTATCAGCGGAGAATTTTATGTTTTTTAATTCTAATGGATGAAATATATAATAAAGATTATTTACATAACAATATAATGTTTTGCACATCACTTTTATTGAAAATTTTGCCTAATGCGTGTAAATATTTCAAACACTGCTATTTTGATGCACATGACTGTATACTATATATGATTCTGAGTAAATAGAGAAAAATGTATTTTTGCCTTTAGCAGTATGCAACGCTAAAATTTCATGCAAGAAAAGAAAAAGAGAAGCGAAAACTTTTAACCGATTTATATAAAAAATGTGCCGACAAATTATGTATTCCAATATATTAGATATTATTTTGGATTTAGTAAGTTTTACTACAACACTATAAATATATATAGATAGTTTTGGAAGTAAAACATAGGGATAACTGCATTAAATTTTTCCACCTGAAAGTAAGTACTGGCTTTTTTAAGAAAAGAAAATAATATAAGTTGTAAATAAAACCACCATGCCTATAAGAGATGAAAAACTTTATTTGCTTATAAACAAAAGTCGAAATTCTGACATAACTTTAATAAAAATAACAAAAATAAAGGTCGAAATTGTGAGGTAACAAATCTTTTAAGTAAAAAAAAACTGCAATAGAAAACTCTCTTATATCATAAACTCGTCAACATCTTCAAAGATCAAATCAGCATATCCAGCTGGGTCTATATTTTCTTGAAATTCACTGTTATTAGAGATAACGTGAAGATAGTAACATAAGGTGTCTAGATCTTGCCAGTCTCCACCGAAGTGTTTTTTCAAAAGCGCGTCAACGTCCTTTAATTTCGCTGGTTTTACTAGTACTGCATTTGGTAAGGGACTGGATTTATACAATGCAAGCTCTTTCCTTTTTTTTTTTACAACAGCGCGATAAACTGAAGTATCTACTTTGTAGTTAACGTCGCCTTTTATTAGGATTTGATTCGGTGCACGAAATTTCTTCTTCAAAATCAACCTTTTGGAAGGCCCACACCGAAAATGCAATTGACCTGGTTGCTTAAGCACTTCAGCGACTGCAGACTTTCAATCGAGGACGGGGACTTTTTCACCAACAATTCTAACAGTACCATGTAATCTTAAAATGGCCAGGTACTGTTCCGGTTGAATGATTGTTTCTTTATTCTTAACAACTTTCTCGATACGGCCGAATACCCTATCTGGAGGCAAAAATTATTGGCCGACCACTGGAAAAATGTACACAATGGATTCAAACGTTGTGAGATAAGCTAGAACATAACCATTTTGCCAGCATTCCTAACACCGTTATATTCTTATTTTGTCCTGGGGCATCCGTCAGAATATAGTTTCAATTTATTGATATTTGTCAAATCCACGTTCGAAAGATGGTAATATAAAATCGACGCGATTTCTTTGGAGCTCTTGTATCTCTCATTTTTCGACCAGGTGTATATTGTCACCGATTCTCTAGTTTGAGGAGCCTAGACAAACTGTAAAGTTGTATTGTTACAATTGGCGACTAAAATAAGCAGATTGATCTTACACAAGAGGCAACACAAAATTTTTTGGCCATAGACCAATTTTTTGAATAGTTTAGGTATGGATGATAATTTAGCGATGGGTCTGTAGTTGGACACATTGTTCTTGCAACCTTTTTTGAAGATGGGAATAATATAAGAGTTTTTCCATAAATGAGGGAAAACTCCTTGAGTGACCGAGAGGCGGAAAAGCAAGGTAAGGGGTTAAATTAGATGCATGGCACACTTTTTCAGAGCGATGGCCGGCCGGAATGCCGTCAGGACCTGGGTTGAAGTCGTCCTCAAGCCCGTTGATACTGGCGGCGATTAGTTCGGGATCAGGGTCGAAAGACGTAAACGACTTTTGAGTGCATTTGTCCAAGAATGAAAAGTAGTTAAGGTCAGGTTGTAGGGAATTGTCGCTGAAAGATTTACTGAAGAAGTGTGCAAAGAGGTTGGCGATAACCTTAGGATCAGACGAAGAGGTATTCTCAAGTTTTAGGGTAAAGGTGTAAGCATTGGATTTCTTCTTGGAATTAATACAGTTATAAAAACGCTTGTGGTCGGATATCAGGCTAGTTTCCATCCGTTGGAGGTACTCATAGTAGAGGATACCACAACGTTCAGAAAAAGAGATATAAGCAGATAGGTAGGAAGAATAGTCAGACTCGGTCTGGGATAGAAGAAAAGTTTGCCAACGTTTATTTCTTTTGTTGCGGAGAGAGCGTAATTCTTTGTCGTACCATACGGGGGATGAGGAGTAGTTTTTACGAGGAAAAAGGGGGATAGATTGTGTAAGACAAGCGTGTATTTCTGAACAGAACGCCTCTAAAGCAACGTCAACTGGAAGATGTTGAGGGATAGTGGCAAAGTTAGAGTTGAGGAGCAAGTGATTTAATTTTTCAAAGTTGCCTTTACAAAAATTGAAGGAAAGAGAAGACTCGGAGCTTGAAAGTGCATGAGAATGCAAATTTATGCAAATGGCTGTCAAACGCGATTTTCGTTTAAACAGACTTCAATAAATACAACAAAATGTGTGCATGCTTGTGGGCAATTTGAAAACGTTCACATTGTACATTTCAAATTTTTGTTCGTCACAGTAAATAAGTGCAGTAAGTTTTAACGCTGACTGTTCAAATAGATCAGAAGCGTTCGCCGCAAATTTCCAACAAATTTGCCTTAAATCTTTCATTTCCGCAAATTGCTGCAAATCAGATATTCCAATTGTTTGTGGCTGTGTGAGAGCACGTCCACATTATGCAAACATTTCAAACAAATAATGTTTGTTTGCGTTTGATTTGCATAGTCTGAACCCGGCTTTACGGGAAAGGAACTATAATGAGGAGCAAATAAATAAAAAAGCTTTCCTGCCCTACATCAGAGGCATCACTGTCAGAATGGGAAACATTTTAAAACGGTATGGAGTTAACTTAATCTATTTACCACCCATAAAGGTGAAAAATTGCCTTCAAACACCTAAAGATCGGTTTCCACTCCAAACACCAGGTGTATACGCAGTCCCTTGTAGCTGCGGGTCATCGTATATTGGGCAAACACAAAGAAGTATTGCAATTCGGCTGAGAGAACACATCAAAAATCAGCGAGCACATACTGGACCATCCAAAATCATATCATTGGATTCATTTTTTAAAAATTTGCAGTCTTGTCCGTGAGGCGATTGAAATTAAGCGGCGACAAAACTTCGATCGCGACAATAGTTTTCCGCTTGCACGGACATGGGATCCTATTCTTAACACCTCGATGCAGTTGATCCGAAATAATTTATAATCAATAAGTGACGTTGTGAGTTTTGTTTGCCTCAACACTCTGCACCAAAGCAGCAACAAAAGCAAGTGCATCAATCGAAACAACAGTTTTCGCACCGATCAGCACTCATATAAGTTAGATACGATTTACGCGGCTAATTCGAAAATACCGCGAAAGTCTAAAAAGTTATATGGGGTAGGATTGTCATAAGAGCCTAGATGAACTGTATAGAGCTAATCAAGTAAACTTGGTTTGGAAACCGGAACATCAGGGCTACACTGAGAATGAAAAGGCAGAACTTGCCGGGCAGAGGTTTAATATGCCATTCATAGAGCCGATCTGTGGAATTCTTCTCTACACGGCTAAAAGGCTGATGCAAGCCGAACAAGTGAGAAACATAAGTTGTATTGGAACAACATTGCATGCTCACTCATGGAGCCTTATGCCCTAACCTTCACCGGTCAGAACTCTGGCTTTCTGGCTTACTTACCGGCCACTGTAAGCTCAGGATGCATCTGGTAAAAATAGTCAGCTATTGATCTCACCTGCAGACTTTGTCTGGTGGATGATCAGTCCCCACTACACGTGTGAATGCGCTGCAGTGGCCAGGCGTAGATTTAATCTATTCGGGAAACCAACCATGAACCGAATGAGCTAAGTGATTGCTATCCCCGGGGGCTGTAGAAACACTTTGGAGGGATGGGCTTGCTATTAGGAGTTGAGATCACTTTATAATTCAGTTAAATTAAGTTTAATTTACCTCAGCTCTTAGCTTTTCTAATTAAATAAAAAATATTTTAATCACCAGCCGCCGCCTATTGTCCCTTAGGTCCATTAAAACACACCTGACTTATAAATAAAAATTGGAAATTCGAAAACCGTAATTAGGCCAAGACTTTCGAAATCAATTCTGTACATATCGGCGCATAAGAATTAGAAAGGATCACTGAGTATTTTAACAAGTTAACCGATGTGACAAATTCTCCATGAATTCCATGAATTCTTAACGAAAAAATCCCAACATATTTGCCAGTGGCTTAAACTAAGTTATTTAAAAGAACAATTTGAGTCAGACTACTGAAATTTTTCGAAGCAAAATAAAAATATTTTTTCATCTCACCTTGCCAAAAAATCGCAATCGCTTGTAAGTCGTGCCTGTTGAGGCATCGTATAACCTTTCAGGAATATCACTTGTTTTTTCATCAACACGAGTTGTTGTCATCTCGATTAAGGTTTTCCAATAAATACTTATTTCACACAGAGCCGTTTACAGCTTTTATAATAACTACACAATATGCTAAACCGACAATATTTAAATTATCACGATCCCAAACTTGCCGTCGAAGGACTTCAAACTTGAGTTATATTTGAACGGTACGCGCTCTCTCAACCGTTGGTTTTGCTATAATTATGGGATAAGTTGGTTGTCAAAAATCTAGCATAACCAGCAATGGTACGTTTGTGCGAAAAATGAACAATATATTTACCTGCGTGTAAGAAACTAAATTGATGAGCAATAGCGTGGAAGATTCGTGTAAATAATGAGCGTACCAATTTCTAGGACTGTTTTTGTTATAATCATTTAGGTAAATCACGAGTGGATTTCCCTATACACCACTACACAGCATCTTTCCAACAAACTACAGTGAAGCATAATAAATGTGGTAAGGCACTTTAGCATGCATTCAATGAAGTAATCAGTATTTGATGAATCTTAATAAATAAATAAGTTATCAAAGCGCCTTAAAGCACAGCCTACTCTATATACAAGTCCGTTTTGTACAGTACAGTGCTTCATTGAACACATAAACAAAATTACATTGCCTGGTACAGTGAGTGATGCTAATTTGGCACGAGATAATTTTAATAATATCGACATCGATTTCGGAAATTTAACATTACTATTTTAACCTTATTTTTAATAAAAATTTATTTTAAATGTTAAATCGACATGCCACCGTTCTGTTTTGTCTTGGATGCATTGTATTTAGCCATCTACGTATCAGAGGAAGAACAAGAATTTCCAAATGTCACAAGTTTTTCCCTTAACCTTTTTATATTGCAATTTGCAAACAATCTTAGCAATAAGTAGAAAATTGTAACCAATGGTAATTTAAATAATCGATTATAATCTTTAGTATTATTAAATTTTTATTATAGGCCGGTACAGCAATTCTTGCAGGTTTGGGGCTAGCTGTAGTTGGATTTGTTGGGAAGCAGGTGGTCAGAAGAATGCCCTCAATGTCGCAAAAAATTTCTGAAGCAATGAAAACCTTACCTAAATTTGATGCCGATTCGTTAGCTAATTCAAAATACTATAAAGGTGGTTTTGAACCTAAAATGACAAAAAGGGAAGCTGCATTAATTCTGGGAATAAGTCCGACTGCTTCGAAGGTAAAGGTAAGTTCTGACTTAACAGCAATGTGATTTTATTTTAATTATTGTTATAGCTAAAGGACGCACACAAGAGAATAATGCTTTTGAACCACCCTGATAGGGGAGGATCACCGTATATAGCAGCGAAAATTAACGAAGCAAAAGATCTTCTTGATAAGTAAATTTGTTTTATTGTAGGAATTGTTACCGGAAGAATTATATTAAATCAAATGTTCGTCTTGGTGTTTCTACTGTTAGATGCGTGACAAAACAACAATTTTGTTTAATGATCTCATTAAATTCGAATAAACAGCGAAAATTTACATAACACCGACGAATCCACGTATTAAACACTTTTCGTAAAAGGTTCGGCGTAACATAAAATAGTTTTTGTCTTAGAACCAATAAGAAAAAGCAGTGGTTACATAACGTTGAAGCGATGATGAGAGAAGGGAATAAAGGGTTAGGGGAATGAGTGCAATTGAATGTCTGCGAGGTAGACAACATCCCAAAGACTAATTTTTTCCAATTCCACAAAAACTTGTTGGCAAATTGAATCTGTAACCGTGGCATGGTGATCGTACACTCGTCCAACGGTCAAACTCTATCTCATTGCTTTGTTTTCCACTGACTGCTGCTCGCCAAACTGCTTCAGCAGATAAGATGGAAACTACTGACTACTCCTGAGCCGTTCCATCGTCTATAGTCTACCAGGACTCCACTAGTTGAAATCATGTCCGCTTGTGTGCCACCATTGTAACACCCTGTATATGTTTTTATCTGGTTTGCCACCAAAAAATATTCTAACGTGGTCTGTCCTCTTTAGATATATGAGAACACATTCAATCATCTTCCAATTACTTCTAGGATCACTAACCTGGCGAATTATATAGTTCACTGTGAAACTAATATCTGGTCTTGATATAGTTGACTTTGAAAGGTACAGTAGGCTTCCATTCATTTCACGGCATGGCTTATCTTTAAGCGGTTTGTCGTTATCTTGCTTTTAAATCAACATACCTAATTCCATGGGTTTAGTAACAGCATATGCTCCTTCAGAACCACAACACTCCAACATCTTGCTTATGTATTTTTGCTGTGTAACTAGTATCACTTCAGATGAATCTCTATTCCAAGATAAAATAATTTCTTTCTTTTGATCCTGTGGTTTTCATATTGAATCTCTTTAATAATTCAGACAATGCTTGCTTCATTTTCTGTTCATCTGCATATTCCAATATTCGACTGACTTCATTGAAGATCATGGCTCATCATCGGTGTCTGTGAATCCTAACCTTTTCAGAGCTTTCGAAAAGATATGTGTAAGTGGCTGAACGTTCGTTAAATATTCTCAGCTTTTTAAAACTATTCTTGGTTCTGGCATTTTAAATTTCTTTTCCAATATCTCACATCAGGACTTTCACTCTTCCAATTGGATTTTTGACCCACTTTAAATTTATATTTAACTTGTTCACTGCTTGTGGCTTTTGTTTTAGAAAATAGAATGTCTGAAAGCGATTGAAGTTGCCAATTTCCAGGGGCGTTCCCACGGTCTCAGTACTTGGCCGGCTCTGCTTTAGTGTATTCATCAACGATCTCCTTGAGAGTGTCTGTAGTAGGTTGGTCCGGTACAAGTTACCTTCTCCCCTGCACTGGGGAAGCTGCTATCTGCATGCCTGTGCAGGATTGATAAATAGAAACCTTCAAGCAATTTGTGATTGGGCGACCTCCAATAAACTTATCCAAGGAAGTTCCCGAAGGGCAAGTCTTACGAATCTACGCTGTGCAGCCTGAATGCGATTAATATGAGTCGCATTAAAAGTAGACCACACAGGACTAGCATACTCCAAAATAGGTCTTACGAACGTAAAATAAAGGGGTTTAGTTATATTTGGGTCATCAAACTCCTTAGACCATCGCTTAACAGAGCCCAAAGCAGAATTAGCTTTTAAAATCGTTGGTTTTCTCAAGTCTGTTCAGAGAGCCACTGTCTAAGGTTTAGTTAAAGTGCACTGGATTCCTTGATCGAGAGGGCGATAATATAATAATATAATATTTAGAGGAAGGAAGTTTGTAGAACACCAATTATGAAAGGCGTCTAAGTCAACGTTTAACAGTGCCCAGTCATTCGCACTTGAATCGCATCAGCGTTACATAGTATTCTCGAATTAGGTAGAATTAAGAATACAATAATAAATAAATAATAAAAAGCAATGGTCCTAGGTGGCTGCCTTCGGGAACACTGAAGGTGGTATAAATAGCGTTAAAAAGTGTACCTCGAAGTAGAATACGTTGCATTCAATCAGACAGGAACGAATCCAATTAACAAAAATTGATGGGAACCCTAAAACAGATAACTTACTAACAAGAACACAGTGGTTAATTCTGTCAAAAGCCTTGCTAAAATCAGTAAAAATGCAGTCGACCTCCTTACCAGCTTCAATGGCAGAAATACAACAATTAGAGAATTCCAGCAAGTTAGTCCTAGTAGACCTACCTTTCATGAAGCCATGCTGAAAGGAACCCAGAAAAGGTTTGCAGTGCAAGTTAAGAACATTGCACACCAGAGCTTCATCAATTTTACCAATACAACATTAATTTTCAATGGGCGATAGTTTGATATGGCACATTTCCTTCCCTTCTTTAGTAGAGGATAATAGATAAGTTAAATAAGTGACAAAGTATAGAAACTAGGGACATGCGGCAATTTCTTAGAAAGCAAGCAGGGATACCATCAGGACCACACGAGAAATTATCAGCCAAACCAGAAATATGCTTTAGGACGGTATCCTCGTGAAACACTAGGTCTTTGGTTTCAAGGGTAGTCGGCGCAAGCCTCGTGATATGAATAAAATCCTTATCTCTAGTATCACAGTCTAAAGCCAACAACACGGTGCTAAAAAAGTCACCAAATAGGTTGGCAGTCGTCAGCGGAGCGTTACTTTCGACGTTACTTAACACAAAATGGTAGCCATCACATTAACGCTTAGAATTTACGAACCTTCAGGCTCAATACGAAAGGTCGATTTTATTCTCTCCAAATAGTCACAATAAGATATATCAAGTGCAAAATTGGTTGCGAGACATGGAGTAAGCGAAGTAGTCAGCATCACTCCTTGAGGAACAATACCGCTTCCTAGTGTTATTCTTTAGATTATTTAAGTGCTTCACATAACAAAAATTACTTGAATCAGTTACGTTGGCATAGTAAAGGGAGAACTCACTGATGCGTTTTTTGATGAAATGTTATGGGTTGTAGTTGCGTTCCAGCGAATCCTTGGAATGAATCCACGGTCGATAGAATTACATGGACAGATGTCGGGGCAAAGTACCGAATGAAAAACAGCATCCGGGACAAGAAGTTGAAGTGAAGCAGAGAAGGAACGACCCTATTGTCCGCGTCGTGCATCAATTCTTTTTTAGACAATTACGCTCCGATCAGTCCCCGTGCATGATGAAATAAAGGTAACGATGTTATCGTAAGTGGTGTCGTCATATAACCGTGACAAAAAATATAAAGCGGTCTCAAAGCAGTCACAGGTGCTGCGGCGTTAACCACGGTGCAATCAGGCGTGTCAGAGGGTGACAGCGTCAGCAACATCGCAAGTAGGAATTGTTGATGCGATGCTGGAAGGCGGTCGCGGGCTCGAGACACCACCCCTAGAAGAAGAGGGAGCAGCAGTCAACTTCGACGATATATTAGGAGAGCATATGTCCTCCTCCTAGAGCGTGACATCGTCGAAGTTGGTACATTGGGAGCTCGACACGTAGCAGTAGGTTGTGCAGTATTCAGAACGTCAGGACCCAACACACGAATGGGCGTCACATCGGCCTGCTCCGTATGGAGAAGCACACTAACGACATACAGAACCGCAGGCCGAGCAGAATTACGACGCAGGAATTGCACGTCAGACGAGATCCTTTAAATAAGATAGAAATTGCCATTCGCAGCCGATGACAGGGACTCTATATCCTTTCTAAGAAGTTCCAAATTACTCCCAATATACTCAATAGGGAGAACAGGACTTGTGGCAGCATTGGCACAATGTGCAGAATGTACAGTTGCACCATAATTGTCTTCAATAGAACTAGACACTGTTGTTATCTTATAAGAGATATCACGCGACTTATCCAGCAGCAGGTCGAAGCTAGCCCCAGATTTTTTTACTGGAGACAACAGGTCGGTTCAACACACTAAAATCATCTTAAAAGACCTAAAAAAATTCATATATTTTTTTTAAATCTCAAGGCAGTGTAATCCCTTAATACTACGATCTTTCATGTACCTTCCAAGAAAAAAACAATAAAAAAAACCTTGTAGGCAGGCGGAGGTTTGAACCAATACCCTATTGACTAAACTTACCTTAGAACATTTTTAATTTTAATTGGTACTGTACCAAGATGAAAGCATTTATGGAATCACGTAAGGTTCTTTACTTGCTTTCATCTTAGGAAAGTTAAAAATATTATTTTATCACCGATTTCATGATGTTACGTTGCTCCAGTAAAAGAATAATTAATCATGAATAGACTCAAGGACCATCAAATATAAAATTTCTAAATCCCTCACCGCCATTGTCGACTATTCCGAACGCAGTCTTCAGTATTGACCTGTATAAGACAGACACTTGTAAGTAGATCATAAAACAGTTTATTTTTCTTATGCTATAATTTTGCAGTATTTTAAAGTTTGCCACCACATCATTACCGCTGTGGCGCAGGTTTTGGCTTTGGCATCTTTACCAAAAGTCCCTGAATTTCATCTTTTTCTTTCCAGTCTTTCCACAATTCAAACAGATTAACTATCGCCCTCGCGATTTCTTGAACTTTATCCATATCAACATTTAATTCCGCAAACCAAGACTTCATAAAATCTTTTTGAAGAATAACGCAAGCGATTTGCAAGCATCCAATAGCAATCTATAAGAAGCAGTATTAAAATAACCAAGCTTTTGCCAAAAATGGTTTACTTACTTGATACGGTGGGTACAGCAGGCACACATCTGTGCGAAGGGAATCATTGATGATTCTCCACGTTAAAGTTAGAAGTTGCTCCTCTTGACCTATATCCTGAACAAGCTGTAAAAGGGGTCTATAGGGCTGATAAACTATAAGACAACAGTCTAAATTCTCCAGTAAATAAAATTCACATTCGAGTATATGATTTGTCCGATATGGAAACTCTTGCTGGTAAGCGTAGCTAAACTTGTTTTTAATAACTGTCTGACAAGTGGATATTAATCGAGAATTTGAGATCACACCAAATTCTTCAACTTTCGAAGCTAGCAAAATGCATGTGGGGGCAAGCAGTAGAGGGTCGATATTTTTTAAAGAATTTCTTGCGTAGAACCTCTTGAAATAAACTGTAGCCGTGGCTATAACTTGCTGCCTTAACTTAAGCTGTTCTCCTAAAACCTGAATTACATTTGCAAAAAAAATGAAGATTTTCTGATATTCATCTTCGGATAGCACTTGCATATCATATTGCCGCTCCCTTATTAAATCTTGCCTATCCAAAATCCACTGCTGAGCATGAGAACTTTGCCAGAAATTCCCAGCCATTTGATAAATCCGGCAAATTACTTTTCCAGCAGCAAATCACTAGTCTACTTATTGACAAATAAAATGGGTTTCTTCTTCTTCTTTGTAAATGCCAGACAAATAAAGCCCAAACAAATCACGGTTGAACTCTTTTTTTTTGTAGTAAGGCCTACGAAACGGTTAAAATATTAAGTGTTTAACTGTGGGGAAAAAATTGCCCAGGTAGTAAAAAATATATCATCATGTTTTCTCTGAAGATATTGAATACCGTGATGAAAGAGTCCCATCGATATCGTTATAACTTTCCCGCAAAGAATGGGCTGAGGTAAATTACAGTATATGAACCTTACGTATAAAACCTGATGAAGAATCGTACCCCCATCTGTGAATTAGGCGACTACATGAACTTCAATTCAATTTCCTGTTTGAACGGTTCGCTGTATATATGTATTTTAAGAATTGTGTTAATGCGGAAGAATTAATTAATTTGTTCTCGCTGTTATGACAACAATTTGTAAACGTTTTCACGAGAGACAAGGAAGAATCACACGTTCAAACAAAATGGTTTGTGTACAAATTGGCATTCAAACATTGAATTGCAACAAACTTCATTTCATTTTCTATTTTGCGCGGTTTAGTACGTAACAAACATTCAAGTGGGATGGTCGCAAGTTGGTAGTTGACGGGATTATGTATTGCGGAAGGTTTTTATTGATATTATTTCCAATTTAAATAGTTTATGTTTATTAACAGTAAAGTAAATGATAATCGAAACCGCGTCTGGGTACAAAGTGGAGTTTAAACAAAGTTTTTCGGAAAAATTTGTACGGATCAAAGCGAAACATCTGTCGCGGCCTAAAAGTATACTACAAAAAATAAGATAATAATTTATTTCGCGCTGTTGACGTGTTCCTATTGTGTGCGGGAAAAAGCTTTTTTCAGTGAGTTAAGTAAATTGAAAGCAAAATGAAGTGTTCGGTTGTTGGGTGCTTAAATAATTCAATTTTAAAAATTTATGCGGATACATCACTTATGCAGCCCTAAAAGTATACCATAAATAATAAGAGAAAGATTAATTTGGTGCTGTCACAGGTTATTTGTTTATTTTTGTGCGTGAAATAGTTTTTCGAGTGAGTTAAATTGAATTTTGTTTAATTTATTGAAGCAGCGTTTTTTTTAAATTTTGTATTATCATTTCAATAAAGTTATAAGTGCAAGTTTTCGTGTAATATAAAGGAAACAAGATGAAGTGTTCGGTTTTTTCAATGCCCAAGTAGTTCGAAAGGCGTGATCTGTCCATGAAACGACTATGGTGAGTACATTTTGCTTTTAAATTTATGTTTGTAAATCTATAAAGTTTAATTAAAGTCAAAATTTACGGAGGTAATTGTCAACTTAATGACCCCACCTCCGCAGGGGTTGGGGTGTGGATGGAGGGTGGCCACCCTTGATATCCCAACAGGTTTGTTTCGAGATGAAATGTTGCATCAACTTTGCTAAGATATTAGAGTATTTGTCCGAAATTATAATGGCCGGAATTATCCAGATCTAGAAGTAAAGGCAGCAGCAATTCTGATCCTGGGATCGGTATCAAGTGGCGGAAATTGACAACGAGACGATCAATCCTGGTACTGGCATCAGGATTGACATTCTGTTTCATATATTTTGAATTGTCAAGCACTTCACTTCAATCCTGGTGCTGGTATCAAGTGCTACATTGTGTTAAAGGCTTAACTCGTTCTTCCCGCTCAATTTAATTTCTTTATGTGTAGATAGAATAGGTTAATTCTCTCATGATGTATCTGTTTTTGTTTTCGTGCTCTATAGAGGACAATTTATCACGAAAAGATGTTGTTACATCGTTCAGTAGAAAATCAAAACCTCTCCGAGTCGAGTCAACAGACTGCAACTACTGTCAGCAAACAATCCATAAGACCAGAGAGAGATTATTCCCAAGCAATATGTGTATATTATTCGTCGATTTGTTACTTGCTGTTGCTGTATCCCGAAAGCAAATAGGAATAATGACCCGAAAATAAGATTTTAATGCAAAGAAGATGAGCGGCATTTTTTCTTCTTATAATTCAAGGATTGCGCTTTTACTTTTGTTATAGTGATCATTTTGGATGTTGAGTTTTTTGCTTATGTTTCGTCTGCAACTTGTATAACGGCGGGGGTGACAAGGAATTTGTAACTTCATCAAGTTCTCCGAACCCCGAAGAGGTAGAATCAAATATTGATGGGGATAATCGACATTTGATGTTGCTCAGATATGGTGGGTTGATGAGTTGCTGTCGAAATAAAAATATTTATGCCAATAAAATGAATACATTAAAGAAATGCCAGCCTTCCTGATGACTCTGCCCATTTTTGTAGAGGACTAGGATTGATTGATAGTTGAATTTTCGTGAAAAATAAGAACGAATTGATTAAAGAGGTGGATATACAATTTAAAGCAAATTTAATTAATTTGTCCCTTTGCATATTAAGAAAATAATAATTTGAATATCATTGAATATCATATAATGACAAGGGTAAATAATGATCAAATTGGTTTTCGTTAAAAAGTTACTCCCAGTGTTGTTATTTACATTTATGCGATCAACCTGCCCCATTGCAAAGTTAACAACAGCGATTCCGGAAGTGTGCTTCATTATCAATGAATTCCGTTTCGTGCAAGTCGCCATAAATTGTTTGTAGTAGATATTATTTGAAGCATTATCATTTTGCTTGATAATGAGAATTTATCTATTTTTAACTTCAATTATATTGAGGAAATTTAAAAAAATAACCTCAGGTATTTACCCACTCCCGGTAAATTAAAGCGATAATCCCGCCATCTAAACTTAACGAATAAATATTTTTATCGAACTCGTCGTTCATAGTTGGAATGTGTATGTGTGTGTGTGTGTGTGAAGTAAGTGAAATGTACAAGAGCGCACGCAGCTCCGTTATCCCGAAATTAATTTTATTGAAATTTGTGTATATTTAGTGTTTTTTTTGGAAGTTTTAATAATAATTTGATAAAACTATTCTTTGGTGCTGCAACTGCGATAAAAACGAAAACGTAAGAATGTTTTTTTATTACACATTTGATGAAATTTATTTTTGATGTTTGACGAGAGGTGTGGGGATCTGTACAGGTGCCTAGTCAACGAACGCAATTTTCTTAGTAATACTTTCATGCAATTGCAATTATTAGTAGAGTGCAATTTAATACATTTCCTCATAGGTTCTGCGGCCAGAAAATTATAACAGCAATTTTATTCTAAGGCTGAGTTAATTTGGTTTCTTATGACAGCAGTTTGGGGCAATTTTTCCTTGGCGCTTAAAAATTCGTTCAATATTCGATAAATTTCGTTTAGGGGTGCCAGGTGATAGAAGTTGCTTGTAGTAGTAGACATTATTCGAGGAATTATCCTTTTTGTTTGAATATGTTTGGAATTTATTTATTTTTAATTCAAATTGTTTTGATTTAATTCTTAAAAACCAATAAGAATATCAAAAGAACTAAAATCAATAAAAAAAAAAGCCCAAGCCTTTGTCCATTTCTTTCAAATTAAAATTTCAGGCTCAATCCCTCAGAAATTCAAGTGATAAACCGGTCTATTAAATTGAACGAATAAATATCGAATGCTTTCGTCCATAGCGGGCTTGTGTGCGACGGCATGGTTCCAAAGATTTATTTTTCTAACTTTAATATTTGACGGAGATGAATAAGGCTAAAATTGTAGTTTTCCTGATAAACGCAAACTACACCCGGGCCCGGGCTTTCAAAAGGGGACCCTATCATCTAAGTCATCAACAGAAATTTTTTTCCATTTTAATTATATATAAAAAAAATGTTTCACGACCGAAAAAGTGTAATATACTAGACAGATTTTAAATTGAAAATCACTCATTTGATTGTATATGGGCCTGTAAACGGTTAGTCCCGGGACCGAAATTCCTTTCGCGGGGGCCCGTATGTGGTACCCCCCGGGCCCGAATTTTGTCTCTACGAGCCTGGGTTTTACTAATACTTGAGACTGTCCAGATGAAGATCGCCGTATCCTAGAAGGCTTCCACTCTTCCGTCCATCCTCCAGCAACCATATGTGGAGGGTAGTACCAAGAATACAATCAAAGAGTGACTCACATTTTTTTATTAATATCCGAGTTGTCCTCTACTCTTTGGTTGGTGTTTGCGTCTGCACTGATAACCAACGTCGTCCTCTGACTAGTGGGTTCCACAGAGAAGATAAAGGCATTAAAGTAATTTTTTATCAGAATACAGGATATGCATTTATCTGTCCCGTGTACATAAAAGAGTTTGTAGCACTGTAGATTGAATTCGCAAACCCTGTTTCTGACGACCCATGATTCTTGGACAAGAACGAACTCCTCTCGTTTTTGTGACAGAGGTGTAGCGCATTTGAAGCCTTGGAGTAGCGAATATTAATATTGCCTTGCCTGTTGAAATCTACAAAAAAACCAACAGTGGTTGCACCCCTTAAAAGCGCCTCAATCAATTTTTTCTCCGACGTTTTGGTGAGAAAATTTGTTTCTGCAGATTGATGCAGACGTATGCGTCACCATACAATATTTTATTCTAAAAAAAATTGTAATACCTACAACATACAAAAAAAAAGTTCAATTAATTTTAAATTTTTTTTCGGTGGGTTGGATCCTCTAAGGACAGCGCCATGAAACATGCGACGCTCTAAACTAATCGCTTAAACTCATGGTCTAGTTAACCACCAAAAATAGAAATCATCTCTTCAGCGTATCTGCAGCCTGGTTGGTTGGTTTAAGTGGCGAGTACTAAACACCAAGGAAAACACTCCACGTTACGCGCCGTTTTAATGCCACAACCTGAGGGAATCCATTAGTCAATCACCTACCTGTCCTAGGCAAGGGATAGTAGGATATTGGCACTCCAACAGTGCGTGAGGTACCACTGTGTTAGAGCGATTGAGGAGCTAAGAAACTCAGCTAACTCCCTAATCTTTACTCTTGCTTGAAGTTGCCTGAAGATTCTCCAGAAATTAATCTTCCAGTGTTCTCCGTCTGGCAACTGCCAGAGCTGGGCACTTGCACAGAAAGTGAAGCACGGTTTATTTTTCGCTAACATCGTCGCAATTGCGACAGTGTGTATTATAAGGAGCGCCAAGTTTGGCCCCATGTTCGCCTCTTAGGCAGTGTTCTGTACATACTGCGACTAATTTCGCGATTATAGCCCGAGATCTGCTAAGCAGATCCGAAGTTCTATTTTTAATAACGCTTGGCCATGTCGTTCTACAGATGGTACACGCTGAGGATGCACTCCATCTAAGATTAACTAAAGAGTGCTGAAATAGTCCTCTTTTGAGGTAATTAAGCGGAATATGACCGTCCTCTGCTCTGGATGAGTGAAGAGCAGAGCCATTCCTCGCCAGTTCATCTGCCTTCTCGTTCCCTGGAATATTCATGTGGCCCGGAACCCAGAGAATGGTTATGTCGAGTTTATCTCGTAGGACGCAAGTTCCTCTTTACAGTCTCTAACCAGCTTTGAGGAGGTGGTGGGTGTCTTAAGCGCTTTTATGGCAGCCTGGCTGTCCGCAAAAAATACCAACGTTCGTTATTAGAGATTCACTAAGTCCGAGCAGAGAGCATGCTTTCAGTATCGCAAAGACTTCCGCTTGGAATACGCGTTGAAAATACACACAGTCTACTACAAAGTAATTCTGCATGTCTATATCCGGCTTTAAATATTCAAGGAAAAAAAATACAGAAAATGTTTTTACTTTTATTAGCTTCAAGGATAAGCGAATGAAAGTGAAATCATCAACAAGTAAATTATTATTTTAGAATCAAAAACACATCTATATTAAAAAAAAAATCTTATCACTTGTAGAAAGACGCTATAATATGACCTGGCACAGATTGGGTAAAAAAGTCACGTTTACGGAGATATATTTATTTTTAAGCTGCCTTTGATTTCTTTTTATCATCTGCTGATGTCAAAGGGCATATTGCATGTTTTTAAATCGCGTCTTCTTCTTTGTTTTAAGGATTTTTCGATAATCCGTTAAAGTACTTCTTACAACAGCCCAGTAAAAAAAATCGCTGTGGAATTGCTTCGAAACTCTATGTCGAAAGTAAGTTGAATCTTGAATACTGATGTCATAGGCGTTATGCATATTAGTTTTCGGGGAATTGGCACATCAATTCCAAGTGAAACTTGTGTACAATTTCCACCGACTTTCCACGTGACTGAAATTCTGCTGGGTAGTCGCCGAAAGTCGGCGACTTAAAGTCCGACAACTAAATTTTATTTTGTTATGTCAGTTCAGTTTTTTAGTACATATTTTTTGTTATTGTTTTTTTTTCTAAACTTTTTCATCTTTTCTAACTTATGTTAAACAATTGGTCCGCTATCATCGTTTGCACTAGCTTGGATAACGAAATTGTGTGATTGCTCGTACAGATGGTGTCATTTCGAAAACCGTCTTAAGCTAGGAGATACGGAGAGTAGCGATCCCTTGACGATTGCGAACCTTTTTGGCGATATTTTTAGGACCGCTTCTCTTTATGACAGCTAGCAGATAGCTTCTATTCTTTGTTATTTATTTAATTTATCAATTTCTTGTCGTATCTTTCCAAAATCTTCGAAATCATCTCTTCTTATTCCTTTTCACAAAAAAGGTAAGAGGTGTGATATTTCCAACTACAGACCCATTGCTAACTTGTGCTGTATTCCTTAGATTTTTGAGGTATTAGTTTGCAATATACTTCACTTTCATTGCAAAACTTTTCTTGGAACTTTCCAGCACGGCTTTATGAAAGGCAGGTCTACCACGACTAACCTTCTGGAATTCTCTAATTTATGTTTATCTGAAATTGAAGCTGGTAAGCAAGTCGACTGTATCTTTACAGATTTCAGCAAGGCATTCGACAAAATAAGCCACCAAATCTTGATTCACAAGTTAGTTGCCCTAAGATTTCTATCATTCTTTGTAGACTGTGTTCGTTCCTTCCTGAAACGTACCCAATGTGTGTCTTTCCGTGGATCCCTATCCAAGTTTATTTTCAATTCCTCTGGTATGCCTCAAGGAAGTCATCTTGTCCCGATGCTAAAATTTTTCGTGTTGTTGCCTTTGTATGCGGTTGTGACATTTTAAACTTTGAAGCCTTGAAGACTGGTTGTGTTCTGGAAAACTTAGGAGTCTGGCTGAACTGCCATTTTACATTTGACGACCACATTGATGAGTTATTAAGGCAAATTCAACACTAGGTTTTATTTAAAGATGGGCTAAGGAATTTGGCAGACTTCTCTGATAGTGCGGATAGGATCTTCTTAATCGATTTCACATCTCTATTTTATAAGAAAGATATCGACGATCTGTTTAACTCATATGTACCACTCAAGCTGTCGAGATCATCCTGCTGCTCTCCCCGGTGGTATACAAGAGAACTTCGGGGCCTTAAGAATAACAAAATAGACTATGGAAAACCTAGAGAGACGTCAGCTTACTGTGATTTCGTCAATTGTTATGACAGCTTTTTAGCGTTGTCTTCATCGTTTTACATGAAATACCTTGATAGTTTTCGCAATAACTTGCATAACTAGTGATCGTCGCACATTTTTCAAATTTGTAAATATGAAGAAGAAAACTGGAAATTATCCACCTACAATGTGGAACAACGGGTCATCCAGTTGCAACGCGCCCGAGACTGCCAATAACTTTGCGTTGTTCTTCGAGAGCGCCTTTTATTCTCGAAATTTTGCGCCTTCTCTATGCGCAATATATTTCGCGACATTATCATGGAGAGTATCAGGGAATTCAAAATGGACTTTGGTCCTGATGGTGTCCCACCTGCGTTCGTGAGGTCCTGCTCTGACGCCTTACTCACTCCACTGGAACTCATCTTCAGCAAGTCTCTTCAGGCCGGTAGGTTTCCCACGCTATGGAAGAGTTTATGTATAATTCCTTTTTATAAAAAGGGTCACAAAAACTTGACTAAAAATTTTAGGCCAATTGCGAAGCTTTCTTGCATACCCAAGTTGTTCGAGTCTGTTATATATTCAGAGCTTATGAGGTCGTGTAAGTTGCTTATCTCGTCTCATCAACATGGCTTCCTGCGTGGTGGATCAACGACAACTAACCTGCTTAAATTTACCTCCTACATAATATCTGCCTTTCAGAATTTTTTCTTTCACGACAAATTGGCGACAAATTTACGACAATTAATCGACCGACTCGAATTGTGATTTTATAAAATTGTAGTGCTAAGTTGATGGACATTTTCTTTTGTGTTAGGATATTTTGAAAGCCATATCTGTTATCTTTGAAATGAGGATAAAATAATTTACGTGAGTAGAGAACTTTTGGAGTTATAGCCAAAATACTGAACACAGGTAGGGATCTCGTCGAAAATCCAAAAATTGCCTTTTTTGAAAAAATCTTATATGGTACTGCAAATGAGGTGTACTTTCATTTCCTAGAGTTAAGTCTATTATTTCCGGAACACCCTGTATAACACTTTCAACCGCCAGTTTAAAAAATCAATCCATTTTAATCGCTAGCAACTGTCACCTGATGAAGTGCTGCAGTATTTTAGAAATTAGACCAAGATAATGCAGTACAGTGATGCGCATTGCCACATTCAATTACAGCGCTTCGAAATTTCTGCACTGCACGCAATGGGTTGCAGGCTTTATGTGTTTCACGGCCATCTTGAAAAAGGAGTTAAATTTCTTTGTCAGATTTTTGTAAATATTTCGTTTCTCATTTAAGCTATGAGAAATCTTTAAAAAACAATTTGTAGATAATTCATCTTAACTGATTTAAATAAAAAGATATATCTTAATCGCTGGTAATTCTAGTGTTAATAAACCGTTCCCGCACGAGCTGAAGAAATATTCTTTTGCTGCTGGTATAAAACCAGTAAAATTTTAGTTTTTACACTCATTTAATGAAAAAAATACAAAAACAAACAGCAATCGTACATTAAATTAAAAATTTTAAATTTTGATTATTATAATTCAAAACAAAAAACTCGCATTGAACTTTGAACGAACATTCGAGCGATTAATTCAACCAACTATGACACACATTAGTTCAATAAGCGGATGTAGTCAGATGCTTTGAAAAAGCAATTAATAATAATACTAAAAAGCACTAAAATGTACTTCAAATTGCATAAATTTTTTGTAACATATTACAAATATAATTCTACGTAATTTAATAACATTTAAGATGATGTAACTTATTGATATTTTGGTAAAAACATTGAGGTACGTGAAGTTGGCCCGGATTTTTTCCGGGCTGGGGGGTAAAACGTCTCAATCGATAGTCTATCGTTAGACCACATTTTACCCCCAAGTAGTTTCGTTTTACCCCCTCTCAATTTTTTTTTATTCGAAAAACAAAATTTCCGGGTTAACTTCACCAGCCCGGAAAATTTGCCGGGCTGGGGGGTAAAACGTCCCAATCGATAGTCTATCGTTAGACCACATTTTACCCCCAATTAGTTTCGTTTTACCCCCTCTCAATTTTTTTTTATTCGAAAAACAAAATTTCCGGGCTAACTTCACCAGCCCGGAAAATTTGCCGGGCTGGGGGGTAAAACGTCCCAATCGATAGTCTATCGTTAGACCACATTTTACCCCCAATTAGTTTCGTTTTACCCCCTCTCAATGTTTTTTTATTCGAAGATCAAAATTTCCGGGCTAACTTCACCAGCCCGGAAAATTTGCCGGGCTGGGGGGTAAAACGTCTCAATCGATAGTCTATCGTTAGACCACATTTTACCCGCAATTAGTTTCGTTTTACCCCCTCTCAATTTTTTTTTATTCGAAGATCAAAATTTCCGGGCTAACTTCACCAGCCCGGAAAATATGCCGGGCTGGGCGGTAAAACGTCTCAATCGATAGTCTATCGTTAGTCCACGTTTTTCCCACTATTCATTTCTTTTTACCCCCTCCCAAAAAAAAAGTTATTTAAGAACATTTTTTCAAAAATACCTTAATTCGCTGTAATATGACGAAGCAAAGCTTTTAAGGTTTGATACTATAGACTTAACCGAAAAAATATTTTACAACTCCTTCGGTAAATTTTTCAACCCGGTCGGTAAATTTCACGACCCGCAAAGACAACACAAAAAATATCAAAATCCAGGCTAACTTCACAAAGTGAGTAAAATCAAAGCTATTAATCCTTAGGGTTTGAAAACATTTTACCCATTATAAATGCATCCCTACAAGATTTTACCCCTCGTGATTTCATTTTTCCTCCCCTGGAAAATTAGCCCGGACGAGTAAATCATTTGGGGGTAAAACGAATGAACATGTTAGACCCAACAATTAGTTTTGTTAAGCCACTTTTTGAAAACCTGATATTCAAAAAGCACAAATTAAACTTCACGCATTTTGCAAATTTTATCAAATTCGAAAAATCGATAGCTATATCGATTGATTATCGTTTGACCACGTAGACCCACCCCCTAAAATTGTTCACCCACGTGTTGGAATTAAGTTATAAAAAAAAATTTTTACATGAATTTTTTTTTCAATAATCTTTATTAGCTGTTCATTGACTTCTCATTTTGGTACCCCACCCTCAATAGTTGTTTTTAACACTTTTGCATATTTTTAAAAATCAAAATTAAAAGCTTTTTCTGACTTCTAGAGGGGTAAAACAAAACAGTGACGGCGTAAAATCTCTTTTCGGTCGAAGCAAAATTTGTAATATCTTTTAACTGTGATTTTTTTCACTTTGTGAAGTTCGCCCGAATTTTGAAAAATGATTTATTCGTCCGTGCTCAAAGGGTGGAAAAACGAAATCATGTGGGGGTAAAATCTTGTAGGGATGGCTTTATAATGGGTAAAATGTTTTCAACCCCTAAGGATCAACACCTTTGATTTTACTCACTCTGTGAAGTTAGCCCGGATTTTAAAAACTTGTCAGTTTCTTGCGTTGTCTTTAAGGGTCGTAAAATTTACCGAAGGGGTTGCAAAATTTACCAAAGGAGTTGTAAAATGTTTCTTCGATTAAGTCTATAGTACTTCAATATTATCAACCCTTAAAAGCTTTCCTTCGTCATATTACAGCGAAATATGTTATTTTGAGAGGTGGTAAAACGAAAGGAATTGTGGGAAAAATGTGGACTGACGAAGGCCTTTCGTTTGGGACGTTTTACCCCCCAGCCCGGCAAATTTTTCGGGTTTGTGAAGTTAACCCGGAAAATTTGTTTTTCGAATTAAAAAAATTGAGAGGGGGTAAAACGGAACCAATTTCGGGTAAAATGTGGTCTAACGATAGACTATCGATTGGGACGTTTTACCCCCCAGCCCGACAAATTTTCCGGGCTGGTGAAGATACCCCGGAAATTTTATTTTTCGAATAAAAAAAAATTGAGAGAGGGTAAAACGAAACTAATTGGGGGTAAAATGTGGTCTAACGATAGACTATCGATTGAGACGTTTTACCCCCCAGCCCGGCATACTTTCCGGGTTTGTAAAATTAACCCGGAAATTTTGTTTTTCGAATAAAAAAAAATTGAGAGGGGGTAAAACGAAACTAATTGGGGGTAAAATGTGGTCTAACGATAGACTATCGATTGAGACGTTTTACCCCCCAGCCCGGCAAATTTTCCGGGTTTGTAAAATTACCCCGGAAATTTTGTTTTTCGAATAAAAAAAAATTGAGAGGGGGTAAAACGAAACTAATTGGGGATAAAATGTGGTCTAACGATAGACTATTTATTGGGACGTTTTACCCCCCACCCCGGCATATTTTCCGGGCTGGTGAAGTTAACCCGGAAATTTTGTTTTTCGAATAAAAAAAAATTAAGAGGGGTAAAACGAAACTAATTGGGGGTAAAATGTGGTCTAACGATAGACTATCGATTGGGACGTTTTACCCCCCAGCCCGGTAAATTTTCCGGGCTGGTGAAGTTAGCCCGGAGATTTTGATCTTCGAATAAAAAAAAATTGAGAGGGGGTAAAACGAAATTAATTGGAGGTAAAATGTGTTCTAACGATAGACTATCGATTGGGACGTTTTACCCCCCAGCCCGGCATATTTTCCGGGCTGGTGAAGTTACCCCGGAAATTTTATTTTTCGAATAAAAAAAAAATTGAGAGGCGGTAAAACGAAACTAATTGGGGGTAAAATGTGGTCTAACGATAGACTATCGATTGAGACGTTTTACCCCCCAGCCCGGCAAATTTTCCGGGCTGGTGAAGTTAACCCGGAAATTTTGTTTTTCGAATAAAAAAAAATTGAGAGGGGGTAAAACGAAACTAATTGGGGGTAAAATGTGGTCTAACGATAGACTATCGATTGAGACGTTTTACCCCCCAGCCCGGAAAAAATCCGGGCCAACTTCACGTACCTAAAACATTGAATCAAGTTTACTTATATAATAATGCAAATACGCAGTGTCTACACTGAAAAAATGAAAAAAATTAAGTGAAAAAATGATAAATAAACGTTTAGTTAAAGTTCCGAAATTTATATGGAGATGCATACAAGATATATGCAAGAAGAAAGGTCAAATGGTATGACGTCAGCTTGGTCATAATTGACAAGCTGTACGGATAATATTATTCATATTTTATTAGGAGAAGTTCACAGAACATATTGTTTAAGTGAAATTGAAACATGAGAAACCATAGGCTCACTACTCTACAAGGCATTAAAAATTGTAGTAAAAGGCAAATAATTGGATTTACTTTCAATAGTCGGTCAAATTTACAAGAAGTCGGAAAAATGTTAAATTCATTTTACTAAAACACTACTGGTTAATAAAGAAAAACTAAATTCGTGCATAATTAATACTCCTTTAATTCAACATTTTTAAATTCACTCCTCGCTTGTCAAAAAATTGGTCATATATGACAGTGATTCGCGCAACATGTCGTCCATCCAAAGTTCTTGCACATACCTTGCATTCTGTAGGCCGTAATAGAATTTTCACGAAGCAAAAAGGAACCTTTTGTATATGGAATATACATATTCTAATTCCGTTGATGCTAATCCACTACCTACTTCTTCGCAGCATTCGATTGCTGCTCTCCTAAATTGCTCAGTCATATCGTCAGTTTGTGGGTGAAATAGTCTAGAATGGGTCTGTCTTGCTTCAAGGACGTTGCAAACCTTTTTTTGAGATTCAAACTTTCGGCCTGGTCGGAATGAAGCTCATAAGGAGGATCCCCAAATCTGCATGTACTTCTAGCCATTTATTTAAATAATCTGACTAAACGAATGTTTTGCCTGTCTTCGAATATCTTAGCACAGGTACGCTGAAAAGTGCTCGCTTCAATGCTTTAAAACTCTCTAGCTGTCAAATGTCCAAGATATTTGATCTAGGCTTCAAAGAGTGTTCACCTTTTAGGGCTTAGTTTCAGTTTGGCTAATTTAGTTTTTGGAAAATTTGTTCCAATTACAATTAAATTTACCAGGCAAGCAGGTTTTCCAAGTCTGACCTTGTATTATATTATTATTATTAGGAGTGGACCGAGGACTTATATCACTTTTTAGTCACTTCGACCAAGATGATCTTTTGTTGATCCTAATTCTGACTTAAGCTACCCAAAACTTTAGTTCCTTAATTAGACCTAACATTTCTTTGGGGGCTATCTTAGCTATACCTAGTGGTGATGGGAAAGCCCCACCGAGATGTCCGAGCCTGATACGGCCGAGGTCATCACAGCGATAGAGGATGTGTCTGCCAAACAGAAGCGACAGGTGTCTTATTCAGACTAGCCCCATCTTTTTTAGGTGGTAGCCCACGGGGCAGTGACCAGTTAGAAGTCCTGTTATGAGCCTTAAATCTAGTCTGCTAAGTGAGAGCAGCGCTTCCGTTTTCTGTTTTGAGTAGGTTATAAACCTCTTTGCTTGCCTTAACCCTGGAGTATTTGTGCAGTGTGAGTGCTTGCGTTTATCCTCCCATGACCTGATGCGCATTGCTAGTCGGCTTTTCGATTGGCCACAGAATGACTCGGGCCCAATAAATTGAGAATCCACACCCTTTTTTGCCAGGTGATCCGCCGTCTCATTGCCTTGAATACCCTCGCGCCCTGGTACCCAGGCCAGCATGATGCTGTTGTCCTGAGCCAGTTCTTTGAGAGCATCGATACAGTCCCAGGCGATTCTAGACTCAAAGGTGTAGGACCCCAGAGCCTTGAGTGCCGCCTGATTGTCGGACATTGTAAGAAGTATTCCAGTAAGTACCCGAATGTTGCTGGAGCTGCTCTTTGGATGAATCTCGTAGCCGCTGGTTAGGTTAAATATCAAAAACTACTTGAATCTGGAAGAGAGTCTGTCAATTATGCAAGTTGTTAAGTTGGTTAACTTAATATCGTTCTTTGCAACATAATGTTGCTCTTGCGATGTCCTTGCATTTAAGTGAGCACGCCTCCTTTTAAGGAACCAAAATTTTCAAACGCGATTTTGAAGGGGAAGGGTTCATTTTAGGTGGGGTTGAATTTAAAAAATACAAATAATAGACAATGCTTGTAAGCTGTCAGTAAGTAACTCAGTTTGGCTACAGTTTCACTTACAAAAAAAAAATTCCAGCGGATTTTGAACGGGACGATAAGAATTTTAATTTTCACAAATTTGTTATCGCCATTTTGCATGAAAGCTTTTCTCTTCTAGGCAACCAATGTTTTTCTTTTTACATATTGATAACTTATTTACTGACCCCTTAAAAAATACGTCTCACCTCTTATCAATTACAACCCAAACGTCATAAAATAAAAAAAACTGTAACGTTGGTCCAGAGTCCGACAAGTATGTGCATTTGCCATTCTCGACACTGACTAAGCAGCTGCATTAGTCACTTGATGTCTTTCATAAAAATTAAGTAAGTTAACATTGATATGCTAAATAATTTTATATCATTACCTACACCTGAAGTAAATAAATTATTGAAATAAGATTTGCTCTTGATCCAATTTTTATAATGTGTAATTGACAGTTAAAGATAACTTTGTACAAAAGTACGAGGACGTCACGTTATCTCGGAATAATTTATCTTGCGGGAAATTGATATTTGCGCTAGGTACAGCGGAGCATTTTCAAGCTTTTGGATTCGATCTCTTCAACATTTAACATTATACTATAGCGTGGTTGACATGTAATATGTATGCGGCTTAGATAAGTGCCAGCATCTGGCTCGTAGTTGTTATCTCTAAATAAATGTGTTCTGAATTTCACTTGATGTTCCACTTCAAATTTAAAGCTTAGGTTAGTTTAACATTTCCTGTTTTAATTGGAACGAAATTGTTTTGCTTTCATTCTAACAGTTCAAGGCTGTTCATTCATTACTAATCGGCTATTGTGAATAGTTATTCAGTCATGTCAAATATTAGGCTTTTCAAACGAATGATAACTGGGTTACCGGACAGTACAGCATTGGTAAGTAGGACACTTCTAATCCCTTTGTTTACCCTCCAGCAAGGAAAGTCGTATGCAGCGAGCCTGTGGGATCAGCCAGACCGGGATAGGATAGCTTTATACCCCTTCGCACCTACTTCACGTGGTCATCAAAATAGAAATAGCCTAGTTGTCTTCTCTTTTTTTATTGCGAGTGCAGGACAGAGATAGAAAGTGCTCCAGCTTGCCGCTTTGTTTAGACGCAGGAGTGTTTTGGTCGACCCTGAGTTGGGTCCTCCCCAAACTCCTCAAAGCTTCTTGGTAATCTTTCCAAATTCCCTTTTCATTGCTGGGGCAGTCCAGCGACTCGCCCTGCTCCAGGCCCGTAGAGACAAAATTCGGGCCCGGGGGTACCACATACGGGGCCCCCGCGAAACGAATTTCTGGCCCGGCACTTAGCGTTTACGGGTCCATATACAATCGAATGATTGACTTTCAGTTTAAAATCTGTCTAGTATAGTACACTTTTTCGATCGTGAAGCATTTTTTTTCATATAAATAATTAAAATGGAAAAAATTTTCTGTTCATGACTTAGATGACGGGGCCCCTTTCAAAGCCCGGGCCCGGGGGGGTTACCCCCTTCGCCCCCCCCCCCCCCTGTCGGCGGCCCTGCCCTGCCCCCATATTTGTGCAGACTCAAACTTATCTCTCTGTAAACTCCGGAAGGTAGACCCGATTCATTTAAACGATTTTTGGATTTGATTGTTTACAGGGTTCTATAAATAGCCCTGAGCTTTTGGGCAGTTCCGTCACGCACTTTGAGGGGGCATGACTTTATCCAGATTCCTTACCATGGCAAATGTTGCTCGATATTATCGGTATCTCGTCTATTCAATGAGTGGCAGTTTTGTTTTTCACCTGACAAGGGAGCATGTGAAGGGCCAGCTTAGTTAAGGTTTCTTCTTCTTTTTTTCCTCTTATGTTTCTAGTTGTAAGACTTTTATATTTTTGTTAGAAAAGAAATAGCTTTTTTAGTAATCAGTAATTTTTTTTGTACGATGTGGCCAAAGCCTAGGGGACAGCCCTTTGATGCGTTAGCATGTCTTTGCTCAGAAGGGAATTTAGGGTAGGGGAGTGAGGCGAATTGAATGTCTTGTTTTTGCATTGTTGCGAGCTAGACAACAGCACAGAGACGGAGTGGATTTTTTAATTCAATTTTAAAAACCCATGGGAAGACCTGGTCTCGAACCCGGAAACGATGACATGGTGGTCGTGCCGCTCAACGAATTGATTTAGCTCCGTCTTCTGATTGATGAATTAGATAAATAAATTAGTTTTTAATATGTAAGTGATTGATTATTCTGCAATTCATTAAGACTTTTTGATTTAACAGATCAATTGGCAACAGAGTAGTAAATAAAGGTGATACAAAAATTGTTTGTCATTCCAACGAAATTTTCAGTAATCTTCTTGGCACAAACTGGTCATATTTTCTAAACATTGTAACTTTTCTTTTTAGTTATACCTTTTTTAAAAAGCTCTACAAAAGGTGGGTTGTATAACGCTGATGTTACTACTCACGTTGTTCTGACTTGTGTAATGAAATTTCCATATTCACATTTAAAATAACTTTCTTATTATTATAAATTGAACTTGTTGTACATATGTATATAAATCTTGAAATAATCTTTATCACTACAGTTAAGAAAATAACCAATTACATTAATTGGATTTAATGATTCTTGCTTGAATATATTATAGTAATTATCTTATCTATTAAAAAATTAATTAGAATGAGTTTCATAGGAATGAAAATGGTTAGAAATGTGGTGAATATTTAAATTAAGATAAATATGAGAGGCACAACTGAATCTATTTATTATTATTATTATATAGTGTTACACAAAGGAAAAACCGGTGGACAAAGCTCTGCAAACGCCGCGAAGAGGGCGGTGCTACGTCTTAAGGAATCAAAGTTCCTCAAGACGCGGGGGTACGGTCACAGCAGCCCCACTACGGACACTGAGTACATACTATCGATTAGAGACTTCAAAAGGAAGTTCAGAGTAGTAATGCCAGACAGGCTGTTCTGGGAATCTAGAACAGAGGATCCTCGAAATGCCCCTAATATAGTTGGTTCTAAACCCGTATCGGGGGTAGAGGTAGCGGTATACTGCCAAGCGCTAAATGTTAGATCATCCTACAGACTTCGCAGCGAGTATAGCATATTTCAAGCCGAAACCGTAGCTATACTTAAGGCGGTTGAAATAGCTCACAGTCTGCTGGCGATAGGTGCCTCGGTGAACATCTACGTGTACAACCAAGCAGTTTTAAAAGCTCTGGGGTTAAACTCATTTAATTCTAAAGAAAAGTTCAACTGATGCAGAGCTATGCAAAGTCTCAGCACGAATAGAAAAGTGCAACTCTGTTGGATAACAGGCCACGGAGACCAGGGCACTATATGTACCACTTTGGTTTAGACTGAGATCGTGGAGTCGTGATAGAAGCTGGTCAGCTGTCACATACAGTTCGCAAATAGGGCCGCTTGTGATGATCACACATCTTGCTGTCGCACCAAATCTTGTGGTGGGCGCTCGCGTCGCCATCGATGATGAACTGTCGGTTCCTTAGTTGACAGTAGCTGATGAATTTCTAGACCTCAGCAAGTGGAACGGATGTGCTGCCTTCAGGAAAGTAGACTAAAGCCCGGACAATTTCTTGCATACCATCACATTCCAATCTTGTTGACAATTCTTTCTACTAATCAATCAATCTCCCCCCCCCCCCTCCCCTTTAATTAATTTAATTTAATTTTTTTGTTTTAATTCAAGAGAATGACTTCTACAACAGTTCCAAATTTCAAGTCGACAATAACAGTAACTGAGGAAAAACGCAGTGACATACAGACAGACAGAGACGGATGGCTCACTATAAGGGCTCTTTTGAACTTTTAGAAACTTTAACAACAATTGATGGCAATAGAACTACGCAGCTTTTGATCACACAGGCTCACTGCGCTTGTTCTATAACGAATCAAGGCCATTATACACACGCTGATGAGTAAGTCATTATACATAAATTTGTAATCATTAAAGCACAAATTTAAAGAGTTTAACATTTAAGCGCGCCGAAATTTTGGACGCAATTAACATAAATACTCACTAACGCGCGTGACTCGGTGTTTAAGTGTTAAGCCGAGTCAGTAAATTGGTATTGGCTTGAAGACAGTATTAACCACCTCACCCCATTTCGATCAGACCCACAAAACCGTGACTTCTTAGGAGTCAAAATTGTGTTACCCAATAGCAAACGATCTTTAACATATCCGAATTGTTCGTCAGTAGCACACGTGACGTAGTTGTCGAATTTTGCAAAAAATTGTCAAAGATGCTACGCACGATGTAAATTCATCAGCCAGTTTAATTAATTCCGAATATTTTAATAATATAACGTTGCTTAAACTGAACATTGATTGTAAGACTACAAATCTTTCGAAACGTAAAAATCATATCCTATTTTAAGAATATGCCTAAAAACTAAAATTAGAAGCTTCAAAGTTCAGTCTATATACGAATGTTGTTCGGAATGAGCTTATCTCTGATAAGAACCAATTTATATGCAATGGCGTCATATATATCATATTAAAAGTTATTTCTAATTCATAATAATAAAATAAATGTCCTCCTGGATGTACTAGCGAGACGTAGAATATCTAAGGGGCTGATCAACTGTTACGTAAGCACGGTTGGGGTTTTCTGACTTCTCTTATTTTGGTTAAAAATATGACAGGCATTCTTACGTATCATTTTGTGTTTCTTTAAATTTCCTGGGAACTCAAGGGATTTTAAAATCAAAACCTCTAAGTTACGGGGACCAGAATGTTATGTACACCTTGCGGTGCGTCTGTAATACGCCATTCAAGAATCAAGTAAAATATTTGTCTAAAATTAACAAAAACCATCTGATTCTGTTTGTTCAAAGTGTTTTATTAATAGTATACCAGGCTAAGTAGAAATGGGTCATATTTTGAAGATTTAATCCTATGCCTTTAACAAAAACAGCAAGGATAATCTTATATGTAGTTTATCCCTTAAGGGGTAGCAGTATGCCTACAGAAGGGAGGAGAGAATTTGAAAAGTGGCTTACGTAATACTTGAGTGGTCTAGGGATGAGGTCTAGGTTTATTTTTCAGAGTTATTTTTTAGAGTTTAAGAGCTCAATTGCGCAATTTCGGGCGTGCCAGAGAAAGCAGGGATATTAATGCAATGCAAGTGCAATTTGCAATCAATTAATACACCGCCACCAGGAGCCATAGAATCACAGTATCTATCTACGAAAAATAAGTTTCGACAAGAGTTTCGGCATCAATGACTCTATTATGAGTGCTGCCTCCCAGCAGAAATTCAGTCACGTGGAAAGTCGGTGGAAAATGTACATAACTTCCACTTGGAGTTGGTTTACCAATTCCCCGTAAACTAATATGCATAACTCCTAGGACATCGGTATACAAAATTCAACTTACTTTCGACATAGAGTGTCGAAGCAATTCCACGTGGAATCATCGTGTATTCTATTTGATTTTTTTATTTGGCTGTGAATTCACCAATGCGCTCAAACTCATGTGCTGCGATATTTTCAGGCCAGAACCCGGGGGAGACATTATTTCGAAGAGATTCGGGAGGATGTCAAATTAAAATACGAGATCTAAGAAGTTGATAACGGCGAAGTCGCCAGCCCCGCTTCTCTCTCTCTGAAATTCTCAAACACATCATCAACAGAAGTTGATTGATCAAGTCAAGAAATAAAGAATAACTTCGACAATTGAGCAATCCTCAGAGTGAAACCCTCAGTGCGAAACACATTAATCGACCTCAACAGGTACGTATCTTGTGCTGGATGAGGATCACACTGCGAGGCACCGAGAGATATACATATTGTCGGCTTGGCCCTATGCATCATCAGCGGGAGCAGATGAAACACCAGCAGTACGCTTTATAGAAGCGCGCCTTCGCCGTTTTATTTTACGTTTAGGGCAACGGTGCGATGCAGAAGGCAACAATCGGCCGATCCCGCGGAGGAGTCAGTGGGCTTCCTGGTTTAACTTTTAACATCCGACGAACGTCTTCAATGGCTGACATAATTGGAGAGAAATTACTGTATGTTGAAGAAGAGGGCAGCCCAGGAAACGAATTCACTACTTGCAGATCCTCGACAAGTGTAGTTAGGGTATTGAGCCTAAGATTGAATTCACTAGACTTATTAGCACAGAGAATATCAACAGCACGACCAATATCTGGTAATTGTTAACATCATCCGAGATCTGCTGAGAAAAAGCCAGGCGCGAATAGACAGATCATTGAACAGAGGGGCTGCAATGTCTCTCATCAGGCGAAGGACATGACAAGGCCTAATGTTAGAATACTCGCAGCAGGTCGGTCCACGAGAAGCCCTGAAATCTCGCCTCACACTTTCGGGACGGGGTGACTTGTCATGTGTGCAGTCATACAACATGGCATCACCAACAATCAAGACCGAACAAACACCGCAGACAGCCATCGGGTTTCATTTTCATCTTTGGCTGGATGATTTGAAATGGAATGAAAGTAAGTGAATAAGTAGGTAACTCTAGAAAGTTTAATCCATAAGCTAGTCATATCGGTAATGTCCGGGATAAACAAGGCTAGTTTTTCAAAGTTAGAATAGCAAACTAGTTATCCTATTCTGTCCCGTATCCTAACTTGGCACAAACTAGAGTTGTTTGTATGATGCTAGGAAATTTGAAACTAGTATCTTTACATTTCGAAAACACGTGGTTAACGGTCAGAAAAACAAAACATGTCGTCACTGAACACTAGTTTCACCGGCCACACGAAGCTAGTACACAAGCTAGGATAGTAAAATCAGTAATGGAAGGCGCTACTAACTCAAAAAATAGAACCCTATGCTATTCAACTATCCTAGGTGGCGACGCTAGCTTACTAGCTTTCTCACCAGCTTACTAGATTAGAAGTTAAGCTAGTTCTGTGATACTAGTACAAGCTTGAAAAACTAGCCTCGTGTATCTTTTTTATATCGATTTTTAATGGAATAACCCAATACTCCTGCCCAAAAAATCTTTTTCTAAAAGAAACTAACTAGAGCTAGAAATTGCAGCTTCTTTATTGTATCATTTTATAAACAAATAGAAAGTTTATGAAATGCAATATGTAAACAAAACTATACTAAGTAAATTAAACGGCGCGAAGATAGCAAATGTCAAGTTGATTGACCACTGGCGGCCCCAACGTAAACACAAAGAACAAATAAACAACTTCACGGTATCTGGCTTTCATAGAAGTTTTCCGCCCAAAGCTAATTATAAATTTGTATGGAACGCAAAGCGTCACTGCGTCTGGAAATCTCGCACAATAATTTTCGACGACAGTAATATTTTCGCTAAGTTTTAACTATTTTTGCTCGGTAAAACAGCGCCGCAGGGGAATCCTATTTGTATGCCAGCAACGGACGATAAAAGCAATTTCTTCACATGCGTCTTTTGTTTTGCCTTGACCACTTAATGTTATGTGCACACCAAGTTCGAATGCGAGCTGAATTCTAAAGCAAACTTGCCGTAAGTTACCTGATGCTTACAACCACAGTCAACAAATAGCTGAATATGCTGCAAGAGGGGTTGACTACAAAAGCGAGATGCTAGTGTTTGTTCGATGATTGACGCACACATTCAATTATTTCTCATGTTTATATTCGAATCATTTATCGACCTGAAATAATATAAAATCGAATATCGAACCCTAAGTTGGCCAGCTGCAACTGCGATTGCGACTAGTACCAGTAGTACGGCATAGTGTCTGTCAGCGGTGACTCGTAGCATGTTCAGTTCAGGAAAAAAAGCTACATGTGTAGCTGCTGGAAAATTATTATTGTGAATTGTGAGAATAGTGAGCTTGAATTAAAGCCTGAACAGATTTTGGATTAATTCCCGAGCACGGTCAGTTTTGATTTAGTCCGAATTGAGCTCGCGCGAAGAATAAACATTCGTCTAAAGGCAGATCGAGGACAGTGGGAAATTTGCGTTGTCGCTGGAACACTTTCTTTTCAAGTTCACAAGAGAATTAAAGTTTTGGTGAAATTTTGTCCTATTGGGCTCCCAAAGAACTGTTGCGAATTGAGCGGTTTTAGAAAGTGTTAGTTACTGTAAAAAAGAAACAAACAAAAAGTGACGGTACTTTGTGAATTTGTGTCGAAGTGTCGATTTCGAAAATAGATCAGACAAGTTGCACGGGAAGGAAGGTTCTTGATGTTCTCGAGTGGATGAGATTTCAAATAACAAGTTAATTCCAATAAAGAAGAGATTTTTTTGTTAGTGAAAGTGTAAATAATAATTTAATATTTTGCAGCAAAACAAAAAAAAAAGGTAGGTCAGTTTTTATATTTTTATTTGTCAAAGCTCTCACTGTTTCTGATCAACTGAGTTTGGGAACAGATGCGTTCTTTGTGAAATTTTTGTTGTGTGCGTAAAATGAAGCGCAGCCATCTGCTGAATGTAAACATTGGGTCCAGTGTTGTATTCTACGTTTTTCAAAAAGTGCCTAACCGGAAGGTTGAGAAGTGCCACATATCATTTTTAGAATATAGTGATTTTGGAAATGGGAGTTATTCAAACGGCTACATTTTTTTTGATGGCGAAACAAGTAACTTTTATTTTTATTGTTGTTTTTTTTACACAAAGTATAAAGTAAGAAATTATCAAATAAACATAACATGTGACAAAAAGTAATTCAAGCAAAACCAGCCGAAATATTTCCAATTAAAAAGGATACATATTTCCTGTTAGTGAACAAAGTAAACAAAACAATAAAATAAAATAATAATGATTAACTGAAAGTAAATTAATGTAACAAAAACAAACAAAAAAGTATTGCCCTAGTGAAGATATTTTGTTTAGCTTTTTTTTTTGATATTTTATTTACCTAATTTAAGGAATGTTGGGCTTTGTTTCTTGTCATATTTCTCTTTAATATTTTCTCATCCGGTATTCAATTGCAACAAGAATTGTTATTACTTTTTAAATAATCTTTGCTAGACAGTAAAGCTGAGCATGTGGTCGTTTGAAGCCTATTTCTTTGCAGTGTTTTAATAAGTTTATTATGGAAGTGTCTATTGACACGAGAATTGACACGCGGAGTGCCTTAAATGCCGTTAGCGTGCCGTTCGAGTGCCTTAAGTACCGTTAGCGTGCCTTAAGTACCGTTAGCGTGCCTTTAGAATGCCGTTAGCGTGCATTTAGAGTGCCGATTGGGTGCCTTTAGGGTGCCGATTTAGCGTGCATTTCGAGTTCCTCTGAGTGTCATTATTGTGCCGATTTAAGAGTGCCGTTAGCGTGCATTTCTAGTGCCGATTGGGTGCCTGTGAGTGCCATTAGGGTGATGATTTAGCGTGCATTTAGAGTTCCTGTGAGTGCCGATTTTAGATTGCCGTTAGCGTGCATTTAGAGTGCCGATTGGGCGCCTTTAGAGTGCTGATTTAGTGTGCATGTAGAGTGCCTTTAGGGTGACAAAGGCACCTCTTCCTCTTAGAAAGTCTAATAAACATTTTCGACGTAAAAGCCGAATTTCCCGAACGGCACTTCACTTTAACTCCACTCCACCCTATCGGCACTCACAGGTACCCAATCTAAATGCACGCTAACAGCACTGTAACGGCACTCAAGACACTCTAAAGACCCGCTAACGGTACTCAAGGCACGCTAACTAAAGACACGCTAACGGCACTCCGCGTGTCAACAGACCGTTTTTTCGTGATAATAGACAGTGCTGTTTATTATGTGAAAGAAAATCCGTTCCACTCCTGCTGTATAATGTTGTAAGATCAACAGTCCATTAATTATTGTGCAAAGATTCCCAAACATGGGGTCGTGTAAGCTGTTTTTACACGATTCTACGTTGCTTCAGAATTCTTCAGCATGTAAATTTTTGTAAATATTCAAATTCGGCCAAGAGACGCGCTACTCCGAATTTATAGCTTCTTTTTGGTAACTCAGTTTGAAATACTTTTAGTAATGGAAAAAAAATGGGGGGGTTCAGCGTAAAAAAACACTTTTTTTGTGAATTTGTTTTTTAAGGAATGGATTGAGCAAATTTATTGAAACCTTTTGTACATTATTAAGCATACTTTTAACAATATTCTGTAATTTTTTCATGCGGAAATATTGAAAAACAAGCCGGTGACAGAGCTTTCCCCAGAACGTCTTTGAAAAAATACAATTTGCGGTGTTCACTGTATCTCGGTCGGAAATTATCTGAAATCAAAAACCATTAAAATTTAGTCAAAGTATTATCAAATCCTCTCCCCAGCGTTCTCCGATTATTTTTTTTTTCATTTAAAAATTTTTGGTGGCCATCTAAAGTGTAAACTGCTATTTTCCACGAAAAATTCCGCCATTTTGTGGGTGGGAAACCCCCTTAATGTAAAAAAAAAAATTTAACTAAACGTTGGGGGGGAGGTATTTTATATGTAGAAAATGTGTACCAAGTTTCAAATGAATCGGTCTAGTAGTTTTTAAATGGCAGTGAACACGGACTTTGAAAAAGTAGTTTTGAGAAAAACGCGTTTAAAGTTTATGAGCTAAAGGGACTATGGGCTATGAGGGGACTAACTATAGACCATTACTTCAAGAGTTTTGCTCAGATCGACTTAAAATTTTGAGAATATATTCTTGAAATGTTTAACAATAAGATAAGAAAAAAAAATTCGATTTTTCGAAAGTGTAAACCCTTACCCCCCCCCCCCCCCCCCCCCCCCCCTTTAAGACTTTATCATTATTACATTCTAGATATTTTTAACCGACTTCCGAAAAACGAGGTGGTTCTAAGTTCGACGTGTTTTTTGTTTTTTTGTTTTTTAATTTAATATATCTGTCTGACCGGGCATAATAACTTCGTAAAGCGTTGACCGATTTTGATGATTATATTTTTGTTGGGTACAGTATGTTCCCTGATTACCACGAGAACAAAAACAATGTTGGTCGGATGGGGGTGGGGGTAAAGGGTTGAACCTAACTTTTTAACGCGCGGACCCAGTTGGAAGTTGAACCGACTTCACAAAATGCTCTAAAAAAAATAAATAATTTTAAATTTTATATCTATTACGACATTTTGAAGTCGGTGTAAATTAAACAAACAAAACAACTACAACAGAAGTATTTAATCGGCCTTCCTTATGATTCCGTGAGCTGAAACGTTCAGGTAGTTTGATGTATTATCTTCAATAATTGTGGTTGGGTAATTGTTTTGTTTGTTTAATTTGCACCGACTTCAAAATGTCGTAATAGATATAATATTAAAAATTATAATTTTATATTATATATATTTTATTTGAATTCAATAAAAAGAATTTTAGAGTTAATATGAGTTTAGTTTCTTTAATTTGCAGATTTTCAAATATATTCCCGATAAGTTTTCTTCTTATAAATTTCTACACCCTTTCTCTACCTGGGCATGTTGTACCTTTTTGGGAAGGTAATAAGATGGACAATCCAATAAAAATAAAAAAGAGATGTACTAATTACATGAATTTGGGAGAAAATTTGGGAAAGTGCTGAGTTTTAGGTATCCGCAAACCGTTTTTTTTTTCACTTCTGGAAGGGACTGTACCTGCAATGGTAGGAGTTAGATCAACATTGTTGACAATTTTTGAAAGGTCATTGGGATATTATTATATATTTTGATGCCGCTGTGTTATGTAGATCAAAAATAAAAATAAAAGAATAATGTGCATACCATGAAAAGCTGAAATTTATGAATCACCCTGTAACTCCCAAACGATTGAGACCCCCCCCCTGCCATACAATTTTTTGTTTTTCTAGGTGAGATCCATCAACCCATTTACTTGGGCACGTCAGATCTGAAACACCCTGTATGTCGATTAATTTATTTGCGCTTTTTATGATACTTTGTTTTACGAAATTCTTTGTTAACATAAATCGAAGAAGAAATTCCGATCTTTCAATTATTATAAAATTTTTGGGAGTGTGACTTTGAAATTCCCGTCACTGAGTATACAGAAGTATATACATGGCAAATAACCACAGTAAGCCGTGTACCACGAGTCCATAGTTTGGACTCTAAAAGTCCGACCGTTGCGGTCAAGCAAACCACCTAAACTACAAGCCATCAACTTACGAATTTCACGCACACACATAAGGGCAGAAGTGGGCTGAAATTTCGTTTAATTTACATTGCTTCTTATTCCGGTATTTTGAGCAACAGTGTGTGGGGGAGGGCGGGGGGGGGGGGGGGGTCAGACAATTTAAAAACTGCGTTGCGTAATACTTGAACGGCCCCATACTTGATTTTGTTTACTCATTGCTCCTTTTTTAGTCGACTTCCTAAAAACAACAAGTTCTAAGTTCGACATCTTTTTTTTTTTTTAGATATTTGATATTTGACCTCCTCATCATCATTCAATTTCGTAATTCTGAAATCAAGTCAAATGCTTTCGATTTCTATGCAGTGGCGCATGGACTTAGCGCACACGTAAATGATTTGACCTATGAACAAATTAAAATCTCCGAATAATTCGGTGCCACCTGCTTTGACCCTATTAGATTTATTTTATTTTTTATCAACCTTGCCATGTCTATTAACATAGCAGAAATCGACGTTACACTTATTATTTTGCGATAACTCTTAATCTTATCAAATCTTCTTAAACTAATTTTCAATTAGCGCACTTGTGTTTAATATCAACATTTCTTGCATTTATGCATTGCAAAAAGCCCTTCTCTTTTGGCTACCAATATTCAGCCTTTTCCCAAATTTTAGGTAATTGAACCGAGGTCACTACAATTTCCCAACTCCCTGCTCTGTTTTTTCCACAACGTGAAATTGAACAAGCTTGCTAAACTTATGAAATGTTTTCGCTAAAATGAAAGCTTAAAGAACTAATTTTGACGGCATTAAGGCATTCATAATTGAATTGTTAAGCTAGTAATTAATGCTGTTTTTTTTAATTTCTCTTTACCTGAATGACCCATCAGTGGTGCATTTTGTGACACATTTGTGACAATTGTGGCACTTTTCCAGGCCATCTGCACTTTGTGTAGGCACTTTTATAAAAATTTGGGCAATTTCTAAAATGTTAAGTGATGCGACCAAAGATGCATATTTGTACTAAAATTGCAATGAATATTTTCAGTGAAATTATAAAGTTTTTTAAGAAAACTAGCAAAATTACTCCCTCAACATCAAATCTTTCGAATGAAAACATTGCTGAATCTAGCAGTGCCGACGATGAACCTAAGATAAATGAATTGGAAATAATGTTCTTGCTTTTATTGTTCATTGCCATAGACTATTTTAATTAGAAAGGAATCCATGCCAAAAAAGAGAAATTAAAAAAAGGTATTTTAATGAAGAATAGTTCAAGGGTGCAGAATATAAAAGGTGGCTCGTCAGAGTTGATACCATTCCAGAAAATAAAAGGTGCAAAATTTGTAGTTCTAAGATTTTCGGTAGCACCTTCAACGACATGCGAAGTCCGAACAGCATAAAATAAATATAAGTAAGGCCGAAAAGGCCTTATCTACGGACCAATCTATTGAAGGACTGACTTGACTCTTTTAGTAAAATGACTAAAAAAAACATTTAACTTAATAGGGATAAAACGTGTGACTACGGTGTTTACTTAGTCGAATATTTCATTACATATAAATACACAATATAGGTCTAGCTACTAAATCTTGTTTACAACTTTTAAAATGGCAGTTTAAACCGTAGTTGGGTTTTAGCTTTTTAACTTAATTTTTTATTTAAAAGATTTTGGGTTTTTCTCTAATTTCACTTAAACTCGTATCATAATAAAAGGATGTACCTCAACTTAGCAAAACACATTTCTCGAGTCAAAAATCTAACACTCTCATAATTTGTTGCTAAATAGTTGCTTATTAGTTGTAGAAAAAAATAATTTGTTGCTTTTTATTAAAAAAAAAATGGGATGTTCTGCTAAGTTCAGCCGAAGTTAGCAAAACACCTTCATGAAAAATGAATTTATCAGATCACCCCATTTTTGAAAAAAAAAACTAAAGAGCAATAATTTTTTTCCCGGCAACTAATTAGCAACAAATTCACTTAATAATTTAGACACCGTCCCGATTCTGCAAATTATTTTTCATGAAGGTGTTCTGCTAACTTCACCTGAACTTAGCAGAACATCCCATTTTTTTTTAATAAAAAGCAACAAATTATTTTTTTTCTACAACTAATTAGCAACTATTTAGCAACAAATTATGAGAGTGTTAGATTTTTGATTCGAGAAATGTGTTTTGCTATGTTGAGGTACATAAAACATGTAAAAGAAATAATAAAAGGCGTGTATAAAAATTAAATTGTATTTAGTGCCCTTAGTATTACTAATTCAGCAAATTATTGGTCCCGATCCGCGCAGCTCTGCCCGCGGAGCATTCATATAAATCCAATGACACCTCATTTGTCCAAATCTGATAAGTAGTTTAGGAACTACGAGCGAACAGACCGCACCTCTGCCACACCCCGCCCCGCCCCGTCCATACCATTAGGACTAACCGAGAAGTCGTCTGTCAGGTGTTCAGGAACAGATGCGTCGTCAAATACTAGGTCACTAGACTCCAGATAAAGTGGTGGGGGGTCATCAAATAAGTAAAATCAATAAACAGAATATAACAGCGCGGAAAAAGTCTGCGAAGAAATTGGCAATTGTAGGGGGATCGTCAGTCTCACAATCATAATACCTCAGAAAAGAAGGAAAGGCATCACAGTTACACTTCGAAATTGTTTATAAACTTCCACAATTTTTTAGTGTCAGCAAGTAACCTGTAACCATGTTAGATAAAAATTCAGCATAAGGGAAATCTGAAGCCGAGAGGACAACTGATGACAGTGATCAGAATTTTACAGGTAGTCTTCGTGATTCGTAAGGCACAGAACTTCTTTTTGAAACCTTACCCCTTAAGTTCCTCAGAGAAGTTCCGAAAGAAACATACCGGACGAAACAGACATAAAGGACTTCGTAGACGGCGCTTAAAGTTAGATCGACGTCGCATTTCCCAACCCCAAGTACGCTCGACCAATCACAAGTCAGTAGCCAGCCATTCACGGTCGAAAAGTCTCCCCGCTTAAAGTTGAAGAAGCACTCGCCAAGTAGAGTAGCATTAGATCAACTTTATGATTAACATAACATCAATTCAACATTGTAAGATAAGAAATATTTGTACCTACTTTACGTCATTTAAGATTTGAACTTTCTGAAGGCAACGTATCGGTTATCTTTAATACATTATACTATAGTCATTAAAAGATTATATTCGATCGGTTTTCGGTTTTATTGATATTTCGATTTTAATGGTTCTTTTTTAAGATTGAGTTATTTTGGCGCACTCTCAAGTACCTACTTACATTAAAAAGAAGCTCTTCACCTAAAGAGAGCTGCAAAAGAATACCTCTCGAACTGAAACATTGTAATCTAATATGCGATAAAAGCTGATAACCTGTAGTAAAGTAGAAACGCCCGCCGCCGCTGTCAACATAAATTATAATAAATACTACACCCCTGAGTTCGCGTACAAAAATCCGAGGTAACTCGTGCTCAAAATATAAACACGGCTGATATAGTGTTTCATAAGCAGTTACAACATAATTACTGTCTGTCAAGATATCGAGAGAAAAATAACAAAATTAAAGAAATATTATAGTTAAAACAATTATTGAAAATTTAATTGTAGTATTACAGAAACTAAGAGAATTGTTCTTTGTGACCATGAAATTATCAACAATTTTACATTACAGCCCTTTCGAATTCGACGGATAGTGTAACCTTCACAGGCTTTTTATATTTTCCATTTATTGTGCATTTTGTTGCACGTTTTACTCGTTTGGTTTTTTTTCATATTTCTAGGAACTTTCAATTATTTCAATTTGACGCTGGCTACAGCCTACTCTAGATACAAGCCCGGAAAACATGACAATTTGACCATTTCACCACCAAGCGTTTCGTCATTATTTAATTTCTGTTGTACCACAGATTAACCAATCCGTGTACAGAAATAAAACTGCACATTCACGTAACCAAAACCAAAGAGAAACCCTGATGTCATTGACGCACTTTTAATCGTGTTCACATGTTCAAAACATTTGTAGGTTAACCTCAAGTAAGATCCAATTTGAGACTTGAAAAATATTGCGAGAAATAATACAAGAAAGTACAATTCCCCAAACTTTTCCTTATGTTACTGTGGCAAGTTTCGGTTTATTTACACCACCAATGCTCAGCTGTTCGTGTCATCTTCCGGGCTTGCATATACTATAGAGTAGGCAGTGAGAAGACTCTCTCTTGTGTTTGTTTTGTTGAAGAATTGAGGTTAGAATGCGTCAATGATATCAGCATTTCTCTTCAGTTTTGTGTGCAGTTTTATGTGTGCAAGGATTGATTAATCTGTGGTACAAAAATAAATGAAATAATGACAACACGCTTGGTGGTAAAATGGCCGAATTGTCATGTTTTCCGGGCTTATGTTTAGAGTAGGCAAATTTGCAATTATATTCAACAAAAAATATCCGATACTAGGTCTGGTAGTGTGATAAGGATTTTTAGGGGCGAAGCTGTTTATAGCTCTGATAGTACTTTCTATGGTAACAATAATTTCAACTTTACCATCTCCGGAGTGTATTTTCGATACTGAGTGGCAAAAAGTCATTGTACATTGATTTTCCCCACTGCAACATGGGAAGTGTGCATCAATGAGAAGCTGTAAGGTTAGCCAAGGATTGTGTCCACGTTCATTTATTTATTCATTTACATGCAGGTACAGTCACTGCCAAAAGTGAACAAAATGGTTTGCGATTACCTAAAATTCAGGATTTTCCCAAATTTTCTCCGAAATTCATGTAATTGGGAATACTTCTGCAGACTCCGAAAAACATGTATATACTCATGACAAGGTTTTAATACGTGCAGACTAAACGCCTCTATTTTATTATTACGTTTAAGTCGATTTACTTGAAACTAGTACTAGTACAAATGGTGAAAATTTGAGAAGGGTGGAATGTAGGTGGTTCGGTAAAGATCAATGTTGTCATAATCTGACAGAATTTACTTTTTGTGTAATATTTTAGACCTACTTTCACACAACATTTTAAGTGGCCAACTCTACAAGTTTCTAAAAATGGCAATAAAACGCTTGTGTGACGCAAGGAGCCCAAGCAATTTTTTGTTTACAGTCAGAGCCACACGTCAGAGATTTTATATAATATATTGATGATGTGATTACTGATTAAAATTATTTGTAACTCGAAAGATTAGTGTAATAAAATTTAAATTTAAGGTATTACTTCATCATGATTTACGCATCTACGCCATAAATAATCTACCGATTATTACAGAACGGCGAAAATAATTTGAAGCAAGTTTGCAGGTTATTGGCCCTTCTTTACTCTGATTTAAACAGTTTTTTTTCCGAAGGGCTAACAACCTTTGAACGTGTTTCGAACTTTTGGGCTAATAACCTGCAAACTTGTTTCAATTTATACGGTCATTTACACCGTGCGTGATGCGTAAAATTTTTTTACGTACTTTAACTTTTTATGAATCGAATAAAGGTTATAAATGAGAATAATTTAAATATTATTAATAAAGCGTTTACGTGCGTGCGATTGTTGTCGATAATAAGTGTGATCAAATCAATAGTACCTTATTATGAGTATCCTACACTTGTTTTTTTTTAATTATTTTACTTGGCTTCACTTTTGTACATTTGTTTGTTTATTTCAAGTCTTGTAGCTGACTTTTCACCTACTTCTACTTATCTATACAATATTATGGTACCATCGAGCGGTTGGGGATGGAGAAGGGGCATGTGGTGGGGGTGATATGTACAAAGAATCGGAACGACCGATATTAGTGTCGAATCTATAGTTTTCGGTGTCGCTGAGATGAATAATGACACTCCCGATGTCGTTAGATATTGCGTACAAGACCCTACTGAAGTTAGTAGTAATTCGCGATACTAAAACCCCTGGCCATTTTCACAAATAGCAAAACATGGTAACTTGTTGCGCCTGTTTTTGGGTATAAAAGAATTCATCAAATTGTCAGTTAGCAATCAACACAAGAGCTGAAAAGTAAAATAGAACAACAGTTGAAGAAGACGTTACTTCAACCCCGGCCTGAAGAAACTGGAAGCTGCTTCAACCCAAGAAGATTTTACGTCAACTCCGGTCTCCGGACGCTGCCTCAACCAAGGAAGATGTTACTTCAACCCCGGCCTGCAGCAACGGACGCTGCCTCAACCCAAGGAGACACTACCTTAACCCCGGCCTGCAGCAACAGACGTTGCCTTTAAAGAAGACGTTATTGCAACTCAAAAAGACGATACCTCAGCACGGGCCGAAGGAACTTAGCAGAAAGACGCTCCGCACCTCAGCTTATCTCAAAGATATGCTGCCTTTCAAGAAGACGCTGTTTCAACTCACAGAGAAGGCCTCTACCTCAATAGCAGCAACTTAACAAGAAGACGCTTCGCACCTTAGCCTCTCTGAAGAAGACGTTGTCTCAACTCACAGACATAGCCTCTTCCTCAACAGCAGTAACTTAACAAGAAGACGTTCAGTTACTCAGCTTCTCTCAGGAAGACGCTGCCTATCACGAAGACGCTGCCGTTCAAGAAGAAGCTGTTTCAACTCAAGAAGACACAGCCTCTACCTCAACTACAGCTACAGACGCTACCTCAACCCAAGAAGGCACTCAGAAATCTTCAAGAAGATGCTGGCTCAATTCTAGCCGGTAGCAACAGCCGATGCCTCAAACACGGCCTATAACAACAATCAGTAGACAATACCCAGTCTTCCCCAGTCTGACGCATTAAAAAGGAAAACAACAATTACCTGCACCAGTGTCATATGGCCACATGGACGCACCTGAACGGAAGGACGGCAACAGATGTCCAACAAGGACTAAGAATAGGACATATTGAACTTCCGCGATCTTTCTAAAAACAGACGTGAAGGATGTGATGCAAAATTCAGCCGGAGCGTTCCACAAGTCTACGGTGGTCTTGTCAACTAACTTCAAAGATTCGACATAGACCACCGATTATTACAACAATGTTAATTAAACTAAAGTACGTAAATTATATACTCTTAGAATAATTTGGCATTTAAATAATAATTATATAAAGCCACAAGTGTTACTTTACTTTTTCGATCTTTAATTTAAATTCTCCAAGGGACTGTCATTTTTGGATACGCGACACCCGACTCTAGATACAAGCCCGCGAAACATTCAACAAACCGAACACAAGAGAGAGTCTTCATCTTAAAACACATGAAGATTATAAATTAGAAATTTTTTTATCGTGACCACAATGTTCAGAACATTTGTAGGTCCACTTCAAGTAAATTCCAAGTTGAGACTTTAAAAATACTGCGAGGAATACTATGAAAAAGTTGAATTCCCCAACCTTTTCCTATTCTTTACTGTAGCAAGTTGTGGTTTCTTTACACCACCAATGCTCAGCTGTTCGTGTCAGCTTGCAGGCTTGTATCGAGAATAGGCTGTGGACACGCTGTAAATGTCTTTATTTTCCATTTTTTTTTAGTTAAGTAAATTCTAATCATATGTTTCCTGTCAAGAATGACGCTGAACTTTTCTATGTAGAAACATAACCTTCGAATGTCGTTAAACGCCGTCGACTAAACTGAACTGGCCTTCACCTATATCATTAAAAAATACCACTTCAAGGCTTCTAAATTTCTCTATTTATAATTAATTACTTTGAAACTAAAATAGATTAATAAAATTGTGCAACATGTCTAGCTAGAAATTATGCAAGTAACCAGCTCTTCGAATGTAAAAAAATACAATAACCACATTTTAACGATCTAAGTTGTGCACATCATTTCTAAAGAATGACTAACGATCCGGTAAGAAAGTCAATATTAGTAAAGACCAATTCGTAACTTTATTTATTTGTATTAAAAATTAACTTTCATCTTCGCGCAGCTTTTTTTCTGACAATTTCGTGACTGGGTCATTAAATTCCGTTTATGTACTAAAGAAGGCGTTAAACTTGATCGAGCATGCATTGCTCACTCGTAGGTAAGTTAAGAAGACGTTAGCCCCCTTAAAAAGGTAAACACAATTAGCATTTCTTTCGAAAGTGGTTTAGCATTCAGTGCCACTATGAAATAGAAAACCACACGAGACTTATGAGATGTAGTTGGTATTGTAGACCGCTTAATAAGCCGGCAATTGCTTCTAGTTAAGTTGCTTGAGGTCACTGGCATACACTGGTCAGCTGAAGTTATGATGTAATATTTACAAACAAATTGTTTGTTTATGAGTTGAAAACATTTCTAGGAAAAAAATCTTTAAAATTTCTCTTTGACCACTTGATTTGTGTATGAATACGTTGGATATCTATCGTAAGAGTAACATCTTTTTAATTGCCAATTAACTTTTCATCCAATCTTCGATCTTTTTCAAGATCTGGCAAAAAATTAATCTTACCTACATATCTATACATAACTGCAATTGTGTTTTATGACAGAAATCAAAAATGCTTTCTACATAAAAGAGCGATAGAATACAAATATCATTTAAAGGTTTGCAAAAACTGTTTTTGGTTTCTTCACTAATTTGATTGTAAGTCTTCAGACCTGGCGATTGTGGAAAGACACCTATTTATAAATGCTTTACGAAGAATACGAAAGAAAACAGCGTTGATTGCCAACCTTGATCGAAGTCAAGGACCGTGTTATAGACGTGTTTGAAACTCTTGAACTTGACTTCTCTGTCTCAATGCATATCGTGCTCATGTAGGTACGGTATATTGGGCGGGAATTCTCGTTTTCCTTGACTGTTATTGCAAAAATGATAGTACTTAATAATTATATTTGCATTTTGCGGAAATCTAGTGTTGGCATTGTCTGCTTGAATTGCAATTTTGTCATTCTTAAAAAAAATCACGTACATAGTAACCGCTGATCATTTTAAAACAATGAACAAACCGATTTCCCTTAACCTTGCGTTCTAACCTTTTCCTTATTTAAAGATGCTCTTGATAGGATTTTTAGCTATGTATGCATATATATGGAGATATCAATTAAATTATATTATTATTACCGAAAGCCTTATATACTGTACAGATGCATTTTTCTTTATTAACGTACGCGCATGAATTTATTCGTAGAGAGAAATCGAGTAACTATCCATCTACGATGTGGTATGAGGGGTCTTCTAGTAAAACGTATCCGACATAGCTAACAATTTTGCTTCATTTTTCGAGAGTGCCTTTTCGTCGGATAACTTAGAGCCTTGTGAAAATTATTTTGATCATATTCTTGATCGTCCCGCTTCATCCGATTTTTTACCGTTCATATCTCGGGATCTTATTATGGAGAAAATCAATGAGCTCAAATCGGACTTTTCCTCTGGCCCGGACGGAATCCCTTCAGTCTTCATTAAGTTCTGTTCCGATGCCCTTCTTACTCCATTAGCAATTCTCTTCAACAAGTCCCTTATAGCGGGTAAATTTCCTGCATTGTGGAAGAGCTCTTTTATAGTCCCTGTTCATAAGAAGGGCCATAAGAATGTTATAACTAATTATAGACCAATCGCGAAGTTATCTTGCATACCTAAACTATTTGAATCAATTGTGTATTCGCAGCTTATGGGGCGTTGTATTGGCTTGATCTCTCCCAATTAATTTAACTTACTGGAATTTACCTCCCACGTTATTTCTGGCCTCCAGCGAGGCATGCAAACTGACTGTATATACACGGATTTCAGTAAAGCCTTTGATAAACTCCCTCACTCCGTAATTATATTTAAACTCGGGAGGTTGGGTTCCCCCCCCCCCCCCCCCTGTTATTCTTGACTGGATTTCTTCCTATCTAAGAGACAGGACATATCGTGTGTCGCTCCGTGGCTCTACCTCTAAAATCTTCAGAGCTTCATCTGGTGTACCACAAGGCAGTCTCTCGGCCCTCTACTATTCGTTTTTGCCATTGACGACATTGTCCATCTGATCTCGCACTCTAATGTTCTAATATTCGCTGATGAAATGAAGATCTTCTCTTATGTTAAGGATGGTGGGGACGCCGCCCTTATTTAAAGGGACTAAGATACGTTTCTTGAGTGGTGCGAGCATAATGGCTTACTACACCTCAATTTTGAGAAATGTGAGGCTATGACCTTTTCTCGGGGCCCTAATCCACAAGCTTGGGATTGCAATTTCGCGGGGAATGGTCTCCGTCGCGTATTGTCCGTAACCGACCTTGGGGTGAAACTTGATAGGAAACTTGACTTTACTCTGCATATCAACTATATTGTGTCTAGAGGTTGTTTAGGCCTGGGCTTTGTTAAGCGTTGGTCTAGAGAGTTCTCGGATATACCAACATTGATTCATTTGTACTGCTCCTTAGTTAGACCTATTCTTGAGTATGCATCTCAGGTTTGGTCCCCCTACTACGTTGTTCATTCTAAGGGTATCGAATGGGTGCAGCGTAACTTTCTTAGATTTACGCTAAAAGGGCTCCCATGGGACGATCCGTTCAGACTCCTGCCTTATACCGATCCCCTCCGGTTGCTCGGTTTGCCCTCGCTTGAGAAAAGGCGCAAAGCCACTGACTTGGTCTTTATTCACCAGCTCTTGAACTCTAATATAGGCTCAGGTTCGCTTGTTAGCAGAGTTTTTTTCAGACAGTCTCAATATAACCTTCGAAGACTTTCTTTGTTGCATGTTGAATCATCTAGATCAAATTATGGCATGCATGAGCCTATTAATCGTTTATGTAGGGCTGTCAATTCTTGTCCTAATTTTGATTTAACTCTCAGCAAGGTGTCGTTTAAGAATTATCTGTTGTCTGTGCTCACGTGACTTTCTGTTTTGCATGTTGTGTGCTGGGTTCCCTTATTTGTTTTCTTCCTGCTCCTTTCATTTACTTATTATTTTTTCCTTTGCATGTTGGTGTGGGATCCTCATTACATCGATTTGATGGAATAGGTGAATTAATTCTGGGCTCCTGCCTAAGAAGTGTGCCTTCTGTGTTAGAAGGGTTAATTCTATCATCTAATTTGTAATTCTTATTTTTAATCGAAAAGTATACAAAACCCAATTTACTAAAGTTGAAAGTTCAGTAAACAATCTGAAAACAAAAGTTTAATTTGTTTTCACCGTATAAACCCTTAGAATAATTTTTTAAATTTACTCGGTTATCAGCGCGCGCAGGGGTATGTGACCCCTTAATCTAATAAATAATAACGTGCAAATTCGTCCATGAAATATTACCGTCTGCGGATGACATAATACAGTGTTTCACAGCGTGTGTGCAAAAATTAAGGATCTGGTAGATCTAAGTAAGAAATGAAAAAAATTGTATTCGAGGGGATAGATCCCCTCCCAACTTTAAAGGTTTGAAATTTTTTTACAATAAAAAAAAACAGTCTTACATTTTAACGTATATCTTCTAATTTTACGGAATAAGCTGAAGGTCAAGTCTTTCAAAATACAAAAGGTTCAAAACCTTACAGTGGCTCAAAAAGGAATGCGGCCCCAAAGATTGAAGGCATTGAAGCAGCATCTCGACTGGATTTTCCAGCAGGATTTCGCACCCGATCACAAAGTCAAAACAACTCAGATTTGCCTTCGAGAAAACGTTCGTGACTTCATTACGACGGCAGATTGATCTTTCGCAACTAAAACTACATAAGCGTTCACACCTTTAAACGTGCATTTGTTCGCGAATAGAGCAAAGTTCTATAGTGAGTTATACAAGACTCATGCAGTGCGTTCGTAGACAGATGTGATACTAGAATAACATTTAAAATTGTTTATTTTTTTTACAATCTTTGATGCGTTAGAATGGCTTTGGTCGTAAGGGAATTAATGTACGGAGAGTGAGAAAACTTGAATGTCTTGTTTTTGCATTCCTGGATTTTTTAATTCAATTTTAAGAACCCACGTTGAGACCTGGTCATGAAACCGGGAACCATAGCATGGTGGTCGTGCCGCTCAATCAATTGAGATGGAACTATGAACCACTTGAAGTGGATGGGCCATACGGCCACTATCCTAGAAATCCAAAGAACCCTATGCCAGAATTTGACATTACTCTGTTGTGCGGTGGGAAAATTCTTCGGGCCTACAAATTCGTTCTGTGCTCATGCAGTGATTACTTCCGGGATATCTTAACGGACATTGTTCCAGGAGAGGAGTCTACTATTATCATACCTGATTTAAGAGAATCCATTCTCGAAAAGAGAATCCATTCTTAAAAGTGCTATTAGCTTTGATTGTCACATGAACAAAAGGAAGCCTACTAGTATGTTTATGTCCATTGAGGAGGAACCAATCGAAGAAGTTGAAAAATCCGTTGTCGAGGGGGAGGAAACGCGTCTGTTGAACCATGCGCTACAAAAGAATTCGAATACGTACAAAGAAGAAGCAAAGATATGACAACTTACCATAGAATATATTGAACAGGACTCCAACGGTGATTACATTTTAACAGAGAACTCTGAGAACTCGTTTCCCATGGCTGGTGAAAAATCAGCTGAAGTTTCTAAGCACTCTGAAACAATGGAATTTACTGAAGAAACTGCAGCAGATGAAATGGTAGAGTTGAAGGACGAGGAAGATGATGTTAAATCATTAAACGAAGATGAAAAGCTTGCGAGTGATTCGTTTAACGAATTGATGCAGTCCAGAAACGAGGCCTTTGATGGTGCTGTTCGGGCAGTAATCGAATGTGGAATGATCCTTCAAAAAGCAGCAACAAAGTACAATATATCGAAAACCGTTTTATGGAAACGTGTTCGAAAGCATCCACAGTACCGAATTTATAGGGAAAATCGTTTGCTTGAATCAGCTGTGGAAAAGCTTCAGAAGGGCGAATCATTGAAAAGTATCAGCCTTGCTTTAGATATACCAATATCAACCCTCCATCGTCATAAGATGCATTTAATGCAAGAAGGCCGTCTTCCCGAACATGTCCATATGAAGAAGCGCGACCCAAAACAGACTTTAAAAATGTGATTGAACAAGGCAGTTGAAGCTTGTGCAAATGGCATGTCTCTATTTGGAGTACCCAAGTCTACTCTTTGACGTCATTTGCAGAAACAGAAAGGAAAAATGGATATAATTGAAGATGTATCTCTTTCCTTGGGTTCTTTCTCAAAGGAACGAAAAGAGGAGATAAAGGCTGAAATCATAAGAGAAGCTTCGCTTTTAAGTTAAAGATTTGCGTCATAACTTTTATTTATTATTTTAATCGTTTGACTAGCGTTATTGTACATAAATTGTAGATTAAATTAGAACTTTTTTTACATCTCTCATTAAATTGAAAAATTTGATTTGATCTTTCATTGGTGGGAAATAAATTGATCCAATTCCGTCTCCGTTATCCATTTTCCACTTCCGCCAATTTTTGGGTATTTTATTCGATTTTTACAATCCACCTAGGTGTATGTAGCTCCTTATACTGAAACGTATAAATTAACCTTTGCGTCAAGCAATTTCATTAATGAACATCTAATACTAATGTATTCACTGCATTGATACCATCTGTGACTTTTGATAATTAAAAGAAGGAAATTCAATAAAAGTAAGGTCAAAGTAGACAAAATTGTTAAAGCGGAGCCGCCGGAGTTATCATCTATTTAAATTTTTTTTAGTGCTGCGAGTACTTCTTTAATCTTAAATTAGAAAATTAAGCAGTCCTTTAATGATATCTAATGGCAATTTAATAGCTATCATACTCCAAACCAAGCCAATTACACCTTTCCGGTATATAATTTCGTTAGCAATGTCAAATTGTGAGTATATGAAATTACATTAAAAGAAGTCTACAATGACTTTCCTTTTATTGGACATTTATAGGGAAACAAACTAACATTATTTTGCTACTTTGTTTGACCGAAAGTCATCTAATGATATAAAGGCCAAGCCAGCAATTATTATCACTGCAATTAATAGTTTCATTAAATATGCAGATGGCGACGTAATATGCTAGTAAGTTACATTGATTGTGGAAAATTACTTTTTCGCAGATATGAAAAATCTTGTCATGGAAAAAACTGTTTAAAAATAAACACGGCAATATTTTATACCTTAAGTAAGTTATCAAACGAAGAAACTTACGAAACACTTAGATAAAGGTGATTGCGGTCTATTTTACTTACTTTTTAGAGTAAAAAAATAATAAAAGTTCTTTAAAAATTAAATAAGAGCAGTTTCAAACCAATTTAAATTTATTCCATAAACTAAGCAGGTAATTATGAATTTTAACAAAATGGAAAGCTAATACCCGTGTTGCACGGCAGCAAAGAATGAAGTTTCACTGAATGCTGAATGATCATTCTACTGAATCTTCTTTTTTTTCGAAGGTGAAAATACGAAGGTGGCTATGGCAACCAATAACAACATTTTCATCAACCAATTTTTCTTGTCCTCTTCTTTTCTGAACAAAGAATCAATTCACCTCTTGTTACACTGTACTGGAGTTTTCACATGGAAAACAGCTGTCAGTAAGGAATTAAGGATGATCATTCTTGGTGACACATTCTTGGACACATTAGACACATACACTGGACATTTGGCAAACTTCAAGGTGGTGCCCGATGGGGAGACTTGGCAAGTACGGGAACAAGCTGCTCGCCTTAATTTAAAAAAATTAAAATTACTACAACAATCACTTCCGTTTAGTGTTAAGGCTCTTTAGACAGTACTGCTGCGCTCCGCTACCTTGATTACACAATGTTTTTGCATTAGCAATTTCGAAAGTGCAAAAGCACTTATGTGCAGCTATCAATGTTAACGGGTTAATGCGATTCGTCCCATGCGACTGTAATCTGATTGGGTAAAGTCATAGAACTGTCACTTGACATGCTGTCTTTCGTTTGTGTCGCTGCGACGAAAAATTAATCGCAACAATGCTCTAGCGATTGTTTTGCTATTGTTGGACATAACCACACTTATTGGTTTATTTACATCTTCGAAAAGTGCCGGTAATCCATCGCATGAAGGAAGTCATGATTCCTTAAGGTTCGTGCCGGGACGGAGATATTCACGTCATTGAGGAATTCGCCAGAGTTGATCGACCCCTGCAACATATCATATGAAAAAACAATTTTAAAGACCTTGCGTCTCTTTTCAAGCGTGTCAAGGGAAATCAAACTAAGTCTGACAGGATAAGGAGGAATCTACGCTGGACTGACTCGATTCCGTTAATTTGCAAGTAAGTAAGTAAGGATCCCCGATCGGACTGGCGTACTCCAGGGTAGGTCTGACGAAAGTGCAGTAGAGAAGTCTGGTCAAATAGGGATCGTCAAGCTCCCTAGGCCACCTTTTTACAATGCCAATCATGGGATTTGGCTCTGCCAACCAGGAAGTCCACGTGGGCCTCGAACGAGAGACGGGAGTTAAGAACAACCGCAGATCCTTGATCAAGTCAATCCTGCTCAATGTGTAACCGCCTACGTGAAAAAGACATAACGGTGCATTTGCTGGCGCTCAGTGAATGACAATTATTGGAGCACCAAATCTCCAAAATACGGAGCGCAACAGAGCACAGTCATCGTCATAGGAGACCGCGCTGTTAGCAATGTATATCTCGATCCAAGGATACTATTGCACTTATGAGACAGGCAATCGGCATTTATATTTTTGTAATTGGAGACGGAGTTGGATCAATTCGTTAAGCGGCACAACCAACAATCCATGGATGCCGGGTTCGAGACCAGATGACGAAGTGAGCTTTTATTAAGAATTTAAAATAATCCACTCCGTCTCTGGGCTGTTGTCTAGCTCGCAGCAATGCAAAAAAAACAAGACTCAAGCTTCCTCACTTCCCTTACCCTAATTCCCATGCTAACGCATCAAAGGGTTGTCCCCTAGGATTTGGCCACATCGTATAAAAAAAAAAATTACGGAAAGTAGTAGTTCGAATATTAGAGCTATTATCAATGATTAAGTCATAACACAAGAAAACAAACAATATTATGGTCCAGAATACTGGGCGGACTGATCTGATTGTGAAACAGTACCTTACCGATATTAGAGGTTAACAGACGGTCTAGTAGAGATGGTGAAGCAGTATTAAAATACATTGGGAGGGAATTAATAACGTGCAAATCAGATTGCTGAATGATGAAATTAAAGTGAGAAATACCGCGTCTTACCCTCAAGAACGGAGTTGGATCAATTCGTTGAGCCATGGGTCCCCCGGGTTCGAGAGCAGGTTTCCCCGTGAGCTTTTAGTAAGAAATTAAAATAATCCACTCCATCTCTGGGCTGTTGTCTAGCTCGCAGCAATGCAAAAAACAAGACTTAAGCTTCCTCACTTCCCTTAGCCTAATTTCCTTCCGGCCGAAACCATGCTAACGCATCAAAGGGTTGTCCCCTAGGCTTTGGCCACATCGTATAAAAACAAAGAAGAAGTTGACATTAAAGTCACCGCAAACAATTACGTCATTATAGCTCTGAGAGGAACTAATCAAGAAATTTCTTAGTTCGCTGGTATTACAAGGATAACAAGTGTTGGGTGGGCAATACACACAAACAATAAGACACTTTTGGCTAAAACTATTACCAATCTCCACGCCTACGAAATTTATACAGGACAGAGGTGAAGAGGTCACAATAAGTTGATATTTTAAGGATTTTTTAACGTAAATTGCAGCACCACTCCTGGCACGATCCATACGATCACATCTGAACAGTTTGAAATCAATTAGGTCAACATAATTCGATGGTATATTGCTATTAAGTTAACATGCAGGTCACTACTGCCGAAAACCATTCTAAGCTCTAAGCTGCGCGCATTTAAGTGGCACAGATTTAACCCTTTCCTGCGGCTACAGAAGATATTTAATAAAGCTCTTGTCTTATTTAGGCCATTCCAAAGATTTACGAAAAATGGCCAGTGTCGCAGGTACCCATTCAGGCAAGTGGAGCAAAATGAAGTGACACCAGAACTATGGGTTTTGCAAAGAAAAAAATAATTTAAGGAACCGAAAAACTGTTGAGAGACGTTGTGTACCATATGAATGATAGCTCGCCTGGTACAGGTACATTCAGAATAGAAATAATACAAAAAAAGTAAAAAGTTGACAGCTACATAGCAAATCCTAGAAATGTATCGTGCATATGAATTACAGAATGAAACCTGTAAGTGTAACCGATGCCCCTTTGTTCTTTGCAGCCAGTACCTTGGCTAGTTCGTTGATCTATGCCAGCTGGCTACAAACTATTTCTGTATGGGTTTTTCTTGGCTACCCTTTTCATAGTGGTTTCACAATCTCGAATCTATATAAATTCTGCCTTCTGATGAGTTGCTGCTATTTGGTGACTTCAAATTGCCTGTTGTGGATTGGGTGTGGATGCGGACGACGAAGGACTACTGACATCACTACCTTTCGCTCCTGGTTTTGCTGCATCGTTTCTTGGTCAAATCGCTTCTGCTGGCTTGACGTAGACCAGTGACGTGCCGGATAACTTGGGGCGTTTCTTGGATCTCATCTTTTCCACTGATCCTGCGGGTACTCAGGTGAGACGATGTGTTGCTACATTACTGCCTGAGTCATGCAATCATCCTCCTCTTCATGCTGTTTAATTATTCGATCCTGCTGCTGCGGCTGTACCGCTGATGGTTCATGATGATGATTATTACTAAATGATAGGTTTTCGACTTGCGATAATTAAAGAACCATAACAGAATAAGCAGAATCCGGCCGAAATTTGGACCACACTCATAAGCGTGTGTAAAATTTGGGTAAAAGGGGAAATTACTCAACTGTCAAATTTCTTCAAGCAAAAGTAAACAGACGCAGTGCGGACGAAAACTTTTTGTTTTGTGTTAAAACTTTCGAGTAAACAGACATACCTATTGTTACTTACAGTCAGTGCCAGGTGACAATGAAAAATGCCAAAGGCTTTCAATGTGTTCACTTTTCTCACTGAATTTTCACCTTAAATTGCTTCACCAAAATAAATATATTGGACTTGCCTGATTTCAATTCCAAAGTAGAGCTCTGCTTTTATCTCCTATCTAAGTTGGGCTGATTCCTTCGCTGTAGAACTTGCAAAATAACCCACCCATATCGATACCAACTTTCCGCGTCTGATCATAGAAAACGTTCGATGTCGACTGTGTTAATAAAGATATACGGAATCGAATAAACGGAATAGTTTTTACACTAAACAGAAAGTTTTCGTCCGCACTGCGTCTGTTTACTTTCGGACTTGAAGAAATTTGACAGTCGAGTAATTTCCCCTTTTACCCAAACTTCACACGCGCTGATGAGTGTGGAAAAAATTTTCTTTTAAGTTATCTACATCCGCGTTCTACCTATTTTAGTTATTTTGTGTTGATCTTAAAATTTCAAACAAGTTTGCATTAAAAAAACAAAAAATTCTTTAGAAGTTACTAGCTTTTTTTCCATTTAAAACTTTTTAAATTATTATTCACAAATTTGGCAGAAATTAGGCTTTACTAAATCGCATTAATATATTTTTTTCGCAAATAAACAACAATGAAATGTAAAAGGAGTTCTGGTTCTTCATTATGTCAATAAAGATAATTTCCTATGACGGAAATTTATTTCAACTTTGGCATATTTTTCCCACGAATATCGGGACCAGAAATGTTTTGAGTTTAAGAAATATTTTCTAAGTCAAGTTTTTTTTAATCTTTCATATATGTGTACAGGAAAAGAATATTAATGACCTAAATAGCATTAATAATTCTTTTATTCAACGCTATTTTATTCGCAAAGACGTTTTCCTTGAATTTGTATTAAATAAGATGCACTGAGAACTAGACGGATCAGCTGATATTTTACTTCCGTTATTCTATGTAAAAATTTAGCTAGTTTGGCAAATTGTATTTTTTCGAAAAGGAAAGTTGTTTTGTTCCTAAAAAAAAAACAACATAAATTAAAACCTGTACAATAAAAAGTACCGCAAACAGCTCGGAGCATCTTCCGACAGGTGCAACAACTTTTATGTAATATGTGCTGCTCCATATTTTCTGAACGATCTTTCATGATGCCTCTCAAGGCTATCCATTCAACGATTGAGTTCCATTCAACTTTTGAACGTTTTAATTGAATCTTGCGTAAAACGTGAAAATCCTCACCAAGGTTTTTCTCGAAACGACTTCTTACATAACAATCCTAATGTTGCACTTGTAACTAACTACACTAGCTCTTGAAAGTATTTAGACACAACTTTAACTAAAAAGGTTTCTTTTGAATAATTATTTACTTAGTATTTATTTCCATGTGTGAATTAGTTATGATATTTGACTGTTTTGAAAGCATTTCTATATTTCTAATAATTGACAATTTAAGCTAATACCCAGACTAATATACAGACTTAATATTTAATTAACTAAATGATGTTTAAATGCAAAGTAGCGTTCAGATTGGTGGACCACACATGGCTGTCAACTGTGTTGCCTTTGACATTTGACAGTTTTAAAGTACAATGAATCAAAACGATATGTTGAAATTATGTCTATGCATTTATTTAAATTCTCAGTACCACTCAATTAACCGTTTCAATATGTGTTTTTTTTATGTAAAACATTTATTGGCGCGCCCTGGGAGTAAGTCCGACATGACGCACTATCATGCCGTCATGCCTTCTCCGTGGGAGTGTGTATTGCTTGTGCCTCTCCATTCGACTACAGCCCAGCCTACTCTAGGTCTACATACAAGCCCGAAGGCTAACATGAACAGCTGAGCATTGGTGGTGTAAACAAACCAAAACCAAAGATTACTATTAGTAGATAAACGGCTTCGAACAAAGTAGTGAAAATTTTTTGGTTGCTTTTATATATTTTGCCGTGTCGCTTTTTAAATTTTTAGTACGTGACAGTGCCAGTTTGACCCACCCATTTACAATTCCACTTTCACATGAAGTATTTGTAAAAGAATGTAAAATGATTAAGACAACTGCAAAAAACAATGGCTATGTAGAAAGCTTGATAGATAAACTTATTAGAAAATGAAAATAAAGAAATAGCTCTAAGAAATATTTATCCAAAGTCTAAAGAACAAAATAATAGGAAATGGATCTACGTTTCCCACTACCTGGAAGACTGCTATAGTTCTACCCATACCTAAGAAGTCCTGTCCAAAATCACCATCGAACCTTCGCCCTATTAGCCTACTAAGCTTTTTGTCTAAAGCTTTGGAGAAGCTTATGTATAGGCAAATACTGGAATATTTGGAAAAATATAACTTGTTAACATGTTGGCAGTCTGGCGTCCGAGCCTATCACTCCTGCGAAACTGCCATTCTTAAAGTCTCTTCTGACGTAAGAAGCGCCCTTGATAGGAATGAATTAACCACTTTAATTCTTCTTGATTTTTCTAAGACTTTTGATTGTGTTGATCATTGTATTCTCATCCGCAAACTTTCTTCTTATTTTATGTTTGATACACTGGCAGGTCAAATGATTATTAATTTCCTCTCGGGCCGTTCTCAACAGATTAAGGTTGACAACACATTCTCCTCGCGGCTATATCTGAGGCAAGGCGTGCCACATGGATCAATTTTGGGTCCCTTACTGTTCAGTTTATTTATTAATGATCTGCCGTCGGTGATCCGCAACTCAACTATTCATCTCTATGCGGGCGACGTACAATTATATTTAAGCCGGCCGATAGGTCTCATTGAGGACTGTATAGCTCGCATTAATTCTGACCTTGAAAGTATATGCATATGGTCCGATTATATCCTTAAATCTCTAGAAAATCGCAGCTTATCATTTTCTCCAACAGCGTAATTGATCAGTCTAATATTCCGTCGGTGTTTTTAAACGGGTATTCACTACCAGTACTAGAAAAAGTTAAGAATCTTGGGACTACTATGAATCAGCAAATGAAATGCTGCGACAATATAAAACGGGAAGCTTGTCGTGATTTATGGCGGCCTTCGTAGGCTGTGGCTCTCGGCGCATATTTTACCCGTTAGTACGCGTTTAAGATTAGTTAAGGCGTTAATTATGCCCCATCTTACCTTTGGTAGTATGATCTACCCGTAGCTAGATGTGCGCATAAAATGAAAGTTGCTTTCAACGGCTGCATTCGTTTTGTTTTCGCACTACGGAGGTACGTCCATGTTTCACCGTTCCGGATGACAGTGCTTGGATGTACATTGTCATCTTATCTAAAGCAAAAGGGCTCTTGCTTTCATGTACAATCAGTCTATGGCTGATATAGCTATATAATAGCTGATGAACGTCTGAAACATCACGACGTTTACTTAGAGGTTGTAAGTTGATCAGTTTCAGACGGTCTTCGTAAGGTGGAAGGTTGAATCTGTCTACCCACGTAGAGCAAAGCGAATGAACCTATGCTAGACAGATTCAATTCTGTTAATGTGGGTTGTTTGCGTAGGTGACCATACCTGGCTGGCATATTCAAGGAGAGGTCGAACGAATTAAATATAGAGAGATTTGGAAACATAAGGATTAGAGAACTCTCTAGACCAGCGCTTCACAAACCCTAACGCGAAGTTAGCTCTGTTAATTATGCTATCAATATGGGTATGGAAATTGAGTTCGCTATCACAGATTATTCCTAGGTCACACAAAGAGGTAACGATAGGGACTGGTACGTCGGTTAACATGTAGGTCCTCGGGGTGGTGGTAAGACACTTGCGGGAATAAGAGATGGACTGGCATTTGGAAAGTTTTTCATGCACCATGTGGTGAACGAATCGAGGTCATTTGGAGAAGAAGAGAGTGGAGGAGATATGTTTAATTATTTTCATGTCATCAGCATAAATGGACAGCTCTGAGTATTTGATGACACAATCAACATCATTAATTGTAAGGATGAAAATTAATGGACCGAGGTGTCTGCCCTGAGGGACGCCGGAACGAGCGACAATGGGGTTAGAAATGGATGAGCTGAAAAGAACATTGTACTGACGGTTGTTGAGGTAGGATTGAATCCAGGAGATGAATCAAGGAGGGAAACCTAGGCGATCAATTTTAAACAGGATAACGCTATGGGAGATCGAATTCGGTAAGGTTGGTGGTTGTAGATCTTCCTTTGAAGAAACCATGCTGGGAGAAGGAGAAAATAGACTTACAGTGGAAGAACATGGAATCATAGACCAATTTTTCAAATAGTTTAAGTATGGATGATAATTAAGCAATGGGTCTGTAGTTGGATACATCGTTCTTGCAGGCTTTTTTGAATATGGGTATAATATAAGAGTTTTTCCATAATTGAGGGAAAACCACTTGAGTGACCGAGAGGCGGAAAAGCAAAGTAATGGGTTGAACTAGATGCAAGGCACATTTTCTCGGAACTTGAAAGTCGTCCTCAAGCCCGTTAATACTGGCGGCGATTTGTTCGGAGTCAGGGTCGAAAGATGTGAAGGACGTTCTTAATTAATAATTAATTTTAATTAGTAATGTAGGTGTGCTGTATAAATAAAATATTGAAGTGAAATATATTCTGGAAGAGGATGAATTTGTTTCTCAACACAATAAGGATTTATAAAATACATCAAAATTGCTTAGAGATTATTGAAATTATCTACTGAATGAAAGAAAGTTTCGAATAAGAAATATCTAAACTAAATAAAGTATTAAATATTCACAGAAATCATCAAATATAATTAAAAGAGTCCCCTATGATATTGGAATATAAATAAATAAAAACTTACATTTATTTCTAATGATCTCTCATTCAAAAAATTTAATTATTTCACTAAACCGACATTCGATTAGAGAAAGAAGAGTGGCTGAATACTTATGAGCGGTAGTGTACAATATCTCAAAAACAACAAGTTTACCGTTATCCAACGAGATGACATATTTTGTTTTTTTTTGTTTTTCTCTCATAACTTGCCTGGTAAATACTTTTTCTTCAGCTGGCACCCACTTCTCAATGCCTTTTTAGGTATTATATGCCATTTCTTTGTGCATTCTCTGTGCAATTTCACCGCCAAAAAGGCCATTAATTTCGCAGTCAAAGTAACAAACCTGAAATCAGTAATGTCGTTATGAAACCAAAATATCTCAAGACCAAGAAACTAGTTGCCGGCAAAAATTTTAATCCCAGACAGATCGATTCAAAGTGATGCTGTTACACAAAATATAGGTTAAGACATCTCCAATCTTGGTTTCTTGCATGATTGCTTGGTTTAAAGATTTTAGCACGTTTAGTTAACATTAGAGGAGTAAGTAAATACCGTTGGGAGTGATTGTATGGTATTTTTTTCCGTCAATAATTTAACCACAAATATGGTCTTTCTTTGAATACGTATGGTGAAATTTTCACATGCGATAACCAGTAAATTGCGACGGCATACGTGTTTACGTTGAACATTTCAATTTTGAATAAATCGAAAGTCAACTGTTGGTTTACTTTATAGCTTTCATTATGTTAAGGACAAAATTAACATTAATAATTTATAGTTGTGTTTTTCAAGAAAGGCGTCTTGCTCCAATCGCATTAATAACATGTTTTTATTGTTGACTTTTTTTTTCAAAATTCTTTGCTATACTGTCAACGACTTGCTATGTCTGTTAGTGAACCTACTTTTACTTTTAACAGCAAATTTAAGGTATGATCATTGCTGTATTTCTTTATTAATTCCGTGGAAGGAATAGAAGGAACATAATATGCGCCAGAATAAACAGAATTGAAGCAATATGTAAACACAAAGGAATATTCCTTCCAATTGAAAGTTGAAGTCAGGTTAAAGCAATTATTAAATAAACAATTTTTGAGGTGATACTAAATTGTTTTTTGACAGTTTTATTCTGTTTATTCCATCTACAACTTCGGTACAAAACGGTGCTAATAAAAAAACACGGAACGGTAGGAATAGAATATTCCGAACGAATAAAGAAACACATTAGGTGCGTTCCGCTCATTCGGAATCAATAGAGAAATGCACCCCATATTAGGCCTGTTACACCAGCCCCCGTGAGGGGGGGGGTTTCTAATTTCATATACATTTTAGGTTATTTTGTCAGTATTTCAGTCAAATTTTTCCTAATAAAGAAGTTCCTGGGGGGGGGGGGGGGGGGGTTAACCTCCAACTCCACGTGCGTACGGGTCTGTGTTACACTGCGCTGCGATAATTAGACTGCGTCTCTATCATTGCACATTATAACTCATCTTTATTGCGCTGTATTGCTGCATTTCCACATAATTGTATTAAACTAAACTCATCATTTCACTTAACATTACCAAATACACCTGAAATCACTGACATAAGTATACAGGGTCGTCCATCGGGAACGCAGGATTTAAATTTCCCTCCATTATTTTTTGTATTGAATTTGGCAACCCTAATGTTTGACATTTGGCATCTGCTGCCATTAAATTATTAAAACTGGATAAAATGGATGAAGGTGGTAATTGGATCGTTCCTTTTTGAGGATGAGTGTGGTTAAACTATAAGTGTAAATAGAATACGATATCGTGGCATGATACCAAACTTTTTATGTGATCAATTGAACGAAATGAAGCTCATATCGTTTCAACAGGATCATGCCACATATCATTCAGCAAGAGAAATAATCGATTTGCTAAGACATCCTTTTTTCTGATCATGTGCTGTCCACAAAAAGTGACGTTAATTGGCAGTCCAGATCTGGCGACTTGGGGGCTGTTCAAATATTACGTAACGTAGTGTTTGAAGTTTTTCTGATCCCCTTCCTTTGTAACGTGCAGTAACGTTTCGCCCCCAATCCCCTAAACGTTACGAAATACTCAGATGATTATTTTTACCTAAAAATTTCAATTATGTTGCGCAAAACACCGGAATAAGAAGCAATGGAAATTAAACGAAATTTCAGCCCGCTTTGGTCCTAATGTGTGTGCGTGAAAATCTTGTAGTTTAGGTGGGTTTGCTTGACCGCAACGGTCGAACTCTTATACTCAGTGACACGACTCTTTTCGTATGTAAAAAAAAAAAATATGTGCAGTGTAGATCTTACAACAGAAAACGACAGGAAGTGCAATACCGTCTATAAACCGTGTACGTGTTTTCCGATTTTTTGTTCGTTGGAAAGGTGTCTGAAGAGGGTAAAAATATACGCCTTCCGAAATGTCAATTTGACGTGGATTTTCTGAAGTGCGCATTGAAAGTGTTTATTGAATTATTTTAAGTTATTAAAAGAGGTGTAATTTTACATATAAAGACAATTAACATTTAAAAGACTGTTTTGGTTTAGTTTACTACGAATCTGATTTGCTTAATTTGAACATTTTTCGTGATGAAGAGTGCGGTATTTTGTTGTAAAAATAATCGACGCGTTGTGTGTGGAAAATCATTTTTCAGCGAAGGTTAGTAATATAATAAGCAATTATATAGCATTTTCTTTGAAATAATTGGAAAAGCTGCATAAATAAAAGCTAAATTACCAAAAAATATAAACATTTCTTTTGATGGTGCTCGTTTGTTTACATTTGAGATACATCTGGGTAGGAATTCTCACGAAATTTGTTGTTTCAGACAACCTGGTTGCCTTGTAATTACGCAAAATTGTAAAAATGTGTAGAGCTTGAATTTAACAAGTGTGTGTTCAATCGGTTGAAGGAAATGCAAACCGTTTTACAAAATGTTTACTCATGGCAGTCCAAACGCTATGAAGTGTCAAAATCACACGCCAGCTCCCAGCCAGGCGACTGAGTATTTAGATGCAAGCTCCGGGGAACGGCATGGGAGAATTACAGATCATGCGCACAAACTTGACATATTTATTCGTTGCTATGAAATATTTTTCTGTTGCTAAGTGTTGTTAATTTATTGAAACGGTTAGGCAACCAAATTGTGTGAGAATCGCTACCCAGAGTTTTAGTTCGCCTTGGTGATTTCAGCGACAGCTGACAGAAGTTTTTGCCTGGGGGCTCAAATTGAACTTTAAAAATATTAAAATATTTCTCTACCTTTAGATATTTTAGGTTTCCAAAAAAGATAAAGACTTCAGAGAACTGTGGTTAAAATCCATCGGTAGAACTGATTATATACCATCCAATGGTAGTAATGTTTGCGAGGACCACTTCGAATAAGTCACAAATTTACTACTTCCATGGTGAAAACTAACACATTCACACCTTTCAAACACATAAGGAAAATTCGGAAACTTTTTGAGCATGAAGCACTTCCTTTCGTTTTCTGTTCTAAGGTGTAGTTATACCATATGAACTGAGCCGCGAGTCACGAGTTAAGAGTTAGGACTTTTAATTTTTTTAATGTTACGTAACGCGTTGCTTGACCCCCCCCCCCCCCCCCCACTTTATAACGCACCGGTTACAGTAGCACAGTCACTGTGTTTTATACATATATATTGTCAGGTAATAACCAATTCAGAAAATCCAAGATTTCTAGGACAGACACAACCATAATAAAATAGATAAACAATCCGAAAGATTTGGTCCCTTTTTCATCCTCAGACCTTCAAATACTTAATGTAGGTCGCAATTAATGGCGAGTTCAATTAAACCTTTACCTCTTCTGTGAAAATGTAATAGGTAAGGCCCCATCGCCGCTTGCGTAAACAAATTGTACATGTCTTTTAAAATTTCGTAAGTTATGACCCTCATCCAAAAATTCCTAAAACAATTAGTTTTCTGAGGTTTGCTTTCATTCTCCTTAAGAAAGAACCTCTACACATATACTTACTGATTTTAGTGATTTCAGTTATTTGAATAAATTCATAATTTATAAAGGTGGGCACTGTGTACTGCGTAGTGGATACTGTGTACTATTAGTGGGTACTGTGTTGTGTGTAGTGGGTACTGAGTAGTTAAAGTTAGAGTTTATGAGTGGTAGTTCCTCTAATCGTAGGTTTTCGTTTGAGTATTTGTGTGTGTGTGTGTGATGATGAATCCGTCAAAGTGCTCCCCAATGGAACGTGGTATGTCCGGTGAAGTTGGGGGACATGGTATGGTTATGCCAATAGTGCTGGTGTGTCCGCACATTTGAGTGATGTGGCTTCAGCGGATCGTGGTGTGTCCGGTGAAGCTGAAGCGCACTCCTGTAAATTATCCCGATATAGCTCGTATGTATACTCAAGTTTCCTCACTTTCCTTACCCTAATTCCCTTCTGGCCAAAACCATGCTAACACACCAAAGGGTTATCCCCTAGGATTTGGCCACATCGTATAAAAAAAATGTCCGCTTATTGGGTGGTTTTATTACTTATCTGTGGTATGTCCGGGATTGCTATAAAACCAGAGTAAGTCCTGTTGATCATCTGGTATGTCCGATGAAGGGGGAATTGATTAAGTTGGTATGTCCAGGTATCAATCCTCCAAATCACAGGATTAGGTCAGCTCTGATGGTATGTCCGCTTTGCTGATCTAATGTGTGTGAGAATTTTGAGTGCGGTATTACGTAGTTTATTGAGTTGTAAACTCACGAGTCGTTTTCTTCCTTTTACAGATCCGTAGGGAAAATAGTTGGCGCAAGAGTAATCCCCGAGGAGATTTGTGTGTTATTAATAAAATTTAAAAGAAAACAATTTTGGTCTAGTTTGTAGTCATCCCAATAATATATACTATTCATATATTAGAGATTATTCACCAGCGCGATTCATAGCATGCGACTGTAATCTCATTGGTAGTTTAGGTTCAAAGAAAAATTTGTTTTTACCCAGAAAGAGAAAACTATCGAAAAGGCACTAAATTTTTTTTTAGAATTTTTAAGTATTAAAAATAATTGCAAAATGCTTTAAAGCGAGGACCCTGAGTACATCCGCTCGCTAATCGTGTTTCTGAATAAGGTGTGCTCCATGATAATTATTCTACAGTACAACAAACTTGTTATTTATCAAAGTAATTAAGTGTTTTTTTGTACTAATATATTTTCAGAACTAGGCATGTGACTTCAATTACTGAATAAACTGGTCGAGATGTTGACGAATTATTGTATGAAGCTTTTATTATCAAAAAATTTAAAATATTTAGAGAATATTAAAATGACAAAAGTCAAAAGATGTTTCGGGTTAATTCGCATTTTATGTGGTGGCCATGAGCATAGATGGCTTCGTTTAATCGTGTTATTGCGCGTGATAAAAATTAACTTTTTGATTTTATTATCACACAAGAAGAGGTAGAGAGACAAGTATTCTTTTAACTTCTTATGAAAAGCACTTTATGGTAGATATGACATGACTTTAAAAATACCCAAATGTTCCTAACCTCGAAAAAAACCTGTTCAAATCGTTTGAGATCATTCTTAGTAGGATGCAATATATCTTTTAAAAATGCAAATTTGGAACCAACCCATTCTTAAGTTATTTGTTTTTTTCTTTTCTGAGATTGGGTTTGGTAGACAATTTTACTGTTTTATATCATTGGCTAAAGAACTTACAATTTTAAAATTTGGCTATATTGGAACGATGACTGGTTTCTGGTCATCACTAAATTGAGGATTATTTGTCAATTTAATAAAATTAATTTTTCTTCTAAAAATTTACTAATATCTACTCTCTCTCTCTCTATAGGCTTCTTTTCTGTACAAAAACGTAAAGTTCTTGTGAGACTTTCTCCTTACCAGAAACATTTAAGAATCTGTTTCTTATATCCGCCTCACGCATTTTGCCTGGTTTTTTCTGTAAAGTCGGAAAATCGGGTTATAGGCAATTTTAAGTGGCAACCGGTTGTGAATTAAAATAATTGTTTTTATAACCGGTTTTTTTAATGCCGAAATAAACATACGAAATTTCGAATAAATGTAAGTCCTCTCCAGTGCGTATTTTAATATAATAATAATTTACATCGGTTTCAAGTCGAGCATAATGCAATAAGAATGTTAGATTTCATTTCAGATCCATTCTACCCTGCATTTTAAGAATTCTACAGAATGTCACCTTGACTAGAGTTATTCACGATTAAGAACAAAACAGCTAATATGATATCACGCAATTAGTTTATATTCTTTAAGTGTTTATATGTTAGACCACCCTCCCAGTCACGAAATATGAGAAAGAAATGTTTTCAAAGTCATCATTTTTATTACTGGATAAGTCAGACCTGTAAAGTAATTAAATACATTAGGACTGAAGGACAGCTTAAGTACCATTACCTTGTACTTAAAAATCTATAAGCACAAGTACAATTCCTAGGTATTTGTATTTGAAAATTTTATGTACCAGTACTGGTACTTCTACTTGTACTTATAAGTCCCAAGTCTGATCTTAATTACCATAGTACTTAAAAATTGTACTTAAGTACTTTTCAATTCCTTTCAAGTACTTTAAATTCCTTTAAGTGCTTTTCATTCCTTTCAAGTACTTTTAATTCCTTTTAAGTATATAATTCCAGTACAGATATTCACTCACTAGACACTTTAGTCTAAAAGGCTCATGTAAAATGTGCTGGCGGTAAATTTCTAGTGGGGGGGTGTCACAATTAAGAAGAGAACTGGGTTTTGTCTGTTATATTTCGTTACATGATGGCATGGGCTTTCGTTGAATATACAGTAAAAATATGTAAAATAATAAAACAATGTTTCTTGTTTCTTTCATTAGTTGAATGATAAGAAATCTGGCATTTCTGCAGTTTGTCAACTGTGTAAAAAAACTATAAAGAATCTCTAAGTGTTACCTGTAACTTCATCAAACATTTAAAGAGAATTCACCCAGATAGCTAAAAAAAATACACTAGCATGAGAAAAAAAGTTCTAGTGACATTAATAACCCTATAACATCTGGCGAACCGAAGTCTTTCCAGAAAGTGGTCGACAAACTGTTGATATCATTTATAGTTGACACAGCCTCACCTGTTTTAATTGTTGAAAGGAAATCCTTTGCTAACCTCTTGCTCTTTCAAAGAACTGGAGTCTGTGTCAGTAGCCGACCTCGAGTTATGATGCTCCTGAATCCACAGTAGAAAAACGTGGTATTGAAAATTAAAACCGCCATGTCATCTGTGAAGTATTTTTGTACTACTGCTGATATCTGGTCCACCAGGCACCGTAGCTTTCTGGGTTATACCTGTCACTGGATCGACGATAATTTTAACCATTAATCTGTGGCTTTGGCGTGCAAGTGATCACCCTGGTGGTGATCTGGATCACCCATTACATTTTTTGACCAGTCCCAAAAAAATTACCCAGAAAATAAAAAAAAATCCTAATAGTAAAATTTCCAACTCGGCAATTCGAGTTTGGCGGGATGGTTTAACTATGATCCTCTATTGCACCTTTATCAGACCGCTTACTCCGCTGATATATCAACCGTATAGAGGCCGTCCAGCGCAGATTCTTTAAGTTCGTTCTTCGGGGCTTCGGGGCTTTCTATTGGTTTAATATTTTATAATTTTCGTTGTAATAGCCAGATTGGACGAATCTGTTTATAAATTAAATTAAATTAAATCTGACACGTATACGCACCATTTAATTTCCTGTATCAAAGTAGTCGTAACACCAAACTTAGTCATAATTAAAAATTTTTTGAAACCAGTCCTTACTTATTCACAGCTTATTGTTCTGGCTACTGAAGCGCTAAGTATTCGGTTACACGAGTTAAGTTATGTAATGTGTATCTTTGCTCAGAATCTAACTGAATCGATAAATATTAGTAAAGTTGTAAGAGACTGACCTTCAGGTTTCTAAACGAGTGCGAAATTAAGAGCATGCTAATTGCTTATGTGTGCTCCAAAGCGTGATTCGAGTCGTTAACTTGTTTTAACCTACTTTTTTTTACTTAAATATCAAGCTTTTCGAGATTAGGTCAGTAAATGGATGTTTTGGTATTGCAGCCAGTGGTTATTTTTAATCGTACGTTAAATCAACTTATAAAACTATTATAAATGATTGATATAATGGCAGGTAATTTATTCATAATTGTACGATTTATTTGTATATTTTACATGTAATTGATTAACTATATTACGCCGCCCATATCAACATCAGTACTTTGCTTCTATTTAGAATCAGCTTTGTTTCCGTGTTGTTGCCAAGGGGTCCGATTTTAGGCTGAGATCTAGTGTGGATCACAGAGTCATGATAAAACACAAATTTAAAATTTATTAAGAGTCCATCAAAGTCTCTGTGTTATAAAGATATGAAAATCAATAAAAGCCAATCTACAAATATTTATTCACCAAAGTACGATCAAGAAGCTTAGCCTCTCGTGGTTCATCTTATTTTTAAGAAAGGTGTTCACTGTTGGGGAGGGTATAATAATCCGTAAGTACGTAATGATCCGGTAAAAGTTGGATCCAGAGTATTTCGAAGTCCGTCTCCAACAAACTTAATGGCTGTATGTCTTACAAGTTTTACCAATATTCTGAGAAAGGCTGCTCCAAATTCGACATAAACGATTTCTGAATTGCCCAACATTTTTAAACTTATTTCCTTGCAGCTTCAACGTTCAAACGTTTTCAATTAGAAGCCTGAGTTTGATAAAAGGATGAGTGGCACGTTCACAACGCCATGGATGCAGTTTCGAATCTTGACCTGCCAATGAGTTTATTGCAATAAATAAAAACCTACTCCGTCTCTGGACTGTTTTGACAGGTTTTTTGTGTGAAAACTTTCCAAAGACACTACAAGTCCCGAAGGTCTCTGGTGGTGCTAGATTTGTACTCATTAAAAACACGTCTTTTGGGTTTAGCCGAATTCACTTCATTCGGGTCCTTGGACTATTGTAGTTTTTTTGTCCTTCTCCCGATTCGCCAGGTTAACGCAAACGTTTTCTTATGAGACACCTTCCCTATTTTTTCGGCCTCCATCCAGTGGTATCCGAGCAACCTATTCCTTCTGTTTGCTAAGGTAGGACACTGACACACTATGTACAACGAAGTATCTTGCTCCTTCAGGCACAGCCTACAGGTATCATGTTCATCTTCTTTAAATGAAATTTTCATATCCTGTTAATAATCCCGTCAACCACCTCAAAGTCTTTCAATCCATGTCTAGTATTTTTTTGTCTACAAGATCATGTCTGCACGAGTCCTCGACGGTTCAATGTTCCCAGTACACCCGCGTGGCCCACGTCCCCAGCAGGCCCACGACTGTGTCTCTGCCTAAGGCAGTGAACTGCTGCGGACCTTGGAAACTCGAAGCAGCTTCCAGCTTAACTAACCCTTTCGATCTGCTACAAGATCAGAGATGTATTGAACTATATGTTGTTCATACATCTGATTACCGCCCGATTGTCGTGGCGAGAGCAGCATCTCCGCCTGATAGACTGAGGTATACGACCCCACGTTTAGATAGGTGCTCAGATTCAAGTCCTCAATGAAGATTCCTTCTCCTGCCTGTCTATCAATTTTAAATCCATCTGTGAAAGTTGTGACGCCAGTTAGACTGTGCTTATAAGCGTGTCATGGTATCTCTCAAATATCCTTATTTTGCTTATACCGTCGACAGGCATTTGAAAATTTGGTATCTTATTTGTGACAAGATCGAGTACTTTGCTATGCGAATAGTCAGCAATAAGCCTGTGCTGGTTTGTACTTTGATCCATGTGAAGAGCTACTGATACAGCACTCCCCACACAAGCGTGAATCATACTCAATTGCCTTTTTATGGTGGCCTTTGAAGCCCTTGCCTACCAAGCCACTGAGGCTTTTGAGATAATGATTCTTACCATCATAGAGTAGATTCAGTATACGGCCGTTTGCGAGGTTCCCCACTTTCCACTACATACCATCCCATATTGCTGTAAGACTCTGCTGGCTCTTTGAAGTTTTTCCTCTACGTGTCTTTTTCAGGTATGTTTTGAATCTAGGGATTCTTCCAGATACTTAACTGAGTCCGAGACAGTAAATTCTTCTCCAAAGAGTCCCACTGTTCTTAAGTCCGGTCGAGTTGACGTCAGACCAATCCATTCTACGGTACTATTTTCCAATTTAATTTCCAGCGAATTCACAAACAACTGTAGTGTTTCGGACCGTTGTCCTCTTGGAGAATGCAATTGTCCTTATCCAGTCCGTTTTTTAGCAGATAAAATCAATCGAATTTTATACAAATGAACAATCTCCGTTCAGAATCTCAATAAACTTAATAAAGCGCCTAAAATTATTATCAGCAGAAAAGCAGTCCGAAATATGAATTTTTGCTGGGTGTTGTACGATTCTAACAACTATTCATATTACTAGTCTTCTCCAAGTATATCTAAGTATTGCCAAAAGGATGATTCATCTATAAACAACACTTTGCTCCAATCTTTGTTGATGTTCCCATGAGTACTCTTTTTGAACCTGTTTTCCTGTCAACAAAGTTTTTGTCATTGTGGACGGAAGCTTAACTCTGGACTCTTTCAAACAATTTTTCAAAATGTACCTCTGTACCCCTTTAAGTCAGCTGGAGGGAAATAGTAGGATTTGTCTTGAAAAGTCTTAATATCGCCTTATCTTCGATCCTCTACCGTCGTAGTTATTGACATTTCCTACCTCTCTGTACCATTTATTTCATTGCTGTACGAAGCCTTTTGACTTAATCAGGTATACAGTTGATCTATCTATCAAGCTATGAAATGTCAAATTTGACAGCGGGAACTAGTCATGTAAAGAAAAAGCGTTCCTTTGGGGGTATACGCCGCAGTACTTGCCCAATGGAACGAAGCTTTTTATGACGTAGAGGTACGAATTTCGTTGACATTGTATTTAACGGGTACTAACACAGCCTACTCTAAATACAAACCCGGAAGCTGACATTAACAGCTGTGCATTGGTGGTGTAAACAAACCAAAACTTGCTTGTTGGAAAAGTTTTAAATTTGATTTTACTTGAGTTCTCTTTGGTTTTGTTTAGGAGGGTATGTGCAGTTTTAATTCGTTAATCTGTGGAACAATTAAAATGAAATAATGGCGAAACGCTTGGTGGTGAAATGGCCGGGCTTGTATCTAGAGTAGGCTATGGTAAGAACTTCAATGACACGAATGTTATTTATTTTTGTGTTGGTTTAATCATTTTTTGGTCAGTCTTAATGAATTGGCTTTTATTGGCCCCCCTTCCGTCTCCATTCCTTCGTATCGTAATAGTATGAGTTTAATTTCTTTGGACACCCTTCAAAAAAGGCGAAATGTTTCCAGGATTGTTTTTATTTTCAATTTGCTTCACGGAGCGATAAACACATCCGAATTGCTGGACTTGGCTTACTTCGACTTAACTTCTTCTAAGATGCAGTTAAAGAAATAGCAAAAAATAATCATAGGTTGCCGGCGGGAGTTGAATCTTCGACCTTCATGTCAGAATGTTATGCACTTGCTATTTTTAGCTAATCAAAATTTGTTTGGTCACGGCGTGCTGCGCAAGGGATTACTAACTCTCGTTCTCAGTGCGTGGATTCTCTGGACGTTGTAATTTGGCACAGCATCGAAAAAAGTCATTGCTATTTGCAACTTTGTCACATTTTACACATATTTATTCAAAAGATATAAACAGAGGTGTTTATTAAAACATATCTCGAATAATTTGCAATTGTGTAAAAGACAGATAATATTTATCGCTTACCTAACATAACGTCATGCTTCTCTGTGCTAATCAAGAGCTCCGGGAACTCGCGTTTCCTTTAGACACTATATGTAAGAAGAAATTTTACGACTGTAACTTTTTTTCTGCTCATTGTTTCTAAAAGCACATTATTTGCTGATAGCAATATTCTAGGAATGATTTTCTATTTTGATCAAGTACAAAGTCTGAAATATGTATTTTTCTGATAAAAATTAATTTTAGTTATAATTTCGTCGCAGAAAATGTATAGTAAAGAAATATATGTCAAATTGTTTTTGGATAGAGTACGACTTTAAAATTGCAAATATGCCGGATTGATACATTTTGAAACAAAATTGCTTAATTGACGTCATTTTGTAATTTCCTTCTCAGTATCTGAGCAAATGACTAACAATTAAGTTAGCAATGAGGTCGCGATCTCATAACACTTGCATTTGAATTAAGCACGATGTAAAGAAAATAATTATTTCAGGTGTTTCGATAATTGCAGTTATTATTACATTTGATGCTCGCTGAACTGTTTCAAAGTTGTATCAAGTCTACAGGGTAATATCATCGAGCGAGCATCGGAATTAATCTTTTGAATTTCTGTTATACAAATAATTATAATTTAATGTCGCTGACAAAACGGGGGTTGCCCTTGGACGCCTCTACTTCTGTTCGCGATAATGTCAGCGTCTGATCTCCCCCCTCCCCCGCCTACTAGGTGACTCACGTATCTGTCACTTACGGTTGCATCCGGTTAGAATAAAGAAAGAATGATGAGGTGACACTAGTACACAAGGTCATCAACCTACAGGAGGAGAACTTTTGTTTATTTTTTTTTCTTGACTTATAATTCGTTCATTGTCGTTCTGTGTGAAATCCTGCATGAAAAGTGGAAGTGAGTGGGTTATTCTCTGGCAAAGCGAGTTGAAATTATTTTTCTTTATGGCATCAATAATTTCAATGCAAGGGCAACTGCACGGGCCTATAACGCTGCACATCCGAATGCATTTTTAAGAAAAATTATACACGCACGGTAGTATCGCCATGAGCATTGGTTACTAGCAATCTATAGACACTCGAACTTGCAACCACACCAGACGATTCGGTCTTATACTGCTCCGATACACCATGAGTCGAAAGGACCATGCAGCTGGGGTAAGCCCAAAGGCTTAAGCGGCGGAGCATCTTTAGGAGCGTTCAAAGGGTTCAAAATCGTGTTTATGCCTTATATACTCCGGCAGCAGCGAGTCAACCATCGACAAGGCCATAAGGCAGTGGCCATTAGGTCTTTGGTCGGCTGATTCATCCCGGTCAGAGACTTTCACAGCGAATGCAAATACAAACGACTGCCCTACCCGCAGCCACTGCAAGTCCAAACCTATCTGGGCAAGGTCTGGTTAGCTACACCAGACTGGACTACATTTTGCCCACCCCGTAGTGCCAAATTTCTGTCCTAGGAATCCATCAAAGGCCTTTCCATTTGCCTAAGTTACGCACGGCTTTGGTAAACCCAGGCAGAGGTGCGTTCTGACGGTACCCAATGGGTGGAGTTGCCCTGAACGATCAATTGCTAGACTAGTGATATGTATGTGCATACACACCATTATGCTACATTCGAATCAATCGATTTTTAATTCTACTAGTAGAATGTCTCTTTACGTACTGCATCTTTCGAATAAGTGACATCTTCAGATTAAATCGAGGGTTTTTTTTGAGGGAGATGAAATGCTTTATGCACGCTGGGCTCCCCTTCCCAGCAGTGCCGGACTCCTGTGGCGCAGTTTACTGGTTTACCGACACCTCCCTTGCTGTCTGCACATTAGCCTGGAACCGTTTTCCACATTACTTTAAGCTAGGTCATTTCCTTTAGCCCGTCAGGCGACCATCTCGTCTGCGCCGGACTGCTCGTTTAGGTCTTTCTTTTTCCTGTCCACGATATCTTCCGCGTACCTCACTGTGCGATTCCAGGTTTCTTCGTCGGCGATCGTGCCTTGGACTATAGTGTCCGGGGAAACCGCCTTTCTAGGTGCACGCTCAGCGCTCCTCTTTCGGGAGCCTCTGACACTCAAAGAAAGTGTGTTCTACGGTGTCCGTTTGGCCTGGGCAGTAGAGGCACTCCGGTGACGCTACTTTTCCCATTCGGTGAAGGTACGAACGAAAGTACTCGTGGCCAAAAAGGAATTGGATTAGGTAATAAACTACCTCTCATACCCTATGTTGATCCAGGGGCCAAGGTCGCTGATGAGCCTTTTCCACCTTTCCATGGTGTACGAAAATTTTGAAAATTCACAAATTCTACCCTTAAAATACATCAAATTTTAACCGAAAATGATTGAGATCTGGGCTTACCGCAGTACATCCTGATTTAGTTTTCAATACCTGCTTCAGTGATAAATGTGGTTTTTTTTTAACGGAGAAGTTAACAAGCATAACTGCAACCCACATTACCTGAGACCAAATAAAACTCAATAGCCAAAAAAATTAAATGTCTGGACTGGCATTCTTGGCAATAAAGTCATCGGGCCTCTCTTCGTCGAGCAAAATCTGAACGGCCAGTTTTTTTATTTTTTATACGATGTTACCGAAGCCTAGGGGACAACCCTTTGTTACGTTAGCATGACTTTGGGGGGAAGCGAATTAGGGTAAGGGAAGTGAGGAAACTTGAATGTCTTAATTTTGCATTACTTCGACCTAGACAACAGCCCAGAGGCGGAGAGACGGGGAGACCTGGTCTCGAATCCGGGAACCATGGCATGGTGGTCGTGCCGATCAACCAATTCATCCAACTTTGTCGCCAGCTTTATTTGGAATTTTAATAGCGTCATGACTCTGAGAAAACTCTCCGGAACACGTGGCGAACTACACTTGCGGTCAAAATAATTGCACCACTTCAAATTTATCAAAATAAGCGTAGACTTTCGGAAGTCCATTTTTCATAGTTTACTTATCCCGATTTCGCTCGATGACAACGTGCAGAGTCAGTTATATTGGAAAATTACCTACTGAATACGACAAGAGCTCTTCAATGTTTGGTACCAAAATATAATAATATAATGACTTGCTCACCTGTGTGGTGCGATTTTTATGACCGCAAGTATAGATTGTATACCCATGCGATGATAGTACGTGCCGTTGTTGTTAATTACTGGATTACCTAATCCATCGTGCACCTATTGAAATTGGAGGTTTCGTGATAGATCGTTGACGGATTATGGGGACAAAAGGCTAAAGAGTGGCAGACCGTGCACTGTGCCCAATAAATCGTGCGCTATTTGCTTGAGTCAAAAATGGAGAACTCGCGACCCGGACTTTTTCAATTTTATGTAGTTCTCGTTCATATACTCACAGTGACCATAAAACATGTAAATGCGAGCTGTGAATAGAACAAAATAGAAAGCAAAGCAAAAAGCACTTAGTTCGATCCGATACGGAAAAATGGAATAATTCTTCATTGGTAGAACTCAAATGCTTGCCTTGACCTTGGCCCAAATGATCGAATCTTTTTTTTTTTGAGTCATTTATTCAAAATGACTCGTATAACCTGAGTCAGGAATGTGACCGATTTCGCCCATCACTACTATGCAGACTAGTCCCGCGGGACTTTAAGCTGCCACCTTCCCGGTTACATTTCAAATTGTTTTTGTGCATTTAGTTTTTACAGATTTTGCGTTCAAGTTTTAGTTCATTATTTATTTGATCTTTCTCGAGTAACTTGTCTTGTGTCCTTAAATTAAATACCTATAAAGGACACTATCAGAAAATTAAAATATTACAATAGAAGCTAATTGAAAATCGAACCGTATTTGCGAAATTGCAGAATTAATCAAGTGATTTTGAGAATCGTAGGAATAATCTGGGAAATTATGGGAAAAACAAAAGCTTAGCTCGCCATCTCAAAAACGAAAATTAATTCCTGCGACAAAGAATTTTACAAGAATTTTTCGTACATTTTTGTCGAATGCCAATTAAATGTACTCATTGAGAAAAACAATTTAACAGATAATGTTTTTTAATACTTTGACCGTATAAAATTGTATAATTCAAAAAACGTTTAAGTAGCCAGCCAAATCTCTGTAGACAGATATAAATTAATCATTTCACTAAATTTAAATATTTCTTACTTTCGCTTACTTTTCTTCATAAAAAAAATACTTAAAGAAGCAGATTGCATGACACACTTTTCTCTGGTTATCTGCTTTTCAGTGTACAGCTACAAATGTGAAATAATCTTCGTCCATTTCTGTGACATAATTCAGTCGTTTCTTTAGTCCCTTGCTCGTTACACTCCTGATATACATAGTGACCTTTAAAAATATACAAATTAACCGAGTATAGTGACTCCAATTAAATTATCACAGAAAATATAAACATTAGAAGTCATCCGGCTTCGAGTAACAAACATATCGTGATAGATTTCAGAGCAATGAGTAATCTGAATTTATTGACTACCTCAACTTAGTACGACATGACAAAGCTCGACTTGATTGCTTGGTGATTAAAGTTGTGCAGTTGATATAATTTAATTTTGTGCTTTACTGTACCCAGCCATTAAACTAGCAGCTGTAAAACAAAATACAAAATTTATTAAATTTTCTTTAATAAATTTGACAAAAACGAAATATAATTTTTTAATAATTAGTGTTACTAACTTTCTTTTTCTTAACTTCTTTTATTCGATTTAAACTTCTAATCCAAAGTTGGTTATAATTATCGGTCCAAGAAAGAAGTGGAATCAACCTCATCACAATAATCACTCAATTTAAAATTTATTTGTCAATTCTTAAATATTGTATAACAGTTCATACAACAAAAACTGTTCCCTCTATTATTCGCTTCTTATAACACTTTTACGGATCATACATTTGTACAATATTTAACAACTTTAAGGTAAACTGTCTTAACAAAATTGGGATAAGTACGAAACTGCTCTAAAAAATAGTCTACCTAACAAAGGTCCGTCTAGTACCGAACCTGGGCAAACATACTTTAACGAAACGAATGCTTTCAATTAAGCCACAAAGATTACTCGAAAATCTTTTACTCCACAATGGCTAAGGGCTTTGTTAGTCAGGTCACTATTCATGCCGATCATTTGCTATGGATGCGAAGCCTTTTAGGGATGCAATGTAGGCCAGCTGAATAGACTAAAAGCTAGTTTCAACTCAGGGGTCAGATACATCTTCTCGCTGGACAGGAGGGATAATGTTTCAGGCTCAACGCACACATTCCTTGGATGCTCCTTCTTGGATCTCCTCTCCCTGCGGACACTTCAGCTGCTTTACCGGGTTCTAAGCTCAAAGCTCCTAGCTACCTGTTCTGTAGGTTTAGCTTCTTCAGGTCGATGAGATCCAGGTTGCTGCTATTGCCGCCCTTCCGGTCTCACGCTATGGATTTATCCTTCTAGGTTAAGGCGGTCCGTTTGTGGAATCGCCGAGTTCCTTTTAACCTAGGTGTTATGATATGTTTCATGGTTAATGACAGAAATCCACTCCTCACGCCTTTCTATTTCGAGCTACTAGCTATTTTTCTTCTTTCTCTGATCTCCCCTCCCCCTATTAATATTTAATGTTACCTAAAAAAATTTATCACGCTACTCACCTTTTAATATTACATAGTAAACTTGTCATCTTAGTATTTCATCCCTTTAAGCCTCTCCTTCTTCTTCTCACAGGCTCGGTCATCGCAATTTTCGCCGCCATGGGGTTGGTAGTCTTTCTGTATGAATTCACTGGACAACAAGATTCTGTCCCTGGGCAGCTGAGGGTTACTTCCGTAGTAATTTGCTGCGTAGAATCCGAATCCGAATTCAGAATTCGGCCATCACGTCAGGATTTTCAGATATTTGAGGTTATGTACTCGAAAAATGGGACAGGATGTAACAAATTTTTTGGTCTTTTTTTTATAGCTTCATAATTTAGTACTATTCTCTTACCCTTCAATATAAGCTATGAATTTTTCTACGATTTTTCTTGCAAAGTTACGACCATTTTAAGTTATGAGGTTCATATTGCATCCTTTAGTCACTGCGACCAATTTGATCTTTTGTGACCTGATCCAGGTTTAGTATTAGGAGGCCCCGTCAATCTTTAGTTCCCTTATCAGACCTTAAATTTTTCTGGGGGCTGCCTTGGCTAATTGCACTTTAGGTAGGATATTTTTGTTTTGGGTTAACAGGTAATTAATTTTAATTATTGCTTCAAGAAAGTTATAACAATGTAAGTGTAATTTTGTTTTATTGCCGATAATTACTTGTTGTGGGCCAGAATTCACAACCTTGTATCCTGGCGTTCTGTTACTTGTACCTGATGAAAATGTTGCTATAAAAAAGGGTCACTCAGCAATCATCATCATATCATAGTTGAAAAAGAAATCAATAAGTACGGGCGCTTTTATACAAATATTATTAAAAACTGGTAGAATTCACATTTGAGGAATACGTGGATATTATTTACATTTATGGTGTAGTAAACTGGAATATCAAAGGAGATTCCCTAACCGGCGAGCACCCCAAAGAGGGATATATACACGGACTTTCCAAGGATTAAGAGCAACAAGAAGTGTAACTTCACACGACATGGACACACGTCCCGAAACTTCGGGAACTTCTGCCGACGTCGAGCAGCAAATAATCACCATTGTGAGGCACCCTCTAATATTCATCGAGGGGAATTACGTACATATCATCATCACCCATCCCAAGGATTACTGGAAGGAGATTCCGAGAGAAGACTGGAATTTAGCACTTGGCTTCTGGAATGCGACATTGACAACAGGGCATTTCTGGACCTAATTCTGTGGACGGATGAATCTCAATTCACCAGGAATGGTATCACGAACTTCCATAACCTCCATACCTGGTCGAAAACTAACTTAAACACGACAAAGGTGACCTCATTCCAGCAAAGATTCAGTGTCAATGTTTGGACTGGTATCATCGGTAACCATTTGGTAGGACCATTCATTTTGCCGCAAGTGCAATGACTTTTTGGATAATACACTGCCAGATCTAATAGAGGAGAACCCTATTGATAATCATAGGGGAATGTTTTACCAACACAATGGAGTATCAGCGCATATGGCTAACATTGTGAAGGTAATACTAAGTGAAAAATTTCCTAACCGCTGGATTGGATGAGGTGTACCGACTCCTTGGCCTGCTAGATCTCCAGACCTTACCCCATTGGACTTTTTCTTATGGGGAACAATGAAGGATGAAGTTTATTCAAGCCCAGTTAACAATAGGGAGGAATTAGTTAGCCGAATTGGGAATGCAGCGACGAAAACACGCCTTAAATAGGGACTTAGAAGGAGATTGTTGGCATGCATCCAAAGTGGCGGTGGACATTTTGAAAAGCTTTTGTTACTTATCAAGATTAATTGTAATTATTTTTAAATTCAATAAAAAGCATTTGTTGATTTTAAAATATTCTCCGATAGGAACTCTACGTATAAATTTTTACATATTTTCTTTACGCTGACATGTTGCACCTTTTTGGAAAGGTAATAAAATGGGCAATCTAATAAAAATAAAAAAGGGGTGTACTAATTACATGAATTTCGGAGAAAATTTGGGAAAATGCTGAACTTTAGGTAATCGCAAACCATTTTTTTCACTTTTGGAAGTGACTGTACCTGTAATGGTAGGAGTTAGATCAACATTGTTGACAATTTTGGAAAGGACATTAGGATAGTAGTTATTTAGCGTTTGTTTGATGTCGCTATGTTTTTTTTTATACGATGTGGCCAAATCCTAGGGGACAACCCTTTGATAAGTTAGCATGGTTTTGGTCGGATGGGAATTATATAGGTAAGAGGAGTGAGGAAGCTTGAGTCTTGTTTTTGCATTGCTGCGAGCTTGACATCAGCGCAGAGACAGAGTGGATTATTTTAATTTCTTAATAAAAGCTCACGGGGAGATCTGGTCACGACCACCATGCCGGGGCCCATGGCATGGTGGTCGTGTGGCTCAACCACTGACATGTATTAAACTGGACTGACTTATAAGCTATCTCATATGGGTACAATTTTACTTTCAGTGGAGGAAAACAATTTTTAATCTCCAACGTTTACTGTGAATTTGCAGCCATTCAGAGTAGAATATAATAACCAAATATATACGAAGAGACATATTTAATTTTAATCTTCTATATTGTTGTAAGGAAAATGTAAAAATCATTGCAATTACTGGAATACAAATTATAAATAAAAGGTTGTTTTAGTCTGGATAATGCTTACCCAGAAAGAGATGTAAGATGATTGTGAATATTGCCATCTATTTCTAACGCCAGCATTTTATAGGCGACATGACGTTCGCAATTAAGAAAACCATGTTGAAAAAAAAGATGCTTACCCAGAAAGGGACAACTAGCGAAAAGTGATACCATTTTCTTGAAGAAATTTCATGGCACCAGTCACTCCAGTATTATATATCTCAGTGGGCTCAACGCATTGATCTAATGTGCATACCATGAAAAACTTAAATTTATGAATCACCCTGTAACTCCCAATCGCTTGAGATTGCCCCCCCCCCCCCCCCCCCCCCCCCGCCATACAATTTTTTGTTTGTTGTTGAGTTGTTTTAGTTGAGACCTATCACCTTACTTATTTTGGCACGTCAATTCTGAAACACCCTGTACATTTATTTTTACTGTTAACACTTTGACCTCTCGAATAAGACTGATCAGTTCGTCAAGCAAAATACGCATTCTATAATATGTTATCATTAAGGATTCCAGCTAAATTATCAGGTAGAGTAATTGCAGGAGGATAATAAATCTCTAAATTACTCCTACATATTATTCCTATTACTACCCACATTGGTGTCAGCAAACTTGCCAGCAGTGACAATTGGGCCAGGAAAATCAGAATTAGCTACGAAGCACTACACTTGCCCTTACCCTTGATATAGGTTTCGATTTCGAGCAATTCACCCTCTCGAGGGCAAGGAGGGTTGTAAGTTAATATAGGTAATTACCGAAACTTAAATAAAAGTTTGCTCAATTATGGACACTAAGAAAAATGAGTTCCACCCTATCAGGGTAATTCGCCCGGCAATTTTTCAGATATTGAATTTTCAAAATTTTATTTCTTTACGAAATTTTTTATTTTTTGTTCCGCTCTTTTTTAAGGATTTCAGACCACCACTTTAATTTTTTCATGCTGAAATTTTCCGCTCAAGTGCATGACCATTCGCCGCATCACATGTCGTTGTTTTTGTTTATGACTGGGTAATTTTTGCATAAACACGTGCAACTAATGGCTAACAAAAAAGGAATACGGGAACGCAAAAATTCTCACGGATGTTGTAGAGCCGCTTCGAAAGCTCTGTAAGACTGGCTTTACCGAAAATGTTCGAAAATTAGGGGTTTTTTTTTATATATTTTAAATGTAAATTCTTTCACTTTATTGTATAACATTAAGCATTTTTTGCTATTTTTTTATCATAGCTTTTTATATGACAATGCATTACGAGGAATTAATTAAAATTTTTTTGTTTCTTTCAGAATTCCGACCTAAGCTTTAAGTGAGCTCATAATGACTAACTAATTGAGTAAAATAAAAACTTAAGTCTGCGCGCGTTCGTGAGCTTTTACAAAACTTCGGACATTAAATTTTTTTTTATCTGCAAGACAATCATTTCAACTTCAAATGGATTTACCAATTGCGCTAAAATCATCTAAAGATGTTGAGTTTCAAGATGTCAGCTTCACAGTAATTGAGCGAAAAAATTTTGGTAAGCCGAATATTTTAAATTTAACATAAAATCAAATTTAAACGAATTAAATTTACATAAATAATAAATGTGAGGTTTTGTGGAATTTTTCCAGTTATCTTAATATCTCGGAAATATCGGGCGTTGTACATATATTGTTTTAAAAATATTCGATAAACAAGTATGAATCGGGATTGTCCATTCTAATTAAATCATTTTTTTTGGCTCGTATTTTGGCTGATTTTTTTTTGCAAATATTGAGGGGACCGGAAAGAAATCCATCATTTTTTATATTGAATTTGGGGCAGTCTGCGCTGGTACGTTAAAGTGTGATGACACCTTTTTATTAGGATTTGTTCTCTTGTGGTTGGTTGATTTGCTGGGAGAGGATGCACGTTTCTCCTATACTGAGGCCTTAAGTGAGCCGCTGTACGTCCCCTGCTTGTCAGTGTTACTTAAAGCACACTATCGAGCCAACTGATACGCGCAATGAATTGAATGATCGATTTATATCCGTACCAGTTTGCTGCACGTTAAACGCTAGAAGTATCAGAACTCAGAACTAAAATTGACGAATTTAGGATGTTTTAATAGCTAGTGAGACATGGCTGAACAACGAAATCCCACCTTCATTTCTTTCGATACCAGGCTACAATTTATTTAGAAATGATCGTAAAGATCGATTGGGTGGGGGAGTCTATCTATGTCAGAGATTGGATTAAGGCCAAACAGATTTTTTCTTCGAAATTCGAGAACGCAATATCCATTGTAGGAGGTGACTTTAATATTAATCTAAGACGGCTGGATAACACATTTTAACAGTTTGCATATTTTCTTCAGATTCTCCATCCAAACACAGTTAATTCTTATCCAACATATTTTAGCACGTCTAATCCGTCGATGGAAATAGCTCCCTCTCTAAGTACCTTCTCATACCGCGATTTTAACAGCAGAAATGTAAATTCTTTAATTGAGTAATGCTTGCTGCTTCCCTGGAATTAAATTTTTAGTGTTTCCTCGGTTGACCAACACTCGGTTCGACACTGATTACCCATCTATTTCAAAACTATGTTCCTCTGAAAAAGAAATACGTTCAAACGGGGAGAGGTCAAAATCTTCCAAAAGACACCGGTCAGCGCCCGTGCCTTCCGGTAGTGTAAGATTTTTACTCACTAAAAACACCTCTCTGGGGATTAGCCAAAATAAACCACATAAAATCGGGTCCCTTTTCGTCCTCTCCCAATCTCCCACTGTCGCCACTATCCTCGGTTTCCTGGATCACTGCTAGAACCCTAGCCTACCTACGGCATTGAAGGGTTCCAGGCCATAACGCCAGGACAAGTAACCTCCTCCGGATTAACCCAAGCTAACCCTTCAGAAGGCATGTCTGCCAAATTCTAGCGAATTTCTTAGAGTCTACCATCTGTGCCACCGCCGCACCTGAGGAAGTTCTAGTTATTATTTTGCCAATAACACCTCCTTCCAGGACTGCTACAGCACTGTCAGCCGGCGCAAGCGAGCCTCCATAGCCGTAGAACCTTCGAAAGGTCTACCATATCCTCCACCTCCACTCACACAGAAGTACCACAGGAAACGCCATTCGCGACGACAACAGGGGATTTTTCAAAAGGTTATCTCCACCCGCATTAGTTACTTGGCTACGTTCTAGGATGCATTTCCCGGGTGCTACAGCTTGGAGGTGTAACTAACACTTGAGAATGTCCAGATGAGGATCGCCGTATCCGAGGATGCTTCAACTCGTCCGTCCATTCTCCAACAACCGGGGGTTGCCCATGCTTTTCGCCTAGAGTTCAGGTTCTTATTGCTGAGCGAGAGCACTTATATCAACGCTATAGACGTCTTAAAATGAAACAACAACAAAATCAAACGTGCCAAGCGTCAATATCAGTAGTTTCTTGTCTAGTCGATGTTAAAGAGCTAAAATAAATGATACACTATCCAGTGCTCGACCTCTATTGCATGGCGTACCACAGGGATCTATACTAGAACCATTACTGTTTAGTCTATTTATTAATGACTTACTGCGCGTGGTACACGATGTGAAAATTTATCTCTATGCAGACGATGTACAAATATACTTAAGCAGACCCATCGGCCTTCTTGATGACTGTATTGTACGTATAAGCTCTGACCTGGACAGGATATATAATTGGTCAAAGAACAACCATTGGTTATTGAACCCTGGGAAGTGTCAATATATGATGTTCTATAATAGTACCGGTGATTTTAATGATATTCCTCTGATATGCCTAAATCTAATCTCTTCGCCTGTACTGAGCAAGGTTTCCAATCTCGGCATTTTCTTGAGCCGTAATAAGAGTTATTGGACAATATAAATATGAGGTTTAATAAGATTTATGCTGGACTGCAAAGACTACGGCTCTCGGCTAATATATTAGCCAGTACATGAATAGCGCGGTAAAAACTATAATATTGTCTTATTTCACTTTCGGAAGCTTAGCTTTCCCTCGGTTGGACAGCATATGTACACATAAGTTGGGGATACCTTCTGGAGCATATTTAACCTTAACCCATCAATTCCCAGGGGTTTTAGTGGATCGAATGAGAGACAAGGTCCCAATCCCCGTCAACTTCAGAGCCCGAGGTACCTTTATATGACAGAAATTCTAGTAGGTCAATAATCACCATCAGCCATAGGAATTGCGATGGAAACCGTTCTTGTAAAGTTCCTCTGTTCACCATAGTTATCAATTTTTCATTTCCGGAACTCCTTTTAATGATTCGAGTTTTTCGCATGAACTCGATCCAGCTAATTGCGCTTTTATCTGCCCCCTTCTCCTTAAACTTGCTGAGAATCTTTTCGATTCGGGCCCGTCTATGTCAATAAAGTAGCCCAAACCTCCTTCCTTATACATGAGTGCTTTTTCAAGATGGTGTAGTACTACGCTGTGTAGGGCGGAGTCGACCGATTTTCCCTTTATGTAAGCGTGTTGGCAACTTAATAGTTGATTTATTTCTATTTGTTCCCCTAATCAAGTCCACCAGGCTTTCTAGACTTTAAAGTAGGAGTGAAGTTAAGCCTATATGCATTCAGTGTGTTATGGTCGCTCTTGTTGGGTTTAAGTTGAGTGGCCGCAGCGCTTGAGAACCTCACACCTCCATTCCAAACCAAACTAACAAAACAAAACCAAATTCAAGATGAAAAATTCGACCTCTAACAGAATTAGGTATGTCTGTTTACTTTTGCGATTTTGGATGAAAAAACGAAAGTTACCAGGCACTTTTTGGGTAATCAGCTGTGAGCTGTCAATCACAAAAGAATTCTACCCAAATTATGTCCATGTGTAAAATTTGTGTAAGAGAGGTACTAATCAGTCATGTCTAAAATTTCTTTAACTCTAAAGTAAATAGACGCATTGTAAATGAAAAGTTTTGATTTTGGGTAAAAACTTTTCAGTTAAAAGACAAAACTAATTAATGCCTCGGTGCTATTCCCTGCTCGTGCAATGAAATGTCATTTCATTAGTTAGAATGAAAGAATTTGTATGGAATCGCTACAATAGGCACTAAGTAGGTTTTTTTTCATTTATTGCACAGGCATCCCAAAAGGTCACAGTTTTTGATTAAGCCCCTTTTCGCATTAGTAAAGTAAAGGAACAGTTCTTATGTGTACCCATCGCGCTTTTATTTATAAAATCGACAAACCCTTAGACTTCTTCTTTTTCAGAATTTTTAAGATCCGCAGGAATAGTTAGCAACCATTATAATTTCGGTCTGTTGTTCGTCCCTCTGTGAGTTTATCCTTTCATTTCTTAAGATAAATTTGGTATACTTATTTATTTAAAGATTAACATCTGAAGTAATTAACTATTAAATAAAGTAACCTTAACCAAGCTGATCCTTTCTTCGATTTCTCAAAAGATGAAGTCAAACTTGTCATTAAATAATGACACAATTTCTAATGTCACTTGCTTTTACGATTATACTTATTCTTATCAACTGACCTTGCAATGAGTACATGTTAAGATAGGTGCGGTTCAATTAAATTCGAATTGATTGCACAACATAAGCTTAATTCGTTCATTACCTAATTCATTAATGCGCTGATATTGTTTTTGTAATTTTTTGCAGTTCAACAAACTGGAAGACGAAAAATTTTAGACGATGTGAGTGGTGTTTTTCGGAATGGTCAACTGTCTGCAATTATGGGACCATCCGGTGCCGGGAAAAGCAGTCTACTCAACGCGATTTCTGGCTACAGGTAAAATAGTAAAAGAAAAAAAAGCTGATTAAAAATTAATAAGCGTGTAAGATTTGGGCTTGTATTATTGGGGTCTCTGTCAAGGTTACCATTTTGATTGAATATGTGAAATCTTATGAAGAGAACCGGGTTTTCTCCTAACCAGTGTCTTGTTGTTTAGCGGGCGGTTTTTTCCGCTTTGTTTTAAACTTTATAAAAGTAACTTATGAAGTTTTGATGCACACGTTTTGGTAATTGCTCTAAGTCAGTTGACCGCGCAAAATTTGTACCTTTTATGTTGTAAGAAATACACTTTTTACCAGCTTGGCACAGTAACAGTGTTTTTCATCAAATTTTTCTCAGTGCTATTCAGTGTCATGTGTTTTGTTTTGTCAGTTGAATTGAATTTACAGCCTACTCTAAATACAAGCCCGGAAGCTGACATTAACAGCTGATCATTGGTGGTGTAAACAAACCAAAACTTGCCACAGTAGTCATAAGGAAAAGTTTGGGGAATTGTACTTTCTCGTAGTATTTCTCGCAATATATTTAAAGCCTTAAATTGGATTTTACTTGTGATTAACGTACAAATGTTCTGCACATATCAACACTATAAAATATGTCTCTCTTATACAATTTTCATGTGTTTTAAAAAGAAAACTCTCTTGTGTTCGTTTTATTGAAGTACTGGGTTTAAAATGCGTCAATGACATCAGCGTTTCTCTTTAGTTTAGGTTAGGAAAAGATACTTGAGCAAACTCAAAGGCATTTGAAAGAGGAAGACTTATACTATAACATCCCACACATAGTTTTTTGAAAAAAAAAACATCGCGGAGCTACATAAATATGTCAAAAAACAGTGTTTTTGCACTTTTAGGTAAGAAAATCTGAAAAACCGGACGTGATAGAGCAATTCTGAGCACCACAGATTCGGTTTCAGCGGGAAAAATTACTTGGAAAACATCTATTCATTATCCAGGGGGAAACATTTTCAAAATTTCGCAGGCCTGTGTTATTAGTTTTATTGGTTTAGTCGCTTTACTTTCAGACCCGTGTTATTTATCTTATGTCTCAATTCAGACATATGTTTTGGCCTAGACCGTTTTTTTAAAAGGCTTTCGTTAGCTTCACTTATGATTATACATATAACTATGTGACTACTAACTATTTAAACAAATCTAGGATCTAATTGTCGCATTAATTTAAAACTTCACAAACTTATTCAATTATGGTAGAAATAAAACGTGCAGGAAATCATGACTCCTCAGGGAGCAGGTCGGGACATAGATATTCAACACCCCTAGCAGCTCAGGTGAGTTTATCATTCCCTGCAAAAGGTCAAAGATTAGAACAATTCTGGAAATGTCTCGCCTGTTTTAAGGGAGTCAAGGGAAATCAGTTGCAGTCAGTCGGCATAAGAGGGTAGATGTAGAAGAAAGGATTGCTAAAGCAAACAAATGTTTTTATATCTGCAAGAGACTCTTCGATGCAAAGTGGGAGCTGAAACCCAGTATGGCGCCATGGTTTGGTGGCCAGCTCTGGGCAAGAAAACTTATCTCTACAGATTGGAGCACATACAAAGAATAGCGGAAATGGGGGTCACTGGTGCATTCAAAACTACTTCCTCTCGTGCTCTTGACACAATCTTCCATCCCCCCTTTGGATCTGTATGCAAAGAATAAAGCGCTGAAAGCAATGTTGCGCCCTAAAGAATCAAAGTTCCTCAAGGCGCGCGGGTATGGCCATAATAGCTTAGGGGAGAGTCCCAATACCGCCAGTTCGAGGAACCTATAGATACCGAAAACATCTATAATGAGCTCCGGAGTAGGAGCGTAAGTGTTCTGCCAGGAGATCTATATATATTCCTCATATACGGACTTCCCAGTGAATTACAATCCCGAATGTTGACTGAGTTTTCAGTCGAAGTCAACGTCGCATTCAAATTTGAAATTAAATTACAACTTCAGATTTGCTTCAGATTCTGTAAGTCTTAGCAGTGCGTGAAGTTGGCCCGGATTTTTTCCGGGCTGGGGGGTAAATCGATCTAAAAATCACCCCTTTGATTTTCTTTCACTTTGTGAAGTTTGGCTGGATTTTGAAAAATGATTTACTCGTCCGGACTAATTCTCAAGGGGTGGAAATCGAAATCATGTGGATGTATTATAGGGATGCATTCATAATGGGTAAAACGTTTTCAGCCCCTAAGGATCAACACTTTTGATTTTACTTACTTTGTGAAGTTAGCCCGGATTTTAAAATTTTTTGCTTTTTTGATCAGTTTTTTGCGTTGTCTTTGGGGTTTGTAAAATTTACCGAAGGATTTGTAAAATGTTTTTTCGGTTAAGTCTATCGTACTCCATCAACCCTTAAAAGCATTCCTTTGTCAAATTACAGCGAATTATGGTATTTTTGAAAAAAAATTTTGTTATTAAAAAAAATTTTATTTGGGGGGGGGGGGGGGGGGGGGGGGGGGTAAAAGGAAATGAATTGTGGGAAAAACATGGCTAACTAAGGTCTTTCGATTGCGACGTTTTACTTACCCCCCAGTCCGGAAAATTATGCTGGCTTGTGAAGTTGGCCAAGAAACTTTGTTTTTCAATTAAAAAAAATGGAGTGGGGGTAAAACGAAACCAATTGGGGTAAAATGTGGTCTAACGATAGACTATCGATTGGAACGTTTTTACCCCAAGATAATTGAATTACCTTCTATGTTGACAGCCAAGCAGCGCTAAAAGCTCTTAAATCCAACGAATTTAAATTGAAATTCCTCTTTGAATACTTCACAAGCTTTACAAATTGTGAGACGGAGTTGGATTAATTCATTGAGCGGCACGGCCATCAAGCTATGGGTCCCGGGTTCGAGACCAGGTTTCCCCGTAAGCTTTTATTAAGAAATTCAAATAATTCACTCCATCTCCGGGCTGTTGTCTAGCTCGCAGCAATGCAAAAAACAAGACATTCGAGTTCCCTAACCCTAATTCCCTTCCGATAAAAATTATTCTAACGCATCAAAGGGTTGTCCCCTGGGATTTGGTCACATGTAAAAAAAAGCCCACTTGCCCGCGGGCATAGGTTTGGACATCACTGCTTTACAGTATGCGATTAGCATGTAAACTTCAGAAAATATCGCTATGTTAGAGTATAAGTGCGCACTGTAATAATAATAATAGCATATGTGAAGTCGCAATTAAAAAATACTTTAAAAAAAGTATGATAAAAATACAGTAATAACAACCTAGGCAGCATGGAACAGACTGCTAATTTGAATATGTAAGATCAACAGAAAATTTAATTATTATAATAATAAATAAAGACAGCATCACAAAATTCAAACTCACAAAAACTAAAAAACAAACATTAGTAATATCTGAATAGCTTTATCTTTTTGTGGAACGCCATCGTGTGAGTAATATTTATCTTACTACTTTTATTTCAAATGATAATTTATGGAAAACTTTGTTGGCTTATTCCTACTCAATTTTATCAGTTTTATTTCGACGTCAATAGTGTTTCTCAAATCGGGAACCAAGTTCAAGATCATGATCAAGTTACGTAAAGAAAACAAAACGTATAGGCCTATCTTCGACTAGTCAAGATTTTAATACATTTCCATTGTTTGGCTACGTCAATTGATTGCTGTTTTTTACATTAAGTAAGTTGATAAAAGTTACATTATCAAATAAATTTTTTCCACATCCTGTATATGCAATATCACACTTAAGAAAAATTTGAATTTCAAATTTATTACGTTTTGAAAAAAGATCATAAAATCGTAGTTTTCATATTTTACGATTTTGTGTTTACGTGAAAAAATAATTAACGTACATCATTTTCCTAATTATTGTCTCTTATAATTAATTGTTTTCGCTGTAATTGCATGATTGGAATACTATCAACTCAAACATAATAATTGAAGCAATTTAATAAGTAATTCTTTATTTATTAAAATCTATTGCAATTATAAAAGCTATTTTTAATCAGGTTTAATTTATGGTAAAAATATTCAAATTCTGTATCTTTGCTGTTTTCTAAAACTTCCGTAAATATGATCATAAGCTTAGTTGCATTTTGATTAATTCCACGTTAAATACGACCCAGACAGGACAGAAGATTGATTTTAAATTCGAATATAGTTGCGTATAAATATAAATTGAAAACAATAATTAAAAGATTGAATTCAATTAGTTCCTAGTGTATTTTGCAAAAGCATCCTACAATTTTAATTGCTCTGTTCATCATACATCACCTTTGGATTTAATGGCAATAGTAGCAAAGTTTTCTATATTAATTCAGAAATTCTTGTGTTACCCATAATTATTGTAAAATACGAGCAGAAGTCGTCAAACGAAAGAAAATCAATAGAAATAGAAAATAGAATTTAAATCATACTATGACATGAGAGTATTATATTGTAAAGGACAAAACCTAACTAAACCAACCAGACTTCTGAAAGCCTTATCGATTCCATACTTGAAAAGGTTAAAAGCTCAACATACAAGCGCTCACAAACTGAACTCCTATAGCGTGTGAAAGCCCAATGGTCGTAAAACGCGGGAAACACAGAAGATGACAAATTTACGTGGGTGAATCAACTATAAACGAGACAATTGGATATTTTTTTGCGTAAGCGGTGAAAACCTTCCAAAGACATCAGGAGACCCGATTGTCTCTGGTAGTGTGAGATTTTTACTCACTAAAAACACCCGTCTAGGAATTTTCCGAATCAGACCACTTTATTCGGATCCCTTTTCGTCCCTACCCCTTTCGATCTCAGCGAGAGAGACCCGGACTAATCCAGTTTTCTTCTCTCACCTCGATTCATCGGGTCAACGCAAGCATTTGCTTATAAGACACCTCTGCCACTCTTCTTTCTTCCATCCAGTGGTGTCCCATTAGCTTTCTTCTTCTGCTTACTAGTGCAGGACACTAGCACCAGGGCCTTCCTTTGTTCAACACTTCTGGTCGCTATAATCGCCATCTTAGCCTGTCTGCACAAGTCCACGACGTCCCCTGTGTTCCCTCGTGGACCACGTTCTTAAAAGGCCCTCTGCCGTGCCCCTTCATAGCGCAGTGAACGGCTCCGGACCTTGGAAACTCGAAGCAGCTCCTAGTTTTGCCAGTACGTCCGCTTTCTCATTTCCTTCGACCCCTGCGTGTCCTTTGACCCACGCCAGTATCATCTCATTTGATGAGGCACACGCGTTTAGTTTACGGTTACACTCCAAGGCCAGCGCCATACACCTGATTGTCAAGTGCCACCACTATCTTTTTGCTCCTCACCCGACTCTCCAACATGTAATCCAGTGCGTAGACCAGAGCCAGTATTTCTGCCTGAAATACTGAGGTGTATGATGCCCCCAGGCAAAAATGAGTGTTCAAATTCAGGTCCTCACTGAAGATTTCTGCGCCTGCTTTCCCATCAATTCTGGATCAAACCGTGAAAATTGTAACGTCGGTTAGACGGTTTTCAGGGAGGGACTCATCACTTATAAGCGTTTCGTGGTGTCTATCAGTTACCCTTACTTTACTTATACCATCAACAGGTATTTCTAATTCCGGTATCTCATCTTTGACAAGTTCCAGTATTTTCCTATGCCCTTGGTTATCACGAGATCTGTACCAGTTTGCGCCTCGATCCATGCGAAGAGCTGCTGATGCAGCAGTTCTCTTCACATATATGTCTAAAGGCATCAACGCTATTGTCGCCACACACGCTAGCCACTGAACCTTACTCAATTTCCTTTTTACGGTGGAATTTGAAGGGCTTGGCCACCAAACCAAAGAGGCATATGATATAATCGGTCTCAGCATCATATTGTAGATCCAGTATGCGGCCTTTGGAGAGATGCTCCACCTTCGCCCACATACCCTATCACATTGATGTAAAGCCCTGTTCGCTCTTTGGATTTCCTCCTTAACATGTCTTTACCAGGTAAGTCTTGAATCTAGGAATACCCCCAGATACTTGACCGAGCCCGAGACCGTAAATTCTTCTCCAAAGAGTTCTACTAGTCTAAAGTCTAGATTCTTCCTGTTCCTAGTGAAAACGATTAGATCAGACTTCTTTGCATTTATGAAGAGCCCCTGTTTCACACACCATTGATGCACCACCCACATACCTCTCCTTATGGTGTCTGCTACGGCGCGTATGAACTTGCCATAGTTGCTATGTCGTTGGCATACCCCACGTTATGTATGCCTGCTTTCTCAAGTCTACGAAGTAATGAGTCAACTGTAATGTTCCACAGAATAGGGGATAGCCCTCCTCTCTGTGGACGTAAGGCTAAGCCGCAGACGGACAGAAAGACAGACAGACAGACAGACGGAAGGACGGACGGACGGACATAGCGAAACTGTAAGGGTTCGTTGTTGACTACGGAGCCCTAAAAATGATCCAAGACGGAATTTAATTAATCGAAATTGCCGGAGTCAAAGCCTGCGCGACCCCTTAATAATAATGAATAAAAAATAAACAATAGTCTCCTTGTAAACTTTACTGCTAAATATTAGAGCTATTTACTAATGATACCCATTTTTTCAGGACATCAAATGTAACTGGATTTATCAAAACAAACAAGAAGAATTCTGCATATATAACTCAAGAAGATCATCATCAAGCTCTCCTTACAGTTTACGAATTGATGCGATTAGCGTGTGCCCTTAAACTAAAAGACTCAAAAACTTTTGACAATACAATCGCCGACATTCTTAGCAATCTATACTTGGATCACAGAAAAGATGTCACCGCCAATAAATTAAGTGGTGGTGAAAGGAAGAGGCTATCTGTAGCGTTAGAATTAGTCGCTAATCCAACAATATTTTTCATGGATGAACCGACCAGTGGACTAGATGAAGTGACGGCTGGACAGTGTGTACGACTTTTCCGGGACTTAGCAAGGACAGGCAAGACAATTGTTTGTACAATACATCAGCCGTCCGCAAGTATTCTGAATTTGTTTGATAATTTGTTCGTCCTTGCCAAAGGGAAATGTGTATATCAAGGTTTTCCAAACAATCTTGTTCCATTCTTATCCCGTGCTAGTTTAGATTGCCCAATTCACTATACACCTTCTGATTATAGTAAGTATATTAATATTGTAAAAATATAATAACATTAACTTTTTATTATTATTTTTTTTTAGTTATTGAAATCTGTGATTCCGAAGACGGAAAGTACATACCATTTTTATCTGATGTTATACAAAATGGAAAATTAATTTACTCACCATCAACTGACAATAGTATTGATAACAAACGGCCTACAATTAATGGAGATTTTCGGCAAGCTCTTACAACACTTTTCCTGGAACCGGAAAATCTTTCAAGATCCAATAGTTGTTTTGGAGAAGGACTTCTCTTGGAAAAAATGAAATTGTTTTCTAAGAAAATAAAGGAGGATAATCCTGCGGTCTCATCGTTTACACAATTTATAGTTTTATTAAAAGTAATGTTGCTTAAAATATCTAGGAATAGATTAGCTCTTTGGATTCAATTAATACATCACGTCATGTGTGGTTTGCTGTTTGGTAAGAGATTCGAAAATTCATTATATATTCCTTGTATGCTTATATTTTATATAATTTTAGGTTTGTTATTTCTTGACTGTGCTAATCACGGAGAACGTATGTTCGACCACTTAAAGTATTGTATTGGAACTATATTAGTCATTGTCTACACTCAAGCCATGATACCTGTATTAAGTTGTAAGTGTGTTTAAAATTCAATTTTCTTATTGATTTGTTTGCTATATGTAGTTTTCTAATATAATGTTGTAGACCTACCATTATTGGTCTATCGCGGCATTATCCTATAAAAAAAGTTCAATCAATTTTTCTAGCAGTGGAAATCGGTTAACACGAAATCGCATCCGAGGAAACGTAAGGTCGATCAGCAGTCTAGTAAAACCTGTTCAAGCCTAGCTACTCACTTGTTAAACCTAAGATGCCTATGATAAGGCTATCGATGCCTACTGCCTATCTCCCTATGTCTACCTTAAGCCTTACAATCCCTAGGAATAACCTAACACTGCCTGCATTAAGCCGATCAGGCATATGTCATCGTAGCCTATAAGGAAAGCCTGACTGTTCCGAAAGGGAAAATTTTGCAATGCAAGGGCAACAAAGGGCGAGTGAGAGGCGCCCTACATCTAACCTCTCCCCAGCCGCGTAGTCTTTGCCACTAATGGCATTTTGTTGTTGTTGTTGTTTGTGCTTAGCCTACCCAAAGCCTACAAAAAACCTATCAAAGACTATCCAAGCCTAACAAAGCCTACCTAGACTTAAAAAAGCCTACCAAAGCCTAACAAAAGCCCACCAAAGTCTAACAAAGCCTAACAAGACCTATCGAAATCGAGTAAAACCCGAACGCTCGCCGATGTCTTTCCTTTCCGTTCATCCTGTAGAACCCTAAATAAAACACCCAAAAAAAGGGTCGAGGTGGAAATGCCTCGCGGACTTACTGTCTCCTTTAAGGAAGGACCTCCGGTAACCGGCAAAACCTAGAAGGATCGCAAGTTTTTCGTGGTATCCGACTTAGGACTTTATCCTGTTTTTGACCTGACTCTCACTAAGAATTTGCTGAAACGATCTCGTCTGTGCAGCCCTGATAGTTGGGTGTGTTTTGGTTTTTTGTTCACTAATTTTTTTTTGCATATTGGTAAGGGAGCCTCATTCGCCTCAATATTTTGTTATATTCTGGCGAATAGGTCAATTGATTCTAGGCTTCTGTCTGAGAAGTGCGCCTTCTGGGTTAGAAGGATTAATTCTACAATTAACTTACTCTCCAGCGGACATGCCAAAATCAAGAAACTTCAGATTTTAAACATATTTTTTGGGATCTTTTTGCAACGTCTTCCTTTAGGTTTTCAATATGCTATAGTACAAATTTGAGAGTATATCGGCCTACTACACTTAATACACCTGTAAGTAGTTGTGTTAGCTGTAGTAACTTTGTATCTTTTACTAATCTTACTTTTTCACTATATGTACTTTTAATAAAATTTTGTTTATTTATTTCTTTCAGATCCTAGTGAAATAAAGTTAGTTAAGAAAGAATTTTTCAACCGCTGGTATAGCTTAAGTTCGTACTATTTAGCACTTACAGTATCCAGGATACCATGTCAGGTATATTTCATATTTAAAAAGGTGCAAACATCATATTTTAATTACTATTTAAATTACAGGTGATTTTTAATTTCATTTTCCTCTCCTTTGTGTATTGGATGACGGGTTTGCCGGGCCAAGCTTGGCGGTTTCTCTTATTCCTTACGATTGGAATCACAACCTCATTTGCAGCAGAGGGAATGGGTCTAGCAATCGGAGCCATTTTTAGTGTTACGGTAAACTGAAATTAATTAATTTTAAAATTTACTTTGAATAACAAATTTCAATTTTTAGAACGGAGCTGTTGTCGGCCCTCTTATAATTGCACCTTTAATGGGTCTTGCCATATATGGATTTGATTTTGCCCCCGAAATTCCTCTATTTATGTACGTTATTATGAAATTGTCATATTTTCGAGTAGGAGCCGTGATGATGGTGCTGACTATATTCGGATTTGATCGTCCTGAATTGAATTGCAATGATGTATATTGCCATTTTAGTGATCCCAAAGTTTTATTAAAATTTTTGGATATTGAAAAAGTCTCCTTATGGATGGAGTTTTTGTTCCTAATTTCTGCTGTAATTTTTTTTAGAATTGTGATATTTGTTAGTTTGAAGAAACGCTGTGGAACATAGATAGAAATAATATAGTAATTTAAGTATCAATAATTTGCACTTTTTTCGACAAATACTGTGATAGGAACTGAACATTTAAATGTAAGTCTGAAAATTGTAAATTGTTGAAATATTTTAAAGAAAATTTTTTATTTAATTTGTAGTTTTTACGGTTTTAAAGGTACATTTTATAAGTTTTATAATAAAACGACTTTAATGACGACTTTAATGTTTTCAGTCATAATTTTTTTTTGCGTGAGGGATGAAAATCTTCCAAAAACACCAGGAGACCCGATTGTCTCTGGTAGTGTGAGATTTTTACTCACTAAAAACACCCCTCTAGGGATTTGCCGAATCAGACCACTTTATCCTGGTCCCTTTTCGTCCCTACCCCTAGAGAGACCTGGGCTAATCCAGTTTTCTTCCCTCACCTCGATTCCTAGCGACAGCGCAAGCATTTGCTTATAAGACACCTCTGTCACTCCTCTTTCTTCCATCCAGTGGTGTCATCAGCTTTCTTCTTCTGCTTGCTCTGCTATCTCGGACTATGTTCAACACTTTCTTATCTTTACGGGACAAAACTAACGCTCTGAAATTACGACAATAAGGACTCTAAGCAAGGAGATTCGGGTGCACAATTACTACAACTTTGTGCACTCTTGTTAGTTAAGGGGTGTTGGTTGGCTGCAAAACCAGGCTACATGCAGCTCTATTAAAATATTTTGGGAGATTCTGGATTTTGGACTTTTGTACATATGTGTCTGTGAAATGGATTGTTTCTAGTTGGCTACTAGTAAAAAATAATTGAAATGAAAAACTAATCTCTCTCTTCTGCTACCATTTGACATTCTTTTTCTATTCGGATCAGACATCTTTAGTGGCCCATACACGATACAACGGTTGGTCCAACGATTGCTTCAACAAATGTCGGCGTTTCATCGTGTGCAGCCATGTTGCAGTTGCGAGAACTGTCGCAGGCTCTGTTGTACAGTTGACTGTGCAAACAGAACAATCTGCGGCCGTTCTAGGTTCTGCCGCGACAAATTGCCTCGTGTATAGGCTTGTTGAGCAACCGTTACTTGAACATTTGCTAGGTTAAATTCCCAACTAGAGCTAATGTGGAAATAACTTTTATCCGACCGCTTAAAAAACCCAACGAATTTTAAACACCAGGCCACCATAATTGGTTGCAAGCAAAATTGTTCGGATTTTGAACTGGAATGTTTCCAGACTCGTGGAAAATTTTAATTGAAACCATAAAAATTGATCGCGTCTCTTTCTATCTTATTACGATTTGATATTCTTTTTCTAGTCGGATCACCCATCTTACTCTCTTTTAGAATTGGAAAGGACTGGAAGTACGTCTGCCATTCATACACACGAGAGCAATAAGAGTTGTTTGGCTTGCTTTCAACGGCATTGTATTTGCGCATTTAGAATGGCTCGGGTGGCACAGTGTGTGATTTAAAGAAAACAAGGCTTGAAGAACAAAAGGCAGATTGGATTACTAAAGAGATCTGCTCAGAGGTGAACAATAGCACATCCATTTTGAGTAAAGTTTAGAGTTCTATACAAAATTCTAACGATAATGCGCATTTCAATATGAAAAAGACGGACTGGTGTCGAATTGCGATTTCATTTTCAGAGGACCAGGTAATTTCCAAGAATAATGTAAATCGTTTCATCTCTTTCTCTCAGCAGTTGACACAATTTGTAAGAGCCAAAGCACAATTCTTGCTTTGTTTCTAAATTGGTTATGCCGCCATCTTACATGAGCACAAGTGCATTTTGGATTTTTGATATGACAAAACTACAAAAATTTAAATGGTTAGGAGGATGACAGGCACAGAGAATAATAATTTCAAGGCACATGATCATTGCAATATTACACTCCTCAGTTATAGTACTAGAAATATTTGTTTATGAAAATTTTTGTGAATTTTGTTGTTGAATATCTGACATTTGCCGAAAATTAAATGTTCGTTCTATTGTAGGAAATCTAATATCGGGTTCGCAAGGAGGCCTATTTGGAATATTATACCGGAAATTTACTGGATACAACCGAGACAAATTACTGGGCTGGGCACCTTGGGGGGAAACAGCTTCTACAAGAATTTATGGTACGTCCTTTCTACGATTTCTAAATATTTCCAAAAATTGTCTAACATTAAATTTACGAGCTAAGAAACATAGAAAACTGTTGGGCTAATAGTTGATTTTTCTTCTACTTTTAGACAATTCGATAACTTCTGGAGATTGAAATCAAAATTACCTGCTGAAGGAGAGTCGGGAATAAAAAGGATTGCTGGTCCGGCGGAAGACTAATAGCAGAACTGCAGTGCCGTGAGAGATGGGATTATTTTCACGAGCAACTAAAACTATCAGGGACAGGGACGACTGCGGCCAGCTTTACTTGTGTTAAAATAAATTTAAAGTGAACGCGATTTCATTAGTTTTCAAAATAAGATTTTAGTTCGAAATATTTTTAAGTGCTAAATTTTTCAAATTAATCCTTAAGTAGTGTCCTTAAACTAAGACAAAAAAATGTTGTACTGTGTGTAATGTTTAATGTTTTTATTAAAAAAATGTAACTTATATGATTTCTTTGCACTTTCAAAACCCTTTTCCTGTGAGTTCAGTGATTTACTTTCCTCAAACGAAAACGCTTCCTTTCAATTTCAGGATATTAGGATCGTCTAAATTGGCCCAAAGTTCTTCTAGTAATAACAGAATGCTTTCTGATTAAGGAAATAAAAAGGAATGATCCAAAAAGGGGCTTAATCCAGCAAAATACACGAATTCAACTTCGTCTACTTTTAAACGTTATTTCTTTTCCGTTAATTTCAGTATATTATCCTAGTCTAAATGGTCATATAACTTCACATCATAGTTGAGAGAATATTGTAGATAAGATTACAAAAAAATTTGGTCAAAAAAGGACCTTACTTTAGAAAATTAATCCAAGAATCGAATTCTACTCCGTCTATGTTCAAAATCCTGTCGTTTTTCGTTAATTTCAGAATATCATCCTTGTCCAAATTGGGATCTGACTTCATATCGTTGTAGAGAAAACATCCTGGAATACAGTGCAAAAAAAATCCGGTCGAAAAAGTCCTGAAAACACCGAAAATAAGCCAAAAAACGATTTCCAAAACGGAAAAATTTGCTTGCTACTGATTCTGGTGGCCTGGTGTTAGAACTCATTTTTGGCCCAAAAACTGGAAAACCTGGATTTACACCAGTTTTTAAGAAAATAAAACTGGTGTAAATCCAGGTTTTGTAGTTTTTGAGCCAAAATGAAATCTCTGCACCAGGCCACCAGAATCAGCAGCAAGCAAATTTTTCGGTTTTTAAAATCGTTTTTTGTCTTATTTTCCTTGTTTTAAGGACTTTTTCGACCGGATTTTTTTGTAGGATATTCTACGATGTTTTCTCTACCAGGATATGAAGTCAGATCCCGATTTGGACAAGGATAACATCCTGAAATTGACGAAAACCGACAATATTGTGGGCGTAGATGAAGTAGAATTCGTTTCATGGCTTATTATTTTTAATTAAGGTCCTTTTTTGACCAGATTTTTTTTTTTGAAATCAATTTAAAGATATATTCCCTAACAGGATACAAGTTTAAGCTTGATTAGATAAGGATAAAGTCCTGAAATCAAAAACATAAGGATAACATTTCAAAATTTCATGTTAATCTGTTTTATGTTTATTTTTCATGGTAAAGATCCTTTTTCGACCAGATTTTTTTTTAATATCAAACCAGCAAGGACTTCTTGGCCGATCAGAGAAGCTTGAACCTGAAAAAGCTGAAAAGGATTGAAATTTTGGGGAAAAAGGGATGTATGTGGTTTTCATAAGTGAAAAATCACATTTTTTAAAACATTTTTTTAATAAAGAAAGGCGAGAAAGGGAATATATACAATGAACAGATTTTGTCTTAGTTTAAGGATTAAGGATTAATTTGAAAAATTTAGCACTTAAAAATATTTCGAACTAAAATCTTATTTTGAAAACTAATGAAATCGCGTTCACTTTAAATTTATTTTAACACAAGTAAAGCTGGCCGCAGTCGTCCCTGTCCCTGATAGTTTTAGTTGCTCGTGAAAATAATCCCATCTCTCACGGCACTGCAGTTCTGCTATTAGTCTTCCGCCGGACCAGCAATCCTTTTTATTCCCGACTCTCCTTCAGCAGGTAATTTTGATTTCAATCTCCAGAAGTTATCGAATTGTCTAAAAGTAGAAGAAAAATCAACTATTAGCCCAACAGTTTTCTATGTTTCTTAGCTCGTAAATTTAATGTTAGACAATTTTTGGAAATATTTAGAAATCGTAGAAAGGACGTACCATAAATTCTTGTAGAAGCTGTTTCCCCCCAAGGTGCCCAGCCCAGTAATTTGTCTCGGTTGTATCCAGTAAATTTCCGGTATAATATTCCAAATAGGCCTCCTTGCGAACCCGATATTAGATTTCCTACAATAGAACGAACATTTAATTTTCGGCAAATGTCAGATATTCAACAACAAAATTCACAAAAATTTTCATAAACAAATATTTCTAGTACTATAACTGAGGAGTGTAATATTGCAATGATCATGTGCCTTGAAATTATTATTCTCTGTGCCTGTCATCCTCCTAACCATTTAAATTTTTGTAGTTTTGTCATATCAAAAATCCAAAATGCACTTGTGCTCATGTAAGATGGCGGCATAACCAATTTAGAAACAAAGCAAGAATTGTGCTTTGGCTCTTACAAATTGTGTCAACTGCTGAGAGAAAGAGATGAAACGATTTACATTATTCTTGGAAATTACCTGGTCCTCTGAAAATGAAATCGCAATTCGACACCAGTCCGTCTTTTTCATATTGAAATGCGCATTATCGTTAGAATTTTGTATAGAACTCTAAACTTTACTCAAAATGGATGTGCTATTGTTCACCTCTGAGCAGATCTCTTTAGTAATCCAATCTGCCTTTTGTTCTTCAAGCCTTGTTTTCTTTAAATCACACACTGTGCCACCCGAGCCATTCTAAATGCGCAAATACAATGCCGTTGAAAGCAAGCCAAACAACTCTTATTGCTCTCGTGTGTATGAATGGCAGACGTACTTCCAGTCCTTTCCAATTCTAAAAGAGAGTAAGATGGGTGATCCGACTAGAAAAAGAATATAAAATCGTAATAAGATAGAAAGAGACGCGATCAATTTTTATGGCTTCAATTAAAATTTTCCAGGAGATTGTAAACAAATCATCCACACACACGTACACATGTGTAGAAGTTCAAAATCCGAACAATTTTGCTTGCAACCAATTATGGTGGCCTGGTGTTTAAAATTCGTTGGGTTTGTTAAACGGTTGGATAAAAGTTATTTCCACATTAGCTCTAGTTGTTAACTTAGCAAATGTTCAAATAACGGTTATTCAGCAAGCCCATATACGAGGCAATTTGTCGCGGCAGAACCTAGAACGGCAGCAGATTGTTCTGTTTGCACAGCCAACCGTACAACAGAACTTGCAACAATTCTCGCAACTGCAACATGGTTGCACACGATGAAACGCCGACATTTGTTGAAGCAATCGTTGGACCAACCGTTGTATCGTGTATGGGCCACTAAAGATGTCTGATCCGAATAGAAAAAGAATGTCAAATGGCAGCAGAAGAGAGAGATTAGTTTTTCATTTCAATTATATTTTACCAGTAAACAATCAATTTTGCACACATATATGTACAATATCCAGAATATTCTCAAGTATTTAAATGGCGCTTTGCCTTGTTTTTCAGACCACGACCCTAAACTAACAAGAGAGCACGACATTATTGCACGTTGTCTAACGTACTTCCAGTCCTTTCCAATTCTGAAAGTGAGTAAAATCTCTGATCCCACTAGAAAAAGAATAACAAATGGCAATAAAAGAGAAAGAGACAGTGATCAATTTAATGGATTTGATTATATTTTTCCAGTCAGTTGTAAACACACCCATGCGAACATGAACTAAACTCCGAAATCTGAGCTAATTTGCCTTGCTACTAATTATGGTGACCTGGTGCTTAAAATGCGAGGGGGGGGGGGGCCCTGAAAAAGAAAGTTGTTCATTGCTTACTGATAAATCGTAGTAATGTATCTGATGGATGGTTGAAAAATACATACATACTTTCATCTACATTTCAGAATTTTTTTTTTATTGAAAAATAATAGTTTATATTAATTTTGTAGAGGTTTCCTGTAAACCGCTCCACGCCGAACAAGATCACCCGTTTGACAGTCCTGCGGGGACGTTTTTAACCGGAAATATAAATTGGGATTATTTTTTTTACCGGCTTCCGCCACGCCACGTCTCCCCATGAGTTTTTAATAAGAAATTAAAAAATCGAATCCGTCTCTAAGCGTTAGCCTAAATTCCTGCCGGCCAAAGTCATGCTAAGCATCATAGGCTTGTCTTCTGGGTTTTGTCTACATCATAAAAAAAAATAGAAATCAAAATTAGGCTATAAAAAAGTATGATCACCCATTGTTAATAAAAAAAAATTGGCCCTAAGGTGTGGTGGGGAGGGGAGGTAGTCTAACTTCGTAACGCGTGGACCGATTTGGATGATTCTTCTTTATCAAGTAGAGTATGTTTCCCGATTGGTACTGTCAAAAAAATGTTTGGTGTGGTGGAGATTGGGGTTAAAGCTAACTTCGTAATGCTTCGTATGATATTGCTAATAATGAAAAAATATGTTCCTAGAGTAGGTGGGAAGAGGGAGGGGTAGTCTAACTTCGTAACAGAGTTGGATGATTCTTTTACTGATACATATATAAAGTATGTTGCCCCATTGGTACCGGGACAATTTTAAATTTAAACGGTAGGGTTGTAGTAGAGGAGGGAGTTGTTTTATCAGCACTTCAAGATGTTCACAGATACAAAAGTGTTGGAATTTTTTTTTTTGCACCGAGAATGATCTTTCGTCCACATGGAGCGCAACGGTTTTTCCTATTTTCCCCATGGTCACATCGGTTATTACAAGGATGACGCATTTTTGCAAGTAGTTAACACATAGTATAAAATTGTTCACGAAACTATACACACTATAATCACCAGCTTGGATTCCTTTTGTATTCCGTACAAGTTTGTCACTAATTGAATTATACACCAGACGAGGCGCCATTTGAAATTTTAAACAAACTGAGGAGAGTGATATTGAATTCGAAGTGTTAAAGAAACAACCAGTGTCTTTCCCACTCCCCTTCACCGTAAGATTTCTATCTGAACAATGAATTCCAAAAATGGGTATGACTGATGACGAGTTTAAAGCTTTCGCGTAAACTTGATGAACCAATACGATTTGGGGACAAAATTCTTCTGTTTTCTGACTCTTCAGACTACAATTCTGCACGGTGAGTTTTCGTCGTTATCGTACCAAAACTTCTGTTGCTTTCTAGCCACCTGTGAGAGGTCACACCTATAGTATTATTTTGATAATCAGTGTGTGTGTATTCATAACGAATTCATACATAGTGTTTCATTAACCGCTTTCGCTAAAATTTACCACACTCTACTTTGACTCCAAACAGAAGAATCCAAATAATTATCACGACAATATATTACAATTAAAGCATTATCCGCTAACAGCCAAACCTTTTATGCCGTTGGAAAATAAATGCTCACTTTGGGGTGTCTTATAATATTAACATGCGTTCTATCCACACAATCCCATAACTCAAGGAAATCTATGTTTGTTAAAGAAATATCTCCTCTGGACTCAAATTCTTCGTCTTCAGTTGGCGAATGTGTTGGAATAAAACTTTTCCATCCCTCCATTATTTGCAGAGCTTCGTTTAGATACAAAACACCTCTGGCTGTGCCATTCCTATCCTATAATCTTGTCCGACACGACGTAGGTAGATACCATTAGCGAGTTTTAAATTCACGTTTAAAATCATCTAATACGTTAATAAACGCATCTATTGTTAACCTGAATAATTAGGTTTGTAAGGACATATTTTGTGGGTTAAATGAAAAAGTCCCCGGCATTTCCAACAGATTTGCAATCTCTCATTATGTTCTGAATTTTCGCAGTGTCGTATTTTGATAAAAGTAGGGTGATTTTAAGAGACTGGTTCCCACGCTTCTACTCGATCAGGCCAACCAGAATGAAGATACTAATTGAAGGGAAGGACATGATAGAATAACAGATTATGCGCACAAACTTGGTACATTCTTTCGTTGCTATGCAAATATTTTTTGTGACAATAAAATTTTTTCGCATGCGCTCAACAGATCGAAACGGTTCGATTATCTCAAACCAAATTTAAACGAAATTTATGACCGAAGAAGCGTTCGTTAAATTCTGTATGGCAGTATTTTATTCGGCTACGATTGTATTCAGTGATGCCAAGTTCAAATCGAATCGTAAGTAATTTGAATGAAATCGTATTAAGTAAGCGGACTCAAGCATGGATGGTTGCGCTTCTTCAAAACTTACAAATATCACAATTCTAAAGACAATTACAGGAGAAATTAGGAAAATTAGGGATTCCTTCGATTTTTTTTTAATTTCATTTAGAAAGATTTTTTATCGTCTTTCTATGGCACGCCATATTGCTATTTATTAACATAAGAAAAATGTTTTCAACGAAAATGTTTAAAAAAATAATTGTTCATAGGAAAATTTAAGTTTCTAAAAATATCTAAATGGCTCGACTGATTTGAATAACACAGCTTCTCAAAAAAAATTGAAAAAATTAATAATGAGGTCTGAATATGTTTACTAGATGTCTTGGAGGTCGCTAAATCCGAATTCGAGGTCCGTTTAACCCCATAACATCAGGATTTTTCATAAATTCAAAATTTAGACCAAAAACCCTTAATTTAAAACCCCATAGCCCCATCATACCAAAAACCCTAAGCCCTTAACCCCCAACCGCATTATCCCATAAACTCAAATTAAAAGTGGCAAAGGTCACAATACGCTCCTCATTTCCGAACTTAGGGCTACATAAAATCCTGATGTGATGGGTTTAAACGGACCTCGGAGTCGGATTCAGCTACCTCCAAAACATATAGTAAACATAGTCAGACCTCATTATTAATTTTTTCAATTTTTTTTTGTTGAGTTATCCGATATAATAAACATTTGTGGCGCATTTAATAACATTTGCCGAGATATGCGTGTGCCATTTCAAAACAGATGAGGGAGAACAAGTGCATAAACTGAACGAAGTCGTTGTGAACGAACAATGCGATAAGTGCGTGTGGTATCGATAAGGAACCAATTTTTGAATAGAAAATGTGCAAATAAAATTACATATACCTTTTATTTATATAAAAATGGGTATTTGACTACATATACATTAAATATATTCCAAAATGGACTTTATCCCTCTTATATATTTCAAAATGAACACATTTGATCATTAAAATAATATTTAATAAAATATAAAAAAATCAATTCATAATAACATAAATAAAGAAACCTTTAGACTCCTAAGTTATTATCAAATTCAAGCTCTTTAGTTTACATAGGTACAGTTGAGATCACTCGAAAATAATGAATAAATTCAGAAACAACAGGGTGTCCCAATAGCGATAAAAAAGTTTTTCCAATAGGAAAATTCCTCGAGAGTTGAAAATATTGTTTTTACTTCTATGTATCAAAATATCAGGCATAGTTTGCAGTTTCATCAAGTATTATTAAAGTATTTAGAAGAGATGTACTAAATTTCATTTCAATGTACATACACTGACGTGCAAAAAATGGAATGACCTTACTTTGACCGCTCATTATGAAAAGGTATTCCTGTTTTTAATGTTCAAAAGGGACCCTTATGGTGCGACTTCGTCTTTCTGCTTATTCACGAACTACTAATTTTCATTTTCTTTTACGCTGTATAGTGTTCGAGAAAAATATCTAAAAAATTACCTTAAAAAAAATATGTGTAGTGTAGGTATACCATATAAACTGAGCTGTGAGTCATGAGCATAGAGTTAGAACTTGTAATTTTAACTAAAACTTAATGTTACGTAACGCGTTGCTTGACTCCCCCCCCCCCCCCCTAACTGCGCTACGTTATACTTGAACGACCCCAAAGCGATTTTTTTTTCCATTTATATACGGACATTTTCTAAAACTGAGGAAACTTGAGTCTTGTTTTTGCATTACTGCGAGCTAGACAACAGCCCAGAGACGGAGTGAATTATTTTAATTTCTTAATAAAAGCTCACGGTTATCTGGTCTCGAACCCAGGTCCCATGGCATGTTGGTCTTGCCGCTCAACGCATTGATCCAACTCCGTCTCCGTTGATGCGTTTTTTTAGCATCTCCGTTGTCGCGTTTTTTGAGCATCTGAATGGATTGAAACGTTATTATAAGGAAACGGTTATGGTTCTAGGTAACACTCTTTCTATGTAGTTTTCTTAGTAAGACTTCTTTTAGAATACAAAACACAAGAAAAAAATTTGGCGGTAAAATGGGTACAGAAGAATATCAAATTTCAAGACGATTGGTGTGTTTGTCTATACAATTTGTGTTTTATATAATAATTTATTAAATGCTAACGATGTATTGTATATGTTTCTAAGTTTAATGATAGCCGTTAACTCAAAAAACTGGTAGACCGGTTTTGATGAAACCTCTGTTTTTTTTTGAATATCAAAAGTGCTCTAAGACAAAATAACAGCAAATTGTGAACCTAGTCTTGTTGCAATTCGCCGAAGTTGTCCCGCTAAATTGATGAACGTCTCAAAGTTTTATTGAAAATTTATACAACAGTATTCCCGAAATAATTAGTGAATTGAAAAAACCTAAAGATTTGTAAACAAGATATTAAAATTGCTCGTTTTAATAAGTAAATAGATAAAAAGCAGTTGAGCATGCAAAATTGGAAAAATGTTAAGTTTATATATGATGCGTTATATTATTTCCATTTTAAATTTTTATATTTGTATTAATAAGGGGATTATGTACAATAAAAAGCTTTTTGTTTCAAGTAACCATATTCTTGAAATAATGAAATTGTTGGCAACAATATTCCATTTATGCACGTCAGTGAATAATGTTTCTGATGTTTGCATCAATTTAATTTATGCAATTTAATATTCAATTATGGAAAAATAGCCGATGACACGGGCTAATTTTTGAATAGAATGACCGGAAATTCTATTCAAAAATTAGCCCGTGTCATCGGCTAAGTGTTAATAGAAGTCCTCTACAATGGCGCGCATTACAAATTGTCAACCTGGAACAAGACTAGCACAACTCAAAAAAAAGGCAAGAATTTCAAAATTGCAATTTGTATAAAGTTTTACAGTTCTTGTTCTTTGCCTCGACGCCATTTTTATTAAGTGACTTATTTTTTAATTATGCAAGTTCGTTTCCGGGTCGACAATATGTCCGCTGTGCACACAGCATTTGTCGCGAATTGAAGAATGTAACTATGTACAAATCAACTAATAAATTCAAACTTTGCCTTTTACACTATAAATACTAATACTACTAACAATACTAAGGATATGCAAATACGATAAAAGTTCTTCTTGAAAAGGTAAAATTATATAAAAAGTAAACGTTCTTGATATGATTATATAAAATGAAATTTTATGTAAATGTTATAACATTTTAAAGCTGTTAATATTGTACATACCCAAGTAATTTTTTTTTAACTTTTACTTGGATTAGGAAGATCCACACTGGATTACTTTGATTGGTTCACCTATGAAATATATTAAAAATAAAGTTAACAGAAAGAAATTTGAGAAGGCAAATACATGAACCTAAGTTACACGTATCAAATGTTTCTTAAGGTTAAATTCGATTGATAAAACTTTCCAAAGTAAATTTTTGTAATTTCACATTATACCTTTTTAAGATCTTCATCCTATATTTGTGTCTGTCGATGTTGCCTTTTTTATATCTTTCAAAATTGTCTTTTTTAATAGGTACCGCTTTTCTTTCCAGATATATATCCTTTTCAAATTGTTGTTCGCTATTTTTTCAACCTCTTTAAGCGACTCCAATGCATTTAGTAAATTGGTAAGTAACTCGCTGTTAAGCGGCTGTTTCTTACATAATTCAGCGACATTGTCTCGTTTTATTGGAGGAATTGAAACTTTTTATTCTCTGTTACTGAGTCGTTAAAATAAGATTCAGTGGTTTGTGTAAGTGCATGAAAAAATACCGGCTTTTTCGGAACTGATGATGGTTCTGCCGTAAAAGCAGGTTTGTCTGCTATTCCATCAACTGCAAAAGACATTTTCATCCTGCAATTTACATCTTCTAAAGCCAATGAACTGAAAGGCATATTTGGATCACCATCAGTTCCTTTAACCTGTTTTTTGTTATATTTTTGTTGGTGCTTATTAAAACGCGTAAAATCTACCCATACCTGAAAATTATTCACTTTACAAATACATTAACTTACATTTTTACTTTTATACCTTTTTCCAACTTTCTCCACTTCGCACAGCCGGCCCAATAGAATTTAACTCCAAAGCGATATCATTCCACAGGTCTTTGGTTTCTCCTTTTTTTACATCTTCTTCAGCAAGATATTCATGATTCTTCGTAAGTTTTATAAGCAAATCCAATTGTTGGCGTGTTGTCATTTTATCCTTTTCATATAATTAAAAACTTTAATAATGTAATAAATGTGAAATCTATTTATAAAAATTTTACTTACATTTTCAATCGTCTGCCACCTCGCGGGTTAGTATTCTCGCAAATGATGCTTTCAGCCGAACACAAGTATGCACAAGGTTATAAATGTGTAGGAGATCTGTTCAAACGGTTGAAGGGGAATGAAACCGTTTTACTTATGGCACTCCATTACACGCCAGCTCCTGGCCAGGCGGCTGAAAATTTAGATGCATATCCTGGGAAACGGCATGGGAGAATAACAGATCATGCGCACATACTTGACACATTATTCGTTGCTATGAAATTTCTTTATGGGAATGAGTTTATATGTTCATTAGCAAGGTGTGTGTGTATACACGTGTGTTCACATATTTTTCTGATTGAATTTATCGCGCTTAAGCAATAAATGTTATGAAGATTTACCTTAATTATTTTAATTACATAGAGTTAAAAAGAATATGACGTAAAATCTCTGGGTTTGTGGACAAAGTGAATAAATAAACAGATTTTTTTCGAGAAATCGCATTCTTAAAAATTATTTTAGCATTAGTCCGTAAGGAAGATTAAAATTTATAATTTTAATTATAATTAAACTACTGTTCAACTGGATCAATTCCACGCTGGAAGACCGAATCATAATTACGGTGTTTCGGAAATGAACAATTGACGGCGCAGGTAAATAGAGGAACTCCTCAAGGAGGGATTCTTTCACCATTCTTGTGGCTGATAGTGATTGATAAACTACTTGAAGCCCTATCGGATAAAGGTCTCTACGTAACTTGTTATGCGGACGACCTGTTGATAGTAGTCAGAGGATACTTACTTACTTCAAGAAGCAATCGATACGGTAACCTCGCAGGATTGCAGACTGAAGATAAATCCAAATAGAACGGAATTCTGCTGCTTCACAAAAAGAAATAAATTAAAAAAGATAGTTCGGCAACAGTAGATTAACTTTAAAGAATGAAGTCAAATTTCTGGGTGTGCTGATGGACGGGAAACTAAATTGGGGCTAGACACACACGCAGATGTGTGTAGGTGCTGTTTAGGCATAACAGGTGCTACCAGGTCAACACCGACAAAGGCCTTGGTGGTCATTCTAAACATTACTCCACTAGCTGTACGTTTACGTATGAATAAACTGTGGAATGTAAGGAGAATGCAAACCCAACATGAGAAGATCGTCTAAATATGATCAAGAGACTGTTTGAGGAAGTAGATTGCTGGGACTTCAAAACTGGTAATCCCAATATGCAGCCAATCTTGAAAACTCAGTTCCCGATAAAAAGTGAATTGATCAACAATAGGGTGATTCAAGAAAACACTTTAGCGATTTACACAGACGACTCAAAATGCGAGCGTGGCTGTGGCTTTGGAATATCGTGCGAGGAACTAAACCTGGATTTATGGGGAGGGGTAAACTACACCTCCTTTCTTCAATGTGAAATCGCAGCGATAGATATAGGAGCTAAACAGCTAATAGAACGGGGAGTAAGATCACATTGTTACATTGCCTACACTGCTCAAAAAATCAGATGTTTTACAAGCAACGTTGCGCAGTCTTTTAATAATTTTGCATTATCTTAAGGGGACATGTATGCCTACCTGAAACAAAACAATCATTTAACCAAAACCACTTTAAAGATTTATTTATTTTTTTTAGCTATTCCCAGCTTTTCTTTTCTCTTTTTTACATGCTTTTTAATTTTTATTTTCCGTTTCTCGGCTTTCGCATCTTTAACAGCCTTCTTGCGAGCTTTCTTGCTATCGGGTGATTCATCTCGAGGTCGGGCCGAGTCTTTAAATCGAACAGTGTATTCCGTTTCAGAAAAATCACTGTCGTCTTCAGCACAGCTTTCTTCACTCGAATCACCACCAGCTCCATTACTTGTTTCAGACTTATTTTCCAAAATATCTGGTTGAATCTGAACAGCAAGATTTTCTCCCAATCCTATAATCTTTTTATAAATTAAATCTTCTCCCAATCCGGCTTTAGCTTTTTTTATGTCCCGTTCAATATCAATAACCTAAAAAAAAATACACGTAAAAACAAACAATAGAAAAATAACTTAAGAGTAAGGGACACAGATTTGCGCAGCAACTGCACAATTCAGCTGAACCAAAAGAGTTGCTGAATCATGCAGCTGCAACGCAAATCTTATGAACAAGCCCTAATTTATTACCTCATCCAACCTTTTTGGAATGTAAGCATTCTTAAAAACTTCCTCATCGATTTTTTCTTGAGCGGTCATTTCGTCATAATTTCGATTTTTGATTCTTTCAGAAATTTTTTCCAAACATTCTTCCATGTTGTCTTCAGTTATTGCAGAATCAGTGATAAAATCAAATAATTCTTTTACAGTCATTGTTGCAACATCTTTTTTTCGAAAGAATTCCGAAATATTCGTGCAATCCTTTCGAAGAAATTCAAACGAATGTGGATGATCATGTTCCACAGATTGGCTAACATCAATTATAACTAGCTGTCCATTGTGCAGCAAAATATTAAATTCAGATAAATCTGCGTGGACTAGTCTACATTTATTGTAAATCTTCCACATAATAATTACACAATCACGGTACAATTCTCTTGCTTTGGACGTACTAAGTTCCGCATCTTTAAGTTTAGGTGAAGGCCAACCATTTCGACCACAAAATTCCATTACAAGCACATGACTTCGAAGTTGATTAGGTTCTGGTACTGGTACTCCTAAAATATATGTACAACACCATGCACAATTATTGATTTAATTAAGTACACTAATATATTAAACGGTTTAACTTACCCTCATTTTTCATTCGTAATAAATTCCTCATCTCTTTCTCTGCCCATGTTTTTACCATTTTTCTAGGATTGTGACGACTGTATCCATGTCTAAATCGAAATTCACCGGAAACATATTTATCACGATCTTTAAAAACTAAAATTGACGTTTTATAAATTTTAATAGCAAACTCTTTATCGTCTTTTGCAGTTGCATGATAAACATTAGCTTCTTTTCCAGTTGAAATACATCCATTAATTTCATTAATAGTTCCGCGACTGAGAAACTTAAATAATATCAATCGTGTTCTGGCGTCCATAACCTGTTCGGCAGTTGCCCGATCATGTTTATCCCTAACTCGGACCCTATCAGTTTCCTGTTTTCGATCAAAATTTAACAGCCTGTTTGCTGCTTGATCCGACATAATTGCTCTGGGATCATATTTTTCAACATTTATACGATTTGAATACTTTTTCAAGATTTTTTCGTTTGGCTGATAGCTGTTGAGTTTTTGACTAACCTTTTGTATATTTGAGTGATTCTTTCTACCTTCAGCGGATACTTGAACACTTTGATTTTGTTTGTGATAACCTGAATAATTCTCTTCATAATCATATACATCATTGTTGTCATTAAAGTCCGAATCGTCGTCATCGTTATACCTATCATCATCTTCTAGTCCAGAGAATAAAACATTCTTTACAGTCAGTTTTGAAAAGGGTTCATTCAAATCGACCTATAAAAGTTTATTTAGTATAAGATTTAGGTATATGATTAGCACTAATAAAATCCACTAAAGATTACACATGAAATCATAAAATTAATGAAACCGAATTACCTAGACTAAATCAAACAAAACATAAACTTAAGAAAGGAGTTTTCTTTTATGATGTAGCCAAAGTCCAGGGGACAGATGTGTTAAGCGTTAGCATGTTTATATCTCTCTCTCTCTAGTTCATGTAACCCATTGTGGAGCAAGGGGCGGAAGAAGAACTTCACCCGATTCGAGACAAAGGTTGCAAGTGGACCTACACTCCCTTCATAAAAATCGCACCGCACAGGTGAGCAAATCAACAAGGAATATTTTGATACTAGCCATTGAAGAGCACTTGTCGTATCCAGTATTTAATTTTCCAAGATAACTGACTCTGTACGCTGTCATCGAACAAAATCAGGATAAGTAAACTGTGAGGAATGGACTTCCGAATTTCTGTTGTCAGCACGCATGAAATGGAATGTGTTGTGAGAATTGCTTTTTCTTATCACTACGTAAAATAGATTTCATTTGTTGACTACATTATTCATCCCTGGATTATGTTTTTCCGACAAACTTCATGGAAGCACATCGAATTTGGTACGACAGTATGGGCTATATTAGTATATCTTAAATATTATGATGAAATTTCTTAACAACTCATAAACAAATACTTGAAACTCAGGACTTTATCAACTTAAACTTTGTTAAAACTTAGAAGTAAATTACCATAGACCACTAAAACATTTATGAGAATTGCTCACTTTTTCCGTTTTATCCTCAAGTTTTTCGTCTTGCTCCGCATCACTGAATTGACCTTCCATTTTCTGAAAATTTAATTAACTCATAAATCCATGAAATTGACGAACTCTCAAAGCAACGACGTCGTAGCACGTGGAAAATGTGAAATTGTCTGTCAGAAAGTCTCTGACATGTTGAGTGGTGAATTTGTGTTTATACCAAAAGCAATTGCAACCAACTTTAGATGTGTTTACGTTTTTTAATGTGTGTACATGCTAGGTTGACATTTCTTTTCTCATGTGCGATTTATTGTGAGTTTACCTCTGAAATGAATGGAATTGTAAAGAAATTAGGCTTGTTTTGATATTTAAATAGTACGTTTAAACAGCACGAATGTTTGTCTTAGCGGAATTAAAAGACACGGTAAGAATAGCTCCGGAACAATTTAACTTAAAGCTGACAGAAGCAATACGTGATGAAATTAATAGAAAGCTAGCAAACAAGGTATATATTACCAATTTACTGCTTTTGTAATGTTGTTTTTTATGTGATTGATTTAATTTTGCAGGTTTTGCTAAATGTTGGGCTTTGTATAGCATTAAAAGACATCGTAAGCTTAGGAGATTCCATCATTTTGCCGGGAGATGGTGCATCTCACACAGAGGTGAAATTTCGATATATCGTTTTCCGGCCTAACGTTGGAGATGTTTTAACTGGAAAAATTCGAAGCTGCAGTCGCGAAGGAGTTCACAGTAAATAGAAATAGTTCATAGATATTGATAGTCATTTATATTTTTTATAATAGTTACTTTAGGGTTCTTTGATGACATCCTAATACCACCCACCGCACTGCAGCATCCTTCAAGATTTGAAGAAGCTGAACAGGCATGGGTGTGGGAATATCCACTAGAAGATGGAGAAAAACATGATTTGTTTATGGATATTGGTAAGTTCTAAATTTAAATAATTTATACATGTAAGGTAAAGGCTAAAGGATGATGGCTATAATGGTTTGGTACATTTATTGCCTTTCTAACATCGACGACAAGAGATCCCACGTACCAAAGAGTTTTGGTTATATCAATGCTAGAGTTGAGGTGCCAATGCTAGAGTTGAAGAGCAAGTGATTTAATTTCTCAAAGTCGCCTTTACGAAAATTGAAGGAAAATTGAGAGGAGATGGTTGCTTTCAGCGACAGCCAAGTTAAATGGGTCTGAAGAAAAGATTAAGTCTAATTGTCTGTCCAGAAAGTTCCTGACTCCGCTAACTTGAAAGAGACCAGAAATGGAGAGCTGATCGGTAAAAAAGGCTTCTTTGGCGGAAGAGGTATTCAGGGGGACAAAGTGAGAACAGTCCTCAGACAATGATCATTGAATACGGGGGAGCTTACAGTAAAATAAATTCATCGGAGAGGTTAGCGTTCTCAAGCAGGGTGTCGATTGCTTTAATTATGTAATTTTATTATGTGCTGGTTTTATCGTGAACGCAGACGGTTTGTGGTGAAGATAGGCTAGAAATAGACGTACGTTGTCATAAATTTAACAGTGGGTGGGATAAGGGGATCGATTTATATGAGTGATGTTCGGATGAAGGAGTTTTGGTTAGTGAAATGGGCGGGTTAACGGAGGTAGAAGTTGTTTGGGACGGGACGACAGTGAAGGAAGATGATGGCTTGCAATTAGGTGGGCATACGGAGGAAGTAGCGGGTTCAAGGTTTGGTGTATACAGAGGAGGGGTGGGACAGACGGAAATCGAAGCAGAGGCGGCCATGAATTGCGAGCTTTGCTAAATAGGGCGACGATATCTTGAATTGTAAATTCACAAAATATTTTACTAACTTTCTTTATATAATGTCTAATCACTTTCGATGCAGGGCTCGGACCGGTGTCCGGCCACTAATTCATTGACAATTCCAATACTGAATATGATTAGCAGTACGTTTTGTGTTCAGTCAATAAGATTTTCCAAAAATACACCAATATTATCTTAGAATTTCTGTTGTTAAACAAGGTTAAATCTGGTCTACGTCCAACTACTTAGATTTTCCAAATACTGTCATATGCGTTATTATTCTTAATGATCACAATAAAATTAGCGCAACATTTTTATAATTTAACTCTTAAACAAAACAAAAAATAATTTATTCAGCTGAATTTGAATTTGCCTATATTTTAAAATTATAATTTTTTAAACATTTAGGGGAGCCCATTAAATTTCGTGTGTCTGGAGAAATTTTTGAAGAAAGTTCTCCGATTGGTCCACCAAATCAAGCTGATCAACCTGCAACACCACAGGGAGCAGAAAGTAAAACACCATACAAAATAATTGTAAGTAAAAGTCTTAAGAAATGTGAAAAAAAGGAATAAAATTATTGAGTTTTTTAGGGAGCTATTAATGAGTCTGGTCTGGGAGTTTTATCTTGGTGGGATTCTGCTAATCAACAAGATGCTGACGAAGAGGAAGTTGAAGAGGAGGGAAACACAAATGAGGAATAAGCCATTTACAATTTCATTATTGCATACTTATTAATTAAGTTTAATTTTTGTAAATAATGTAGTTTTTAATTTCGAAATTAAAATTTTTTTTTACTTTATAATTTTGCGTATTAAAATTGTCTAAAAGTATCGCACGAGGGTGGCAAACTGACAGACATTATAAACGCTATAAAATTCTTATATGATCATGTTTTTATTTAGTTTCGGGGAGATTACAGTTCTTTACTGAAAAGGGCTGCTGGAGTTTGAGCTGAAGTCTTAGATGTGAGTCAACGATGACGGACAAGGAGAGCGTTCGGAACAAAAGGAAGATTACTAGGAGGAATAATACGTACAGTGAAGAGCAAAAATGGTTCAATATTTGGGGGTTTGAAGTATTCGTAAGTATCTAAAAAAAGCTAAGTTCAGCCTTCAACTTCTATTTAGTTTATTTGATTTCATTATGGGTTATGTGTAAAACTAAATAAACAAATTTGTATAATTTTATCGGAAACGAATTATACGCACTAATATCGGTTGGCATTTCATTGTTCCACGTATGCACCCTGTTCACAATTTTTCTTATCGTTGTTCAGTTTAGTGTGATCTTCGGTGCGAGTTGAATACTGTTTTTAAATTTTTCGTTAAAGTATAACGGATTTCTAAAAAATGAGAAAATTTTTACATGAAATTGTCGAAAGAGTACTTTCCTCATTACGAGAAGACAAAACCGTACGACAAACTGCTGAAGAGTTTAATACTAGCCATAGCACAGCAGTGAGACTACGAAAGAAAATTCCGGAATTCTTGCCTTCTCCAAAGCGTGCAAGGCGAAGGAAGCTTTCTGATAGGGACTACTCACACCAGGAAACATAAATGCTCCAAGACAAGCTGCCATAGAGTTGGGGAAAGAAAGTATTTGGACAGCATAGATCTTTGTACTGGATAAAGACGAAAAGTGTGTCAAAGGAGAAGGTTATGAGGCGAATAGTCATCGCAGAAGTAAAGGTACTATAACTTCAAAACCCTGTACAAATGCGGTACCAATATTTTATAGGCTTGTTCTTTTAACAATCTGCTACTCTAAAGTTTGCATTTTACTGGCCACGGCCACAGGCAGCAATTGTACCGATGACCTATAAATTATAATAAAAGTTCACGCGATCACATTTTATTAAACCAAAAGAATTTTATTTTTAAATTTAATTTAGTTTCTTACACACTGCAATAAAACGTGATGGCGTGTCGGGTGTAGTGAAAGTTTTTGGCCCGGTACCAACCGTTTAGGTGATAAGGAGGGCGTGTTAATTCGCATATAAATGAAAAAATTAAAAAAAATCCTTAAATCCTTTCAACTAATACATCACACGGTATATATAAAAAATCACGTCAAATGACGTCAGAGAGCTTATATCGGTTAACTCTTCAAAAAAGGGAGAGCTCAAAAACCGAGTGAGATGTGCTATCTTGACCGTTTAGGATCAAGCTTTGGCCATATCTGTCGGGTGATCAGGCAGGTGTGTTCCTCCTGCCATTTGGCATTCACAATCCTGAGGAATGTCTGTGAAATCTCTAGTTTGCAAGTGGCTTTCCAAACCGGTAGTTAATGTCCGAGTTGAAATATCACTGTGTCCAGAAGAGCCGTACTTCCAGATTTTCAGCCATGTCATTTAAAGCTGAGCGACATGCTTTAACCGTTTTGGAGGTTGTATTTACTCTCTTTACAGATGCTATCCGTAGCGTTAAATGTTTCAGACGATCTGCGGCCATGATTTCCGCCTGAAACACGCTGCAGTAGTCAGGTTAGCGAAATGATATATCGAGGTCTAAGTGTTGTGAAAAAATACCTCCACCTACTCTGCCTTCTAGTTTGGAGCCATCAGTGTAGAGTTGCACTGACTACCCCCATTGAGGTGGAACTTCCTCCCACTCCAATCTGGTAGGAAAATAAGAATCAAATTTCGCTTCAAAGGCTTGGGTGTGGTATAAGCAATGTTGGTGGCCGTTCGCCGTCCAGAATTTTGGAGTGACCAAAGACAGTTCGTTTTCAGGTCTGGGCTGAGTTAAGCCTAATGGCAGCAGAGGATGCGGATTGCATATCGAAATGATCCACCGGTAGAAGGTGGAGAATAATATTTAGGGCTTTAGAAGGAGTGGTCCTAAGGGCACCTGCCATTCTTTGAATCTTATCTAGTGCTTTGTGTGCTGGCCACCATACAACCACCCCATACGCGAGTATTGGTTGTATGACACTGGTGTAGTAGAGACAATGCACAATATCGTATCTTTTTCCTATTGCCCTTTTATACGAGTACAGTGCCACTGTAGCTTTCCGTACTCTTTCTTGGATGTTACATGTTATTCTTCCAGGTAAGTTTTCTATCTAGGACAAGACCTAACCTGATAACTTAATTTCAGCCTAACCCCGTTTAGTATAGGGCAATTCATAGAAGGAATATTATGTTTCCGAGAGAAGAGTATTATGCCCTAGGTTTATGAGTAACTCATCCAGAGTTAGGTTACACAGGAGTGGTGTAAGAATACCTTTCTGAGGAGTACCTCTAGTGACGACTCTTTATATGCTAGATTCTCCCAAACTTATAGAAGAAAATGAACCAAACTCAAACCAAGTTACAATAATAAGCAGTATCAGTTGTTCAATCCAACATTATTTTACTGATGATGAACATGTTATTCACTCAAATTTTTTCCTTCTCACCTACACATTTCCTTTAATGCAACTTTATGCAAGATTATCTACTGCCAAAGCCTAGGGGTTACAGGGAAAACTACGGAAAAACAACTAAAGAAATGGTCATAAACGCAACTTTCTGAAGCATCTCACAACTCCTAATACACTTTCAATACAAACACAGTCCAATCCTGGCCGTAGAAGCAGAAGGTAGGAATGTAGGATTACTTTAAGTACAGTAGACCTCAAAAAATGATATTTGGACAACGTCTTGGCGCAGAGACCAAGATCTAGCAGAATAAAAAAAAATTACCCAAATGTAAACAATAGTGGAAATGCGTTTTCTTACAACCTTTAATTAAAATTGCCTAATAGTTGATTTTATTTACAACAATTTACAAGTATAGATCTATTTTTACCACCTACCTGCAGTGAAATATTTTGAAGAAAGTTGCGTGTGAAGCGATATTCTCTGCAATCTGCGATGGACTCGATTTCCACAATTTTAAACAATGCAGAACATTTAATTGGTTATATATTGCACTGAAAACATTTTGCACTTTTTTATGTTTAAGTTCATTACGTTTGTTTCATAAATTAACACTTTTTAAATTAATTTTACGTAAAACAGAACTTTTCCGGCACTTGTTTGCATTGAAAATGACAGTTCAAGAATCTTCTTCTTATTGACGAACTTAAACTTGCCCTTCTTATCCCCTTTGCCCACAAACGAGGTGCTTCACTTATGTACAGTTTGCAAATCTACCACTTCTGACCTACGAGCAAGAAAATGTTTTCCTCGTAGCTTCTGGCACATAAGTAGCGGTGCTGCTACTGCGTGTTCTCAGTATACTACCTGAACCTATACACTCGCTTCTAAGATTTTGTTCTTCAGCAGAGGATGTAGCAATAATTTAAAAACATATATATAGCATCCTGGGCGGTGATAGTCCAATAAATTGCATACTTAAATCGAGCACCTTATTTCTTAGTTTCAATTATAAAACACCATTGCCTACTTTCGTTGTCTATTTCGTAGTAAATTGAAATAAATAGCAAATTGAAAGCATTAACTAACCTAAATAAGGATTTGTTCATAACAAGTACTTATGACATAGCAATATTCTTCTCTACAGTTCCCGTAATCCCTTGTGGGACATTGAGCGGAAGAAAACTTTGACCCGATTCGAGACAACGATTGCTAATGGACGGACCTACAATTACTTATCATTCCGAACCACAGATATTACTCTGCAACCAAACCCTTGATGGTCTTTTATTATCGTAATCTGTTGTCAACAGAAAAAACCATAGGCCGGTGCCGGTGGAGTTTGAAGTTTGGATGGAAATCTTATACATTATCACTTACTCCACCGAAGACTTATCCCTCTCTCTCTCTCTGGTTCCCGTAACCCCTTGTATGGCATGGGGCCGGAGTTCCGATTCGAGACAACGATTGCAAGTTGAGAATTTGAAGTGGATTCCGAACCACTGGAAATTTCTCTGCAACCACCATGGCATTTTTTTAGCGTAATTTGTTGGGTCGCCGCCGTTCGGACTGGAACCTGGGATCATCAGATTGGTAGGTCGACACGTTATCACTTACTCCACCCGTGAATTAATAATAATAATAAATTCTAAGATAGACTCTTTGTAGTCACGGGCTTGATGACCCCGTGGACCCCAGTAAAATCCATAAATGTTAAATGTTCTCATATTGGGCGGCTTCCTGATCGGCAACTGTTCGGGTTGCCGTATCAACCCTGCTTAAGTTGTTTCGCATGCAATAAATTCATTGTTGCTTGCGACTATTAGAGCAGGATTCTTCCATATACGCATGAAAATGAACAACTGAAGTGAATACTTTCATCATGCGCACATGGATCCCTGAAGTCTTGGTGTTAAGCACGACGTAGGGAAAACATCGGCCAAAAGCCGAGAGACAAAGGTTTAAACCCAAAATAATAAATTTTAAGGTAATTAAGATAACCAAACTAAAAGAAAAAAAAGACAATTTTTATGTTTTGGAAAAACCTAGGTCATTTTTACGAATTTAAAATGTACTGCATACTTAAAACCTCTAGCAATCGAAGGTCTGTAAATAGTACCGCCCGGGGCTCGTTAAAAATGAAATTAATTTTAAAATAATAAAATCCTGCTAAAGGAAAACATAGTAAAATACTACAATATCAGCAACGGGGCGACGCTGTTAAGAAATATATACTTAACTTGATTTAAAATTTTATTTTCATATTTTTCTTCTCATCCATACTTGAAGATGTGTTTTGTTGCTTTAAGTTTAGCCTTTTAGCTCCTAAGATACAATAAGTTATTTACGAATAAGATTTTTCCACATTTTATACCTTTTATAATATCATGTCTTTTACTTTTAGATTTTCCATAAAATTGTGTTTTGCTTTGAGTTTTTAGTAAATGTACATAAAATATGAAATAAAACCCGCTTTTCAGTTCGTGCTGTACTAAATAACAATGTTTTAAGATTTTGGAGTTCTTATTTATCAATAATATACTTTTTAATAGAATTTTCCATCTTAATTAAAGTTTCTAGTAAAACATTATTTTTTAAAGTTTTATTTTACAATATAATTTTGCTTTTAACGAAACTTTCTTTTTCATTCTCAGTGGAGGCCTTGTAATTTTTGTACAAAATTAAAATGAGATGTAAAATAGCTTTTTTGAGTATTTTCAGTGTTTCAATATAAAAGACAGCTACAGTTTTGCGAACAAGTCGATTGTTAATGTTGTATTGCAAGACCGTTTGAAAATTTGTCCTGACTTCATACATAAGGCAAGGAGGCATATTACGGATTGTTTTTTTTTACTTTCAAATAGATTTACTTCATAGCTAGATACTTATGTACAAATACATATGCAGCGCATTTTATTATTTATTGAATAATTAGATATTCTTTAATTTAAGTAGACAAGAATTGTCCGCTTAAGCCTTCCAGCTACGTTTATAATATTAAAAGTCCTTACGGTAGTATTTTTGGATTTAGGTAAAACTTTCCTAATGATAACATTGGCTAGAAGCAATTATTTTACTTTAATCACTTTGTGTCAGCAAAGAGCTTAAAGGATGCTCGGACCATGATTAAAAGTAATTTAAATACGTCTCTCTACTAGGAAAGTGTTTTAGTTTAAATGCTGAGCAAAAATAGTACTCAATGTTTTAAAGTAATTATTCTGTTTAAAGTTGTCGAAGAGTCAAGTTGTAATAAGGAGTGAATTTATAAAAAAAGGAATTGGTAATGGGTGAAGCTCACTCACAGCTTAATTATTTCGAGTTATTTGTGTTCGAAATGGATCTTCTGATAAGGAAGCAATTATTATTTATTAGATACACTGATAAATAGCTAATTGGATAATTTCTGCAAATTTGACATACTTTTATTAAATACATTAACGTTAACGCAACGAAGGGAGATGGTTGGGAACACTGTAAAACTCTAGCAACTGAATCTATATCAAAGCAAGGCAGAGGTAAAAATAGCTCTGATACAAGAACACTGAATCTTCAAAGAGAAAATCAGGGGTCTTCCAGAACGCAACGTCATACTGTTTCACAAATCGGCTGGCAGAAGCAGAGTATGCATTCCGTGTCTGGGAATACAGGCGGTTCTACTGACACAACCCTGTACTGACGACCTTACGGTCGTACGCATAGGATATGAGGACTCTGTCATGATAGTATCTGCATACTTGTCGTAAGACTGACTTGGTCTACTTGCCAGCAGGGAGGTGAGTGATCTAGTGGAACACTGCAGGGTAGGAAATGTCGGTCTGCTAATAGGTTGCGATACTGACGCCCATAACACTATCAGCACCAACGATAACTGCAGAGGAGAGGGCTTACTCGAATATGCAATGACCAGTAACTTGGCTTTCATAAGCAGGGGAACAGAATCGACTTTTGTCGATTCCAGACGAAAGGAAGTTATCGATGTGACTCTCTGTAACATAAAGCTTCTGAATACAGCGTAGAATTGGAGAGTAGCGGAAGAGGTTTCGTTATCGGACCACGAGACGTTCATTTAGGGTCCCGAGTAGAACGTCACGAACAGGCTGAAATACCAGGAGGATTTGAAGAGAAGCCTTAAGTCTGACATGCAAAGGATACTCAGAAAACAGAGGACACATACAATGGATAGGATTGGGGCTGAACGGAGTGAAGAGATCAATCGAGTCTTTTGCTCCCTTCAAGTCAGCGACATCATATTGCCGGCCCTCCTAGCATAGGGCTGAAAAGCTCTGGCATCTCGGATGCATATATCACCTGCGTGGCAACGGGTTTTATTTCAGTTTCGTTGAGGGAGACAAGTCATCTTTCTGGAAAAACCTGGAAAAAAAGACTACGCTGAAGCAAAATCCTTCAGACCGAGTCGCTGCTACAGTAGCAAGAAACAGAAGATTATTAAAAATCACTGCATAGTACGAGTAAAGATATACTTGTATACATAACATGGAATATTTTAATAAAATTATTCGCAAGCGCGTCTACCTTATAAGATATTTTCAGCGAGTCCGAACGAAAAAAGGAAAAGAAATTAATTTTAAAGCAGATTTTGGCTGAATTTTTAAGTGCACTAAAAAGAAGTATTCCGACTATTCCTGATTACATGGCAATTGTGGACTCATATAATTACAAAATTACTTACAAATCTTTGTCCATTATCGATCGTTTCACGGTCTGTATAAAAGAAGCGGTTTTTCAAACGCTGCGCATGCTGCATGTGGAGCTGTCAGTACGCTGAAATTTTTGACACTTCGCTGCACAACTTTTGCAGTGGCGCTGATTATTTAAACAAATCGTTGCATAAAAATTTCAGCACGCTGAATTTTTGATTACACCCGTATAGTAAGCAGAGGTTGCCCACAGGGATGAGTACTATCTTCCACTCCATCCTAAGCAGGTTGGATGGATCGGCATACACAACGTTGGATACGCTGACGAAATAGCAATTATAGCAAGCGTAAAGTTCATGATCGCAATTTCGGATGTCATGAAGAGTACACACCGAGTGGTAAAGCAGTAGTGTGTAGAACAGGACCTGTTTGTAAATGCGAACAAGTCAGATCTAATAATATTTACAAAGAAAATAAAGGATTAGGTTAAGGTCTAACTCACTTAGACTTTGTGGTGATAGTGTTTTCCTGAACTCGAAACTGAGTTGGAATAGACATATGACATATTGAGGAAAAGATCCTACTGGGCGTTACACCAGTGCTTACAGGGCGCTACAACAGTGTGGTAGAAAAATACGATATCTCACCAAAGGCAGCAAAGAAGCGGTATCGAAGAAATTGTCACCACGAAACCAATCACACCCTACTCTATATACAAGCCTGGAAGAAAATATGAACCAAACCGAAACTTGCCATAGTAAACAATAGGAAAAGGTTGAACAAATCTACTTTCTTATAGTATTTCTCGCAATATTTTTAAACTCTCAACTTGGAATTTAATGAAGGTGAACTTAAAAATTTTTTAAACATAAGTACATGACTTTTCACCTTTACAATGTTCATGTATTCTTTATCTATTTATATCTCTCGTTTTGTTGAAATGGTGAGCTTGGAATGCGTCAATGACTTAAGCATTTCTATTTGGTTTTGGTAAGAAGAGTGTGCAGTTTTATTTGTGTGCAAGGATTGGTTAATCTGTGGTACAAAAAAAAAAGAAATAATGACGACCAGCTTGGAGGAAAAATGGCCGGCCTGTTATGTTTTCCGAGCTTGTATCTAGAGTAGGCGCTGATCGAAAGGAATTCCTCCGAAATTCAGGTAAAGGGAATAACTTTCGTGGTGTTACAAAATTTTTAAATAAGCTAAGTGTGAAGAAAGGGTTAACAATAAGGAATGCGAGAGTTTATATAGTATGAAGTGGGAAAGAAAAAAATTAATTTTACGCCTTTAACTTTTTGATCGTATTGGAGTTTGGAGTAGTTTCGATTAGGCTTGTAGATTTATTTTTTTGACTCGAGTGAACGCATATTTTATTCACATTGGCCTTCAGCCAAATTTTTAAAATTTATTCCAATCTAAAAAAACGTCTAACGGCGACTGTATTGTATAAGCATGTGGCGCTATGCAAGGTAGTAGAGAAAGATTAAATCGAAATTGTTCATATAACAGATTGATATCACTAAAAATAGATTATGAATTTCATTACAATAAATATACATATTGGTTTGTACATAAGTTATCCACGTCGTACATGTTACGAGTTTTATATATGCAAAAAAAGGAGGCTGTATTACGAATTTCTTGGGTTTTCCAAAAAATTATTCCATTTACTTAACAATATTGAAACATTTTATCTTTTATGAAAAGTAAACAACTAATTCGATAAAGACGTGCTTAATAAATTAACATAACATTCCCCGTATAACTAAGTAAAAAAATTCAATTAAAAATAATCTTTGGATGACAATCAGTTTATAGTATTGCACCTTTTAGACAAATAATAACAAACTGACAATTAATTGTCAACTATTCGCAAATTAAATTTCGAATAAACCAAAATGAACTTCAACGTGCTCTCTAGTGAAACAATAATCTCTACCTAACGTCCATTTTAATATTGATATCATCAGAAACATAAACTTTATTGCATGCTTTGCAATTAAGCCGATTGCACTAGAAATGTGTTTGTCTAGAATTTTTATGTTAAAGCTCGCTTCAGATCTGCAAGGTATGCTAAACCTACTTAATCTATAACAGCCAACTGGATATTATTCAATAATCAGACACCGGGGAAGGTGTTCTCTCAGGTATTCAAACAGTTCCTGGCTGGCACCGGGGCAGTTCGTTAATTCTAGCTCCTGTAGATGTCTTAATTGTATGAGACTTGATAGTCCCGATGATGTGAGTAATGGACATCCAGCCAAGGAGAGTACTTGAAGATTTCGCATTGAGCAAAGATGTTGCAGTCCAAAATCTCTCACTTGAGAACACCATCGTAGGAATAGTGCTGTCAACGATAACATCGTTGATATATAGCCCACTCCAATATCAGTTATGTGAACGCACCTAAAAAAAAATGAAAATTTGTTTTTAATTGTTTTTTAAAATATTCAAATAAGTGTAAAAATTGAAGGTATTACTTCATATTCATAAAAAAGGGTGGGTAATTTTCAAGGAAACGGAACTGATGGTAGAGGGTTCAATATCTCCAAAACGCAGAAGTACTTTCGGCTGAACCCTGCCACTGCCAGGATCAGTAGCACGCCTGTTCGAGCTGTTCAAAGTTATACAGTTCGAAAGATACAGTAGTATCGAATACAAGGAAGTTGGGAAATTCACGGAGATGATTCGAAAGACAATGCCGTCAATTTCGTGAGAGAGACCAGACCGCGACTCTGAACATGGTGAAAGTCGCTCGTGGATACTTGATAGTTGTAATGATAGACACTGTCATGAATGAATGCTAGTTGACAGTGAACCGCATGCTCCTGAGGGAAAGAAAGCTAATGAATCTTCTAATGGAGCATTAAGCGTCAAGGCCAGGGATAGATAAGGCTTGCCTCATTGGCTGCGGGAAGAATTTCTGCTGCATGGATATTTTTCGTGTCAAAGCTAGGGGTACTATGGAAGAACGAAAGGTTATGGCAACAAGAACATAACTGCTGCAGCCTGGTTGGTTGAAGTAGCGACCCGGACTACCGGTCCAAAGCCCAATTAGTACTGTGTGCCGTTTTGTAACCACATCACATGACAGTGTACACATATGTCTGTTCGCGATGTGTTAGGAAAGGAAATCGGTGGTTAGGTATAGCTGTCGCTAGATCCAGCCGGTAAAGTTCAAAGAATGGATGATCTCTCCAATTCTTAGCCTTCAGATCTCCTTCACCTTATCAAAAGAAAGTTGCATAGTGCACAATGCCTGGCTGAAGCGAGAGCCGAACAGTTGCAAAGAAAGTGCTCTAGGGTTTGCTTCTCGTTCTCGTCCTGCAGCTGCGGTAGTATATATTGAAGGGGTTAAGCAGTCTAGTGGCATGAGTTCCCAGTGGCTGAGATTGTCCTAGCAATGTCTTTACGGGACCTGTGAATGAGCGAATGACTTCGCCCTGGACATGGCACAGGTGGATAGGCTGCTTCGCCTGAAGTTGGCTACAGATAAATAGATAATAGAGTGAAAGACACACAGGAGAGCCTTGGATGGCGGATCACGTCTAGAGTAGCCATTGGACAGAATTGTAAGGTGCCAGCGACGCCTATTTCTGCGGATCCTTGAATCCTGTTAAAGCTTCAACAGGTTGTATCCCTTACTCGACCTGACGGACGTACTACAGCAGTGTGCATACATAAAGTCATCTTTAACTGGAGACCCCACTCCTACCAAAGTTTCTCTGACAAATATAAAAGGCGATTCAGTTTGCTTATCTCGTTTTTCCACGCTAAGTTTCCAGTTTTTCGTTAGGGTCAAAAACAACTGCCAAGTAGGTACCTTGCGCTGGAGGATAGCGAGAGTACATGTACTCTTAGTTTAGTTTTGCCAGGACCACGCAATTTACAACTGAAAGCTGTTCCAGATGAACATTCCAAGACTCCACGAAGTACGAAGTTATGTGAAAACCGTATGAAATATGTGGTGGGGCAAAAGTTTCGGTGATGGATAGTCGCAATTACTGTTTAATGGGTGTGATATGCTGTCGCATTAAAGAAAACGTGAAGATGAGTCTTCTATTGCTCCAGCGCGTTCAACGAATGTACAACTTTTCTATCATGGTATTAATAGGGGAACCTATGTACTATACTACAAAAAACAAATCATCACATTACGAAGTACGCTACCGCAAAACTTCGAACATTAATAATAAAGAGAGAAACTTTCCGCTGAGTCTGCACGTATTTAGAATTAAGCGCTTTAAATGTATTGATTTTTCTGTCGTGGGAAAATCTAATCAACTTTTAGGGGCATCGTTTACGACAGACCTGTCCAATATAGGCAAGCTTATGGGCTAATATTACTATAAAGTACAATAAAGTTGGCACTTCTTACAACCAATAAAGTTGGCACTTCATCCCAATTTCGGAGAGAAATATAGTTAAATGACCCGTGGGTCACATACAGCCCTGGTTAGCGATGTAACTATGAAAATACCGATGGTCGTAGACCATGAGACTAACTGGTTAAACTGCATTTCATCATTTTTTTTATGATGTAGCCAAAACTCAGGGGTAACCCTCTGATGCAATAGCATGGCTTTTATGGGTATTCTGGGAATTAGGGTAAGGGGATGAGGGAACATGAATGTGTGGTTTTTGCATTGCTGCGAGCTAGACAACAGCCCAGAGACGGATTTTTAAAATTTTTATTGTAAAAATTCACGGGCGAACCGAGACTCGAACCCTCGAATCTGACTATCTTTTCAAAAATTAATTGAAAAAAAATCGTTTCCAATGAATTCTAAAAGCAAACATAACACTTAACTTCCTTGCTGTGCAATGTGCATATCCAATTCACACAATTAAAATCCTTTCCTACAAATGCACGTCTAAAATAATGCCTAACTAAATCTAAACTTAAATTTTCCACATATTTCGGTTCTCTGAACGAATTATTATTCCTGACTGTCTGATAAACTTTTTGTCCGCTTTTTACCTTGGGAGTTCCTAAGCAAGTGCACTTTGTTTTCCGTGAGCGTTCACCGCGGAGACATATCCTTTATACGCCATTAAGAATTCATAGCCCGTAACCAGCAGAAGTTTTAATATAACCTCCGGATAACATATATCCGGCTAGTCTAGTGAACGACAATAAAGTTTTAATTGGGTGCACTTCTCAGTATATTTGCTAGCTGTCTTACCAAATGTTTTTTTAGAAGGCCGTCTGACCTCTAGTATTTTGTACTTTCGCTAGAAACTGCTACATCTATAAAAGGCATCACAATGTAAAATAAAAAGTACAGAAACAATGAAATCTTTTGTGGTTCCAGCGCTTAAAAGCTCTCAAGGTGAATTTCAAGGACCTCTCCCGGGATAGCATTATATATTTGTGACACCACCTTCGTGCAACCTACTTCTCGAAATCTTATGGCCGGCAGAAGCACTACGGTTGATAGCATTGCTTTCTGAATTTGTCGTTCCATCGTATAAGATGTCTTTCAGGCGTGATGCAGCTTTTCTGTGTTGTTTGTAAGTCCTCAGTATTACTTTACCTGGAGCGACAGGTGAGTAAGTGTGCAATTCTGAGCATCTTCACAAATGTGACTTTTCAATGATAAAAAGCATTTTAATGGAAAACGAGGGATTGTGTAAAGACATAAACTTGCCAGCAACTTTTGTTTCAACGAACCAATGATATAGTTACGGAAAGAAAGATAAAACTTGACTTGCATAGCTTTATATTTTGTGGGGTTATAGTTGTTGCTAAGAATTTAAATAGACGTAATCTTACTTACCTATCTAAAGTGAGTTCCTCCAATTGATTTAGATCACAGGCAATATATTCTAAGGAAGCATCTGTTATTCGAGGACACCATGACAGGTCCAAAGCTCTTAATTTTTGTAAATTCTCCGCTATCAATTCAACACCATCGTCTGTTACTTTACTACAACCGGATAAGCTCAGCACGGTTAAATGTGGTAATGAGTGCACTGAAAAGACAAAGAAAAAAAAACAAAATAAACAAATGGAGCGTTTAATTTTCAATGCAAATAGTAAAAATTCAATATTTTTAATCAACAAAAAATACGGAGATTAAAAAAGTGTGTGACCAGCTTGCACAGAAATATGACCTAGATTTTCACTTCAGCATCTCCATGAACGCAATTATTTGCTATTACATATTTCAGGACGTCAGCCGTAATCAAACAATGGGCTGACCTCATTTCCCTGAGGGAAGAGTTGAGTCCACTGTTAGCTTTTCTTTTCATTATTTTAAGTGGGCATTATGTGGGAGGTAGGGGAGGGTTCTTAAAGAAGAACTGCTAAATATTATCTTGATAATTGCAATTCCAGTTCAGATTGGAGTTCTAGTTTTTCAGTGGTGATGAATTTATAAAAGCCAGTGTTTCGTAATAAAAGACTTTGCACGGTGTAGTGTTATAAATAAAAATGGTAAAACAATTTTGTGTTTAAACTTATGTACAAACTACTTATCATATCCGTAAGCAAATTTCATTGTGTATCTTAGAAATCAAGAAGCCTACAGGTTTGAAATTCTATTTAAAGATATACTACGGGCATATCAAAATTTTTGATTAACTTAGATCAGTCGCAAATAGATTCGGAGTACTTATATCCATTAGATAGTCAGCTAGAGCCAGCCGCGCTTGTGATCGCCGGAGTGATACCCAAAAGAGAGAAGGGCGATCTACCTTAGGAAGACGCAAGTAGGGAGGGTAATCGCGAGCAGAGAAGAGAGGCTGCATACCCTAGAAAGGTGGGAGAAGATGTGGGACGAGGAGAGCAGGGGACGATGAACCGCTAGGCTTATAAAAAATATAGGCCTCTGGGTGGACAGAAAACACGGTGAAGTAAATTACACCTCACACAGCTGCTGAGCGGGCACGGGTACTTTCGATCGTATCTTTACCGGATGGGGAAGACAGCCTCGGCGGAGTGCATGTATTGCCCGGGAAAAGTTGACACCGCAGAGTACAGCTTTTTCGAGTGCGAGAAATGGGCCGCACAGAGAAGAGCCCTAGAGGCGGCTCACGCAGGAGTGGTGGTCTCTCCGGACACTATAGTGGAAGGCATGATTGCCGACGAGGAAGTCTGGAACAAGACAGCCAGGTACGTAGAGGACACGTTCTTCGACGGAAGAAAAACAACCTGGACCAGCTGGCAACTGGTGAGGGTTGTAGGTGCCTGATGGGCAAAATAACAGGACCTAGCCCGAAGTAGTGTGCCAAACAGTTCCAGGCTAGTGTCCGGAGAAGCAAGGGAGGTGTTTTAGTCGGTAATCTGTGTTACAGGAGTCCGACACTATTGGGAAGTAGTTCCCAGCGTGCATAAAGCATTTCACCTCCCTTTCCAAAAATAAAAAATAAATAGTCAGCTAGGCTAGCTCCAATTATTTTTCACCAACAACAACTACAGAACCAAAATTGAATATAATACATAATACAACCTGAACGTTTCAGCTCATGGGATCATAAGAAAGGACGACTAAGTACTTTTGTTGCAGTTGTTTGGTTTGTTTGATTTGCACCGACTTCACAATGTCGTAATAGATATAAAATTAAAAATTATTTTATGCTTTTTAGCGCTTTTTTTAGTGCTACTTCGAGATTTATTTGTCAATTTCAAAAGCTCTAATATATTTTTAGTCTATTGAAAGTTTAAATTTATTGGAAAAAATAAAATACTTTTAAAGGTAAATGTAGCCATTCAAAGTGGGATGTTAACAAATATTTCATATTCCTATTCATCGGAATAGCTTTCATCTCCAACGCAGATAATGTGCAAGATGTAACAAGGAATAACCTCAGCAGCAAAAAAAAATGGTATCTAAGAAATTAAATTCATAAGAATAAGGTATGAACCTAAGAGATTTTGTTGTACAAAGAAAAAACGAATCCTGTACGTGCAAACATAAAATATGTTCGCATTACCTGGAAATATCTAAGTCTCATACAAAAGGTTTCCTCCAACAATGAAGTCTATTCATTCCACTTCTTTTAATTATCACAACTTTTTGAGATAAATTTTATTTACAAAAATATTATCTCTCCAATATGTAATCGGATCATGCTGAATTTTACTTTACAAAAATTGTTGGTGAGACAAAAAAAAAGAAATTCACAATGGTTTCCAAGATTACGAGACGTTAAGAAGAAGAAAAAAGGAAAGAATCTGGTGAAGGACACCTCGTAACTTTTTTGTTGTACACCTGTTTAAATAAGGATCATATGAAATTAGAAGAAACATTTTAGATGTTATTAAAAATACTTATGGGCCTCTTAAGCCTCTTCAAATGTTGTGAGTTATTAAGGGGGGACCGCCCCCTGAAGGTTTAAAAAAATCTATTCCTTATAGTGATGTTCTAAAATGGTTTATTGATATTTAAAGTCATTGAAAAGATACAAGAAGAATTGTGGAGGCCTTTTGCTCACTTTTCAAATGAACCGTAGCAGTACCGAAAACTTTAAACGCGTTTTTCTCGAAAAACTGCCACTTTTTCTCGGGAACTATTCAACGAAATCGATTCAATCTTTTTCGACAATGTGTAGAACTGTTTTCTCTATCGTGTAGCATAGGATTTTTTTGATATTTTAATTTTTCGATTTTTTATAGACTTTTTTGTATCATTTTATTTAACGAAAAATGAAACTTCTTTTTGAAACTGCCATCATTTTTGTAATTTTTTGAATTTTCAAAAAATCCTATGATACACAATAACCAGTCTTATATAGTTTAAGGAAATCGAAAATATTTTGTTCTACCTTGTTTCAGGACTGATCACGCCTGGCACCACTAGAGGTGTCTTTTTTTGAACATCTCTGATGCCGAAGGCTACTACGGCTTCAAATACAAATCTTTTTACTCCAAAAAATTTTTGTAATAGAGTTGAAAATGCATGCAATTATATAGTAAAAAACCCCAAATGATTCAATTGTTTTTTAACCCTTAAAAAAATTCGTAAAAATTGCTGTATTTTTAAAGCCGTCAGGGTGGGGTCCCCCCTTAAGTACGACAAATATGATAATTTTGGCATACTCTTTTCAAAAATCTAAGCATTTAAAACTACAACTAATCTTCATATAAGTAGTTCTAATAATAAACTTAGTTTAGTAAAACTGGTCGACATTTTTGATTTAGTAATTAGTCGATTTGATTTCAAGGAAAACTATGTCTTCACCTTGATTGGTTTACCTTTTCTAGTAGCAAAACTTTCGCCAAAGAGTCGAATCGATTGACTATTATTTTTTTATCGTGTAATCACTAACTACTATTCATCCTTGTCTAAGATCACGTCCGAAAATATAAGCATATGCCACATTCTGACTACAGAATGACTGCAGATTACAAATCGACGAAGAAGGAATTTTGGCGGCCAATAAATTGAAGCAAAATCTGATACTGTCAAGACTTTATCGAAGACGTTAACAGGGATCCATGAGAGCGCGTGTACAAACTGCTGACACAGAAACTGGGAGCTCTAAAGCCCACGTGTGTGATAAATACCGCAACCATGGAGAAAATTGTGGACATACCTACTCTTCCGTTCACATTCGGAGAGAATCGACTATGACATGGGACCAGTCGGGGATTTTTCGATATTCACATTGGATGAATTGGAGAGAATCGTGCTCACAATGAAAAACAAGAAGGCACCAGACCAAACTGTCTTCAAAGTGAAAATGGCGTAGTGTCAAAAAAAGACCGACGATGCTACAACGCATGTATAACGCATGCTTTGAATTGGGGATCTTCAGCTCACGATCTGGTAGGTAGTGCAATTGGTTTTGATAAGCAAGGGTAAGGAGGATCCCGGAAAACCGTCTGCCGACCGTCCCTTGTGCATGCTGAACAGGTAGAGACTTATGTCAGCGATCCATAACGCCAGGACAGCCGAAGATCATAGCACCTACTCATATATAGTAGTGCTTTTGGTAACGCTAGACGTCAAAAACACCTTCAACTCCGCACGATTGGAAAACCAATGCTTGCTGTTTGGGACAAAGGAAGGACAGCGATGAAGTAAGATCACATCAGAGGCAGCACAGGGATCAATTCTAGGACCGAACCTTTGGAATGCCATCTACCACAGTCTGCTGCGAATCGAATTTCCCGAAAAGAGGCGACTGTTCGGATATGAGCAGGATATTGCTGGACCCATCTTAGCACGAGATGTGCAGTAGTGACGGAGATTATTGTCGTAACCAAAACGAGAATCCCGACTATCCTTCCAGTGCGAAGCGGCGAGGAGATCATACAAATCAGGAGGAGATCATACTGCTAAAGGAAACAGTAGACAAAGGAGCAATTGTTACCTCCATTGCTGAGCAGGATGATGGCGAACGTGGGCGGTCCAAGCTCGAGTTAATGTCAGCTCGATTGCGGTCGAACCTCCAGTATGATGCAGAGGTATGGGCAGAGAGAGAAGAGACTGGCAAAGGCGCGCAGCGCTGAGGGTGGCTCAGCAGAGGAACAGTTTTTCGGACACTACAGTTTAAAGAATTATCGACATGTGTATATAACATAAATAAGGATTTGTCACGCTAATTTTATGTTATTGTTAAAAATATCTCTCTCTCTCTAGTTAACGCTCTCCGGACATTAGGAGCAAGGGGGGGGGGTCTTTTAAAATTTCGTACTTTCATGTTTTTAAGAAATCTAATTATGTTTTTCGCAAACAATCAGAATCCCACGATTCAATTTTCTGCCAAGTGAGCGCCAATCTTTTATCCAATCCATTAGACCCTGGAATTTTCTCTACCTTCAGCTCAGGAAATTGCAATCAGAAATTCCGACTTAATTTGTTAGAGCATTTATCATTGATATTCATGTTAATTTCTCCCCCTATCTTATTTTTTTTTCATATTTCCTAACCATGTATATGATTTATTTGCATTATTTTCAATCTTTTAGTACCACCTACCACCCCCACCCCTGTTCTTTACTATTTCTCTTCTCTCCTTCTGGTTTTTTCTCGAAAAATTATTAGCTTACCTACATCTTACTATTGTATCTTACAAGTGAAGAGTTTAAATTAACCACAGCCTACTCTAGATACAAGCCTGGAAAACTTGACAGTTCGGCCATTTCACCACCAAGCGTTTCGTCATTATTTCAGTTTTATTGAACCACAGATTAACCAATCCTTGCACCCAAATAAAACTGCACACTCTCGTAACCAAAACCAAAGTGAAATACTGATGTCATTGACGCATTCTAAACTCAATATTTCAACAAAACGAGCACAAGAGAGTTTATCCTTTAAGCCACATGAAAATTGTAAAGAGAGACACTTTTTATCGTGTTCACATGTTCAAAACATTTGTAGGTTAACCTCAAATAAAATCCAATTTCAGACTTGAAAAATATTTCGAGAAATACTACGAGAAAGTGTAATTACCAAAACTTTTCCTTATGACTACTGTGGCTTTACGGTTTGTTTACACCACCAATGCTCAGCTGTTAATGTCAGCTTCCGGGCTAGTATCTAGAGGAGGCTGTGAATAAACGCAATTTGAATTTAGAATAATTCCATTTAGCATTTAAATGGCAATGTCGCTGAGAGGAAATTACCCAGATGGAAATGTTTTTAAATTACGAAGAGAAGGAAGTAAAAGTTATATTTAAAAACGTCAAAGCTGCTTACGAAACAGAAATGTTTGGCTTCCGCATTTAGCTGTTGCTTTAAACTGCGCAGTCAAAAGCCGCTAAATATATTGCAAATAAACTCTACTATAACGTCCTTAAAAAAATTCATCGATATCTTTATCTTAATGAAGTTGACAATAGTAGTTCAGTTAAAATTTTTTGTCTATGAGTCGAGTTAACTCCTTTTCTTGTTATATAGCTAAAAAGGGATTGTGTGGAAAACATTTTCTCAATTTTATCATATCTAAATTTTGTGTATATTTATTATTTTATCTATAAATAATGCTTTCATATCCCGTAAAGTAGAAACAATATAAGATGTTTTAGTTGATACCATAAGCGGCAATTTAATTGAGATCACAAAGTGGTTAAAGTTTGCAATTTGTTTCTTTTTTATTTGTTTTAAGTGTTGAATTAAAAGTCTCTTTTACCGCAATTTGAAAGGAGAAACGGTTCCAAGGTGGACAGAACTTAGAATTCGATAGTGTTAGAACCCAAACGTTATGTAAAGATTATTAATTCGTAAAGGTTGAAGGAGAGAAATCGAACAGTTCTATGACATTAAATGAGTCAATCACAAACCTCAGATACCCGATCTGGCAGACCTACTTTTAGCTAAGATAGTTACGAAGAAACCTTGCCAAGACATCTGCTGTTTCAATAAAACCGCAGAAAATGTGATGTTACAGAATTTGCTTCGAGCTTCCTGGATTGAAAGTTTGTTTAGCTCTTTCCTTTCAACAAATTAGTAAAACATTCCGTTAACAAACGTATATCTGCTACTGTTTTAAGTCCTAAACATACAATCCGTTGATATGATTATTAATTAAAATTGAGTAAAAGTCTATTATATAAAGGACGGTAACCAGCCGCACAATCTATGAAATATGAGCTTCATACTCAAATTACGCGACAAGCTAAAAATAACAAATCGATTTGAGTAAAAGTTCTAATGAGCGCCTTGCGTTTGAATGTGATCAAGATTAAGACATTCAAATTTGTTGCCCGAAAAGTACAACTCTTTTGGCAATAAGGCAAAGAAATGGAGAACATCTTCAAAGGTAGCTGGGTAATAAGTACGTTGTTGGCATGTACACATAGCAATTAGATACAAAAACCATAGAGAATACCTGACTTAGATCTACCGCTAGGGGTGGAGATACAAATCCGAAGGCGAAGGTATTGAATGACGAATCGTCTTAGAAAACCACAAAAACTGGAAAGGTAGAGCAAGGAAAAATTGAAAAAAGATAAAAACGCGACTGGAAAATATACCAATAATTGAAAAATATTCTGTATCCCATTCGGGATCGGATTATTAATCGTAGGCCAATTAATTTGCCAGTCATTTGCTAGTTAGTCGCTTAGCAAAGTGGTCGTTGTCTCTTGTGATTTGTTGAGTTTTTATTAAAGTATAAAAGGTTTATTTAAGATAGTTATTTGGATGATGTTTAAGTGCCCTGTGACAGTTTCATTTTGTGACCGACACAAACGGGTAGTGAAATTGCTGAAATAATGGTCTTACTCGTTTTTGCGATCACAACAAGTGAAATTGTAACAAATTCAACACAAACACTTATTTGGTGGAATCATTTTGTAAGAGCAGTAAAATTAATAGTTTAAATTTGGTGATGTATTTAAATTTCTAGTTAAAAGGTTAAAAATTTTGATAATTTTGGTAGTTAAGTGTATTTTCTAATTCATTTAATTTTCAGTAAATCGTTAGGATCGCAGTTAATGTATGGCTTGCAAATATCAAAGTACTGCATATAGTTTGAGACCAAGCACTAATTAGCGTCACGTATTCAAAAGTATAAGAGTAAATCTTTATAGAATCATTGGTAGATTTCGAAATTAAGATGGAAAACTATTTTGACCATATACCTGTTTGTCTTACAATTCTCGCTGATAAAAATTCCGGGCATGGTATATAGAGGGCTATAATATCGGTAGTGGAGTCGGCAAATGAAAGGCTAATGAGCATAAATGACCTATTGCCTATAATACTTGTCTACAGTAACACACCGGATCGAAACCCACACGCTTTCAAATGCAAATGGTTCGACAGAGTGCCTAAGGGCTCGCAAGCTATCATTTATTTGGCTGAATATTTTCCGAAGAACCAATTCAAGTTTAGCCAGAGTTTTGTATGCCCAAAGTAACTCTGCCTTTAAAAGAAAGAGGAGAATATGACTGGAATTGCAAAAAAATTAAGCTCGGTGAAAGACGGAAGGGTGTGGTGGATAAACGTGAGGGAAATAAGGGGAAATAGCCGAATTGTGGGCGGATTAATCTCTGCTGGCCAGTTTTACTCCTATTTCAGGAGCCTGCTGAATCCGCCTGTCACAGGAAGTCCAATTCAGTATGCCCAACTATATGTAGAAACACCAATACTGGACAGGCCTATTTAGATGGGAAGAAATCGCAGAGGTCATACGAGCAGCCAAGTATATTAAGGCTCTAAGGATTTGACAGGATCCCTTTTGAGTTCTTGAAAAACACTTTTAATGTTAATAGCAACTTTCGGAGGGCAATTATTTTTCCCATTTATAAAAAGGGCGACGTTAATCCGGTTGAAAACTATAGAGGGTTATCATTTTTAGATACAATTGTTAAAGTCTTTGTATCCTGTCTATTTAAGAGACTTTCTGAATGGGAAAGGCAAAACCGGGTACTTGTATTCAGGTCAGGATACTCTACGGTTGACAACATTTTCAATTTGGCAAGCTTTAATACACTTGAGCTGGAGTAATAATATGAAAAAAGTATATTGATTTTTCGTCGATTTCCGAGTAGCATTTGATAACATCAATAGAGAGGTGTTCTACAAGCTGCAAAATTTGGGTGTCTCTTCAAAGTTTGTAAGAGAGAGTGAGAAGTCTTTATTCTGGTACTAGGGCAGCGGTATGGAATGGAGAAGAGATTTCAGATTGGTTTGACACGGAGTGTGATCTTAGACAGTAATGGCTAGGTAGTTTCACTTTTTTTTCATTTTACATCAACGATATCTATGATGCTGTTAGTGGAGGGATCGCGATAGAAGTTGTAGAGGTAAGGGTGCTACAGTAAGCGGATGATTTGGTACTCTTGGAACATAACTCAAGAACTTTGCAGGACATGATTAATAATCTAAGCGAGTACTGCAAAACGTGGAGTCTAGAGATAAATCTATCTAAATCCAAAGTCATGATTTTTCAGAAGTGGGGAAGGAACGACGGGGAGGGTCTTGAGATTGTTGGCTCGTACCGCCATCTGGGAATCACATTTATGCCGCGACCTTGCTTCGGGAAGCAACTGGGTGAAAAATTGAATGTAGACAAGTGCTTAATTAACGCTACTTGGAAACAGGTCTTACAAAATAGGGTAGAAATCTTTAAAGTCGTTTCGAGATCGAAACTTTGCTACGCGAACCAGGTTTGGGGTTCCAGATACTATGAGGAGGTTGAAAAACCCTAAAAAAATTTTCTGGGCTCCCACAAGCAACCCCCAATTATATGCTGTCGCTTGAAACGAGCCTACCAGACCTCTACAGATTTACATTACGGTGCCATTTCAATTATATCCAGAGGGTGCTAGAAATGCCAAATGAAAGACTTCCAAAAATACTTCAAAAAAAACACTTTGGAAAAATGGGTATTCTATCACGAAACATGGTACGAGTTTTTTGATACCTTTGAGATCCCCTTGACTTCCTAGTCATTGCCACTTTCGACTGAGAATATTGGTATCTGTCACGTCTTGGCCTGTAAGGCTGTGTAGTTCTTCGGTGATAATGCCCTTCGGCCAAGGGATGTTAAGGAAGCGCCTGAGACACCGGTTGAAAAAGGCTTCTAACTTAGATGAGATGCTTTCCATGTTCAACAGCCGTACAACAGAAAAGCTTAATATTCGATGCGAAGATCCGGATTTTGTGCGTCTGGAGATTTTGTTATTGCGCCATATCTCAACAAGAGTATTAAATGCAACACGAGCCTTATTGATTCGAGTCTGTACATCAACTTAAGCTCAGTCTGTTGTAACTATGCTTTTGAGATAGTAAAATTAATGCAATGATAATATACACACTTTGGCTATTGTTATTAGAACGACATTTCTATTTAACTAGAAAATTTTGTACTATGGATTTATGTAATTATTGAGTACATACGACTTAAAAGTTGAATCTTAAAATATTGAAGAATTTACCATGATACTAAAATACAAACTGAGTTATGATGTCTATGAGTAAAATTAATATTTTCTCCCATTTGCATTACCCTCCTCCATTGGTAAGAATTTTAAATACATCGTTTATCGAGTAGATATTTGCTGGATATTATGTATTCTTAACGTACCACATAAATTTATCGCCCTAGCTATGCTATCGCTATAAATTCCCTGAGGTCCATTATTTACAAATGTTACAAATTGAAAGTGATTAGAGGGCCACACAGCATCCCAGAGATATACGCTCTAAGAATATTTAAAACATTTTTCGATTCTCGCTTCCGGATGCCAAGTAGACGAGGACAGATTTTGGGATATGCTCGAACTGGCGCTGGGCATTTAATTTTGAAAACCATAGCTTAAACGCTATGCCGGACTAAAGGGAACAGTTTTTCAAACATAAATAACCTTTTGGTCTACCCCCTCAAGCATATTTCTAATTCTGCCTCAGAGCACTTCGAAAAGAAGTTCAACGAGTCACCGGGTCCGGGTTCATGATATTACCGCAGAAAATGTTGGACTTGTGCCAATGGTACTACATCTACGACATATTGTTTGCGCGAATAACATAGTGCTGCAATTGAATTTGGGTATCCAATTCGATGTGGAATTATTCATACACGAACTACACAAATCTCTATTTATCATGCGGCCAAATTGCAATGTTGCAATTTACGATTTTCATGTTGCCAACTTCACAGAAATCGTTGAATCGGCCCGGTTGGCAGGATGACAAAACGAAAGTTTTCTCCCAGTTTTTATAAAGTTGGAACAAATGAATTAAATTCGCGAAGGAAATTTACATCTACACACATTACCTTTAAGAACTGGGACAATCATTTGTCCCACTTTAAGATATGAATTTACGTGGCTACATAAAATGTAAATCTTTGGCACGCGTTTTATGTTGTTAGACTATATAAAAGCTTAGCATCTTTCTAGTTCCGGTAATTCCTATGAAAAAACCATAGCAGATGACTCGGGGCTCTCTCCTCCCACTAAGCCAAGTCTTAGTTAAACATAAACCTTCAAAACAAAATTCGGTCAGGTCCAAGAGAAGTCGAGTCCAGTTACATTATAGCAGTAGAAGTAAATTGATTGATTGAATGATTACTCGACCAAATGTCAGGGTTAATCACTGCATCAAATATTATGTTTGGAACAAGGATCTTAAAAGAAGCAGAAAAAACAGACCCCACTGTCCACGCTGCGCGTGAATTCGTCTGCAAACAATCGAGTTCCGGTCAGCTCCATTATATAATGAAATCAGAGAAACAACCTCATTCTTGGTGGTATCGCGATGAACCAGCTGGTGCAAATGGCGTAAAGCAGAAGCTCTGAATCGTCTCCACGAATATGAATATTCCAGAAAATCTTTAAATAGCGAAGCTTTAGCTGTGATAAGGCCTGTATATTAAAGAAAAGAACTCTTGATAAGATGCTTGGGATCAAAAATCCAAAATCCCAACGAGTCACTAAACTCGTTCATTTGGACGTTTTCGTTTTCGAAATATTTCCACTCAGGTACCAAGGTGGTCCAAATGTTGACACATTTGGCTGTAATAATATTCAGCCAATGTCAACGAGGAATTCTGAGTCTTATGAACACTCGCGGAATCACAATCGGACAAAATGCCCAAGCCTATGCCAGCAGGCGAGACAACGCGTGCAGACAGCAATCTGAATGACGCACTTGCGAGGTAGGATTGAAAATCGCGAACAACAATCGATCCTGCAAGATTTCTACGAAGAGGAGGAAGGTCCATTCTGCTGTCCAAGAATAGTAGACTAATGGTGAGCTCGATTATCTCAGTGTCATACGTACTTGAAACTTTGAACGATTTTTTCCTTTCATACCAATGGATCAGCCGGAATCATTAACTCAGGCCGATTATCTTTTATTTGTATATGTTCTTTGCAGGCGCTGTATCTCCAAAAATAACGTCCAATATAGCCTCCAAAACGTGCCAATATAGCCTCCAAAATGTTGAGGGTCTGGCTATTTGTGCAGCCTACAAACCTAAGGGAGCGCGTCTCCTTTGGAGAAATATAGGTAAGGGCCACACGACAATAAGGGAGATACTTGAAGCCACACCTGAGTTGGCAGTGGTAACCGATCAGATGTCGTCACAATTCTCACCATTCCAACGATCTTCTAATACGGGTAGAACTAGTATGGGGAATACAGATGGATCCAAGACTTAATTGGGCGTTGGAGCAGGGGTCTGGAGTAACTCCCCTCGCTTCAGTTCATCACTGAACCTGGGAAAGTAAACCACGGTATTCCAGGCTGAGATTTTTGCTGTTTTAACGTGTGCTTACGAGAACCTCAAAAGAGCTTATAAGAATAAGAACATCTTCATCTTCTCGGATAGCCAAGTCGCAATTAAAGCAATTGCTTTAACTATCACCAGGTCTAAGCTGTTGTGGGAATGCCAACGGAGTAGAACTTTGTAGAGCTAATCAAGTCAACTAGGTTTGGATACCGGGACATCAGGTCTGCACTGGGAACGAAAAGCCAGATGAACGGCTAAAAGGCTGATAGCAGACCGTACAAGTGAGAAGCATAGGAATAACATTGAGAGGTACGCTCACTCAAGGACCCTTATACCTTCGCCAGGCAGACCCAGGAAGATCCTCAAGCTGTTCAGGTTGTATTTCAGAACTCTGGCTGGATTGCTTTAGATTTAGCCTATTCGGAAAACCACACCTGGTACCGAGTGAGCCAACTGCAGGTGCTGTTGAACCTTTTCGAAGGGACAAGCTTGTTGGAAGGAGTTGAAAAGGTTAGCACAATAGTAGTGTCGCAGCGCTTAAGGACCTATCACCTTCAGTTCAAACCAATTAAAACTAGATGGAATTCGAGGTTATGTGTTTTCTTCTATAGTGCCTTGTTTTGAAATTCTCTCTTATTAACAGGTTTTGTTGGATGTTTTGAGTTTATTGATTCCGCTTCTCTTTCCATACTACCACCTCTAATATACCGGCTTTTGGTTATCAAAATTAAATTAAATTGGTAAAATATGCATAACGTCGTGCTCACTTGTATTTACTTTGAAGTCATAAGTTAAATATGGAAAACCGCGTTTACCTTTTAATGCTTTTATACATCCGTTACGTATATCAAAGCAGTTAAGCACTTCTAAAAATATGTACAATGTTCAAAGTAAGTAAACGCTTGACATAATTAAGAGTTCGTCACCTGCAAAATGTTTACGGAAGCCACCCACCTCTAGCCTTGTTAATATCAAGAAAATGGTGTTTGTAAACAAGACTCAGTTTCTTAGTTGAATCATCTAATTGAACGGATGAAACTGACAGTATATTTTTCATTTCAATCCGCTACACGCCATTAGCACTTAGTTTCAACATAAATCGAGATGAAAAGTAAAAATTATTTGGCCCGAAGAGATTATTGTCGTCTGCAGAAATGTCTTCGTTAACACTTGAGAAAGAATTTCTGCCAACTTCTTAGGCTTAATAATTTTGTCGCTTTTACGAAAAGTCCAATTAAAATTTAATTAAAGCCTAAGCGTAATGGATCTTAATCAATCTTTTACTTGAGCTTCTAAAACTGGGAGTTAATTATATCTACGTTACATCACTTGACAGTTTATTATTAGATTATTAGGCGGGGTAATGACACCTTGGTGTAACTTGAATTGAGGATATTCATAAAAAATTTCTCAAATATTGCTGAACTTTGGAAGAATTGAAGCAACCATATTTTATGGGCAGAGACTTCAAAAGGCAAAAGGAATATATTACCAGTGTTTATTACCTATACAAAAATACAAAGTGCTGTTTAGCTGATACTTATAAGTACACTTACCACCCGAAGAGCTATTTCAGGTGTCTATCATTAGTTTACGGTCACGGTGGCATAGGAATTTCTTTTTCATCTTCTCTGTTTTCTCAGTGATTTATTTTTAGGTGACATTTCGATTGAATTAGGACGGGACTCATTTTCGAAGTAGGTAAAACGGTGCAAAGGACAAGGTCAATGGCGGTTATTTTCGATCCTAAATACAATAAACTAACAATCGAATGAAACTCATTTCAATAAATGAAATCAATATTGTGGAAAGCCAAATATAGCCTATGATTCGTATTCTAGGTGGATAGAAACTGTTTGCAAAGATTAACTCAAACCTGTAAAACTGAAAAAACAACCCGACAACTCATAGAAAAAGGAAAATGGAAATGGCGCGATGGCCTGTAAAATTACGCACATTTCGGAAAGTGTTCCACGTTTTAGCGAAAGTGCGAGATTCTTTTCAGGAATTTTTTATAGCAGTTTATTGACCCGGCAACAAGTGCCTGTTGAGTTTTTTTTTGTGTGTGCTCCACCCATGATGGATTTGATGAGACAAAAATAAATCAAATTTTAAGTAAATCACTTACATTTATTACAACGGAATCTATCTTAAGCTTAATGGCATAAGGACACGCTGGTATTGTAAGATTCACGACAGGAACTGTTTTATTACGATTCCAATAAATTTCCAATTTTGTGAATTTGGACTGATAATGATTGTTGTTTTTATGGTTTGTCGTGTCAATTATGATTATTAATGAATTTTTGTTGAGAGCCGTTGCGGTTCGTTGAACTTAGTTTACAGGAAGCTTTTATAGAATAAAATGGGTTCAGGATGTGATAAAGAAAACGGCGAATTCAACCGGCCTGGACCATTGAAGAAACGCAGAGTACATTAATAGATTGATAGTTAGCAATAGTAGATTATGTCTGCAGCGAAAACAGTGAAAAATACGACGTAGTTGGTCAACATTTAAAAAACTGATTTCTTTTTAGTCTTCCGTATAATAATTGAAAAAACGAAACACTTCGGTGTCCATCTGTCACAGGCATAAATATTTTAAATTTTAACCAGGTAATAGGTCTGTTCGTTTACTCGAAAGTTTTTACACAAAACCGGCAGTTTTCGTCCGCACTGCGTCTGTTTACTTTTGAACTTGAAGAAATTTGACAGTCGAGTAATTTCCCTTTTTACACAAATTTTACACACACTGATTAGTGTGGACAAAATTTTGGCAAAATTCTTTTATTGTTGATAACTTATAGCTGATTGGTGTTTGACAAGTTACAGCTTAGAAATAAAGATTAAAATAAACGCGGGGAACTGTCAACTTTTTTAGTAAATTGTTAATCATATCTTTGCACTGAAATTTACTTTTGACAGTTCTTCAGTTGCCATCAATTTACCCAAAAAGCGTCTGTTTGCATTTTCATCCCCTCCACCAGAAGAACATTTTTACTTACTTTTTACCCACGCTTTTTAACACAAAAGTACTGTGTTCATTTAGCAGCGACCGAACGGGGAAATTTTCACGGCTAAAATTTTGACCACAAAGTTATTTGTTTTGAACTATAAGTGGCTGCTTTTGACAATCAGCTGTCGTGCATTTAAGATTTTACATTATGTCCTTTGTAATTTATATTTTAATATTCTTTAACAATAGAAGTCGTCGTGGAGTAAGTGATAACGTGTTGGTCTACCAATCCGGTGGGCCCAGGTTTGAATCCCACTGGCAGCGACCCTTGGTTGTTTTCTATTTACAACAGGTTATGATTAAAAACGGCCATGGGGGTTGCAGTGAAAAATGCCAGCGGTTCGGAATCCACTCCACAGGTGGACTTCTTCTCCTACCCCATGCCCCACAAGGGGTTACGGGAACTAGAGAAAGATATACGCACCGGGTTTTTTACGATACGGCCAAATCCTAGTGAACAACCCTTTAATGCGTTAGCATGGCTTTGGCCGGAAAAGATTAGGGTAAAGAAAGTGAGGAAACTTGAATGTCTTGTTTTTGCATTGCTGCGAGTTAGACAACAGCCCAGAGATAGAGTGGATTTTTTAATTTCTTATTAAAAACCCACGGGGAGATCTGGTCACAAACCCGGGAACCGGTGGTCGTGCCGCTCAAGCAATTAATCCAACTGCGTCTCTGTTCGTGTGCTCCGCCCGTTGCGAGAAAGCGAGCAAATGTTCCCGGTAGTAACAAGCACGCTCCCGCTACAGGCCCAAAAATTGAAAAATACGCCCGCCACATGGGTATGCACGCTAACGCTACAGGCACAAAAATCTTAAAAATACTTTCGCCATAAATGTACGCTTCTATTACTGCGTTCACACATTCGAGACTGGTGATTCACCGCGTGGGCTATGTAAAATCTATACATACGTATAGACGCGTGCTCACCGTGTGGCTAATCGCTCACCTGATATTAAAATTGTTCCAAGGTGAGTCAAGGCAGGCAATAATAATGATAACAATTACCTGAAATTTATTATTTTTATTCTTATATATTTTCCAGTTTCAGATATAATCTTTATTAAACTCAGTAAAGGTAAGACTCAACTGCAAAACTGTTGCACACAGCTGCTGCGGAGATAGTATTGTTATTTCAGACGTGCGTCGGGCTCGAATGAATTAGGGGGTCTTCTACCTTCGACGCCGTTTTTGATATCTTTTTTTCGAGGATTAGTCTTAGAGACACCAATAATGCGATTGATATGCGGTTTTTCGTGTTCAACTCGTTTATTCTTATATTTTTAAAATTGATTTTTTGAAATTTTTTAGTGTTACTGGTTTGACTTTTGTTCGACCTTCAAGTACCCTTACAAAAACTTCATATCAAAACGGTTGACACGATTCGCATGAAAGTTGTCGAAAACAAAAAATCGAAAAAGATTTATTTTTATTAATCCCGTGTGACTATCGTTTGACGAACGGAATTTTAAAAATTCAAAAATTTCACAAAATAGTCGACATTTAATAAAAATGTGTTTTTTCATGTTTTTAGGGTCAAAAACAGCTGTAAAAATTAAAAATTTTCAAAAAGCCTTCGTCAGACGATAGCGACATATTTTTCAAAGATTTTGATAAAAGATTTGAGTTAATTGATCAATTATTTTTCGTGATATCATGTTAACCAGTTGCAAAAACGCAAACGGGAAATCTCATTTAAGGATGTTCATACATGAACCTTGGACGAAAAGTTACTTACGACCAATCTGCAATGTCTTCTTGTTGGAGAAGAAACTCACGTTGTGCTACTTGCTGTTCTCGTTGTTCAATCCGAGCCCTTTTTGCAGTGTCGGATGTTCTTGGTATGTCCTCGTAAAACAAGTTTCCGGGCTGCCGCGACAGAGCGTTACAAAAACGGCACGCGGAACTGTGTTTGACAGTCTCTGACATCCCGATATAATAAGAATTCCGTTATATAATTTCCCGGGTATGTTCCTGACATGTTCTAGATTAGAAAAATGCAAAAAAAAGAAATTTCGATTTTTTGAAACAAACAAGGTAGAAGACCCCCGTCATCTACAAATTTAATTTTGTTGTTTCTCCCAGTACAAATAAGACTCAACTACACAAACGTTACCGTACTTGGTTTGGTCTAATTCGTCCGCGTTTTATTGATACATGCCAGCAGCACGCTGTCATTAATAGTATAATTTTTACTCCGGCGTACAATGCCACATTTGAGTGCCATTCAGGTGTTTTAATGCTGCGCGTGCCTGTTTCAGGCTAGGGATGGGCGAGTCATATTTTTATTCGGCTTTCAAGCCACGACTATTGCAAAATCAAAAAAAAAAATATTTTTATTGCATACTTCCGTAAAGTTAATTTGCCCAAAACAAAACAAAAATATACAACGACAAAAGAATTGACAAACGGGACTAATAAATGTGAAGCAAAGTCGCCTCGATGAGATCAAAGCAAGCAGCAGTGTTATGCCTAATGTGCTTAAACGCATTCAACGAAGCAAGAGACTCACCGGACTGATCTTTTTAATAGAGCATAAAAGCCTTTCCCTTTGGCAAGATGACACTAACACTTTCCAATAATTTCACAATTATTGAATTTGTTCTCGTAACAGAGTATAATTATATTTGGAGTGCAAGACCGGAAACACGTCCGTCCCCGTCAGCAGACGCAACATAACCTCCAAACCTTAACGTCATTCACATTTACTTGATTTGATTTAACAAGAAATACATCCAGATGCCAGTTGCTCTGACTAAGCTTCAAAGAATCTGTACGCTTTTTCTTGTTCCAGTAATAAGTCTGTCCAGTACTTAAAATAGTAATAAAATATTGTAATAAAGCATACTTTGTTTTTTAAATAAACCTTTTCATTTTTCACTTTCGTACAAAAGTCAAAAGAATTAACATTTGCTGTATATTTCATGATTAATATTGCTTTAATCGCAGCATAGTAACATTGGAGACCAAGCCATCGTTAACAGCACATTTATCTAATATTCCTATAATTAAGTATATTCCTTCTTCCCTTCAATTTTTGATCTTTTCACCATCCCTCGCAAAAATTTACCTTGTGACTTTTTCATTACCCTTAAGATCTGTTCAGCAATTTATAAAGGATTTGCAGTATTAAGATGAAATTCGTCTACCTTATTTTCAGTTCTTTAGCGATTTACTGAGGATTGAGTAAAAGGCGGATGAAAAAGTAAAGGAAAAAGGGAACCCTGCCAAGTCAAAGAAACCTAGTTTTATAAGCCTTTCACATCCACTCGAGACTTGATGTAGGGTTCTCTGTAACACAAAACAAACTCGAAACGAACAACTTCTACGTGTATGAAATTGTGCTTTGATTATAATTTGCAGAGTTTTTTTTCAGAACGTGTTCCCTTTTGCTTGCTATTTGCAGCCAAGTGCTGCTTCTGTTCTGGTTTGGATCGTATTTCCCCTCAAAATTAAATTTAAGCTCATTTGAATGCAAACTGAATAATATTTGGTTGTTTTGCAAAGCGGATACAACTTCAAGTGAATTTATGAACAATACGAACTAGATGTTGGTGATTTGCAGATAACTTCATTCAAGAGCCACCCCAACATGTTCCAGAATTTTAGTTGGGTAAACTTTTGACCGGGCAAAAATTTCTTCGGGCAGCGAGTTGAGATGGGCGTATTTACATAATAAATTCTACCTGAACACAATCATACCACAGAGCACGTTTTAGCAGGAAGAATAAGAAGAATCGATTATGAAAACGAGATACTCCCGTCTGAAAGTGGGTTAAGGCAAATTGCATGCTCGTGCTCATGGTTCTAAGCACTTTACATGGACGTTGAGGATGTATTTGGTGTTCATAATGGAAAAGCATACAAGAGAATAGAGTTGGCAAGGTAGAGCAAGGTAAGAACTTGTACAGGAATTGTTGCAGGAGCCATCAAACGAATGAATGTCAGGAACAGTTTTATTTTACGTATCGATTCACTTTTTCATGATATTATTCCAGTATGCTGCGTTATGCCAATTTTTGCTTCTCAATATACTCGTTCGAACGGAATAACAATTTTCAGCTTTAATTGGATTTTAAATTGCATATTGTGGGCGAATGGGAGGTTAACTTACCGATATTAACGATTCCGTGGTTTGTTAGTTCCCAACAGGACTGTAAGCGTAGTATACTCAGACTGTGACTCTGTTTAGGTGAAAAATATCCTAAGGCGGCGTCAGTAACATGATAGGCCTGAAAAGAAAAGAACAATATGTATTAAGTTTTGCTACGAAATTTAAACAATTATAATTAAGAATAATATTACGAGGAGGATGCCCTATTATGCAATAGCACAACTTAGGCAGACTAATGACATGCGCATTTCCTTCATGGAGAGAAAAGTTCGAGAAAATACAAAAATTCCGGTAAAAATTGCGGTTATTAACTGGCATCGTGTTTCACCAGTCAGCCATCTTATTTTTCCAGAATAGCACCGTAAAATTTCATAAACGATGAGCCCCCAGTATTAGCGAAGTGCACCGTGGAGAACTCTAGAATCTGCAGGGTATTCCAAAAAAAATTGTGCATTGAGTCACAATAATTTTACAGTGCTGCTACGTAAAAATTGCTGGAAAATCGTAGAATGTATAGTGCGGCAGAATATGCCATTTTTTCTTTCCAATTGCAAAGATGCCTTAGTTCTACCAGTACCACAAAAGTAGAGTCCTGAATCTCCTGCTGATTTTTGACCTAGAAACTTTTGCTTTTTTGTAAAGTATTAGAGAAGTTAATGTAAACAGACAGATACTACTTCATTATTCGAAAGATCTATAGTTGTGAATCAGTTGTCTTTAAAGATATCTTCTACGATAAGAAGTGCTATGGATCAGAACACTTTTACTATCTTCGTTTTTTTGGGATTGTTCGAAAGCTTTTCGTTATGTTGACCACTTATTTATTTAAAAGCTTCGTAACACTTTTAAATTTAGAAATGTTTGCTAATCAGTAGCTTTTTCTCAGGGAAACTAAACAAGGCTACACAAGCGCTATAGATCTGTCGAAAACTCTTCGAAAAGACTTAGAGTCTGACCTCGAAGATGAATTCCTGGTTATACAATACGAATGTCAAATCGATTGGTACTTACGCCACCTTAGTCTGGCCAACTAAAGCTCAACAAAGGATGGCGATCTCCAAATGCAAGAAGCTATAACGGCTTGCCTGCCTTTCCTAACAGGAGCAATGGAGACTTGTGCAACAGCAGGATGGAGGCAATAATTGAACTTACTCCCCTGCACATCTGTATCATGAAATCCGCTGCAATTACATCTAATATGGCGGCTAATGTCAGGACATGACTATTTTTCAGCGCATTCCTGACATAAATGTGTGCACCGTATACGTACCCCATGATCAAGGAATTACGCTTTGGCAAAACCTTCAAAACTGTCTATCCTGAGCTGCACCCTACAACAATTGGCCATCTATAACAGGGTCACGCTCTGTTGGATACCTGGTCACTTAGGTTTCGAGGGTAACGAGACAGCTGATGAGCTGGGCTCTCGGTGCCACGGACCCGAGCCCTATTGCAGCCTAAGCCACTCGTTGGTGAGAGCTGTGATTGAAGATTGAACTAGGAGTCAGCAGCTGTTATACTGAAGAAATTTCCCCGGGCTTACCCAGGCTAAGGCACTTGTTAGATTTTATTCTTACAATGGTACCACTGCCTTAAGTAGGGCGGATCTCAAGTTGCTTTCAGGTTACCTATGTATTTGACCACTGCGGGCTAAGATAACATCCGCGCCGGATAGTGCTGTCTAGTGAGACGGAGTGTCAACTCAGTTCGGAAAAAGAATAAACCTCAATGCATATTATGTCCTGCCTTTTCATGACAGAGAAAAAGGATCTAACCTGCCGGCGTAATTAGAACTGAACCAATGCACATTTTTAAGTTTTTAAGACTAGGTTATGTAATATAATTATGTATATAATTTTCTAAGAGGTTATCAACAACATGTAAAGCTTGGATGTAATATAGCAGAAACCCTTGCCATGCAATGTAGCGTCTTCTAAGGCTCCATTCTGGGTCCACTACTTTTCATCTTGTATTTACGAAGCCCAGAATTTCAAGATTCGGCTCTACACGGATGATAGACATGGGACATCGATAGACCGTTGCCTTTTCGGGAGGAAAGTCTTGTTTCCTTTTTTTTATTTTAACTCACTTTTCTCTTTTAATTTATTCGTGTTTATTATTTGTTATTTTTGCACGCTATTTTTAATTTTATTTCCATTTTCATTTAATTACTAGGTACTTTCATTGACTTAGTTTTTTCTTTGCTTATTTTAGTTTCTTACTTTAGTTTAAATTTTAGTTTAATTTTCTTGGCTTTATTAATTTCCAATTTTAATGTATCTCAATGTATTTGGTATCTTGTTACATGTGTCGGAATAAATTTGATTTTGAAGTACTCACCTGAAGTGAAAATTCATACAAAGATGGTAGTAATTGTGCAACGGCTCCTACAGCTTCATCGGCAATATTGATGCAGTCCGCTAATGATAATGATACTATCCTAGGAGTGAGACAAGCCCAAAGTCCAGCTTCGGTAACTTCATTACATCCAGCCAACTCCAATTCGAAAAGGGACTGCAAAAAAATAGATAAAAATATGTTAAAGAAAAACTTCCAATTATGACGGAAAAGAAAAATAAATAGTCTATCTTGGAAAGCGAAATAATGTTGGGTACCTGCAGAATATCTTAAATCGATTTTTACTTCCTCCGGGCTTCTTTTGATAAGACCAAAAGCTATCAACTACTTGGAGCTTTTCCAGTGGCCGGATATCTCAATCAAAAAAGGGGAAGTGTTGTGCGACGTACTTGTGGCCCTCAATGTCGTTTTTCATCTAGTAAGCTTTGTACACCTTCCCTACCTGTCTATACATTATTGTTGAATACAACATAAAGTGCCTTGTACGATAGGCCTCTATAGTGCTTTAAGTATTTCATGAATGTCACCGGCAAAGGTAGAAAATTCACAACCGCTCTGCGGGTCCTGATAGGAAGTCTTTTCTGCTTTGGATGGTATCATAACAGTTTCTGTCGGAGTCTAATTTGGCTCTGACAAGCTACCCGTAGGTTGACAGGCGAGGTATCTGAGCCTTGTGTTATGTGGTGTGTGCCCATTAAAGTGGGTGGAAATGATTTTTTGTTAACACATTTTTCTAGAACATTTTCGAAATATGTATAAGCGAAACAGAGTACAAAGGTAACTTTCATCTCTTCTGCGGCATTTTGTTTTGTTGGGTAGAGAAAAAACTGCAACCCTTTGCAATGTTTCCTTTTATACATCAAACAATTTAAATCCTTTATGTGCTTAGGCTTTAGGGCTCCCCCTAAAATCATAAAAAAAAACGAAAAACGGGAAGATTTTGGAACACGCTTGGCCACAGAGAACACAGCAGCATTACTGGAACACTGGAAGTTTGCCAAAAATCGATTTGCATTTAAATTGCAAAATTATTTAGTTTTTTATATCAATTCAGCATGGAAGGAAACCCTACAGTTGCTTCTTTCGTCCTATTTTCTACATTTACAGGAAATTTGAATTTAATTTTAATTATATTTTGCTTACAAGGAAATTTGATTAAAAGATTTGATTCGACAAATCTAATTTACTCGGAACTGGGTCGTGCGAATGACATCAAAGACATTTTAAAGGGTTTTAGAGTTGATGGAAGGAAAATTTACCACTTTTGGACTCCAATTTCTAAGAAAAATCGTGGCGTCTAAACGTGACTTGAATCCCGAAGAAAAGGTTGCCAAAGTAATCTGGCACACTTACTTTTCAGGGAAAGGGAACGTTTTGGGACTATTTTTAGAAAGTGTGTTTTTGATTTATGATGCCTGTCATTTAAGTTTTTCGTCTTGAAATATTATTGACAGCTTATGTGTAGCCAACCATAGTGAATAATGGGTTACATGAAGGTTTATATAATACTATAATTTAATGTTATAAGGTTATGACGTAAGACCATTCATCATACTCAAAATATCTGAAATAACTGTCAATATTGCTTAGCGACTAGACGTGTATTTGTTGGATCCCGCTCCTATACCGATCAGTCAAAATTATACAATCGGTTTTTCTAGGCTTTTAAATATTAACAATAATTTACATTGCCGCTGTTACTGTCCTGATTTCTTGTACTTCGACAAAAATGACAAATCAAAACTGAGATCTAACGTAAATAACATCAAATGCTGCATCAATATTAACTAGAGGCGCACTACAGAAACAACTGAGTGGAAAGCATGGTATGTTCTGAGTCACTCGAAGTGTTACCACCGCCTATTCTGTCAAACCACCGCCTATTCTAGATACAAGCCCGGGGAAACATGACAGTTCCGCCATTTTACCATCAAATGTGTCGTTATTATATCATTTATTTTTGTATCATAAATTAACCAATCCTTGCACACATATAAAACTGCACACTGTCTTAACCAAAACTAGAGAGAAATACTGATGTCATTGACGCATTCTAACCTCAATACTTCAACAAAAGAACCCAAAGGAGAGTCTTCCCATTGAAGTATATGAAAATTGTAGATGAGAATTTTTTTATCGTGATCACAATGTTCAGAATATTTGTAGGTTCACATCAAGTTGAGATTTTAAAAATACCTGCGAGAAATACAACGAAAAAGTAGAATTTCCCAACCTTTTCCTATTCTTTACAGTGGCAAGTTTTGGTTTCTTTGCACCACCAATGCTCAGCTGTTCGTGTCAGCTTCCGGGCTTGTATCTAGAGTAGGCTGTGGTCAAACTATTAATGACAGCAATCTCAAAATTTGATATATGATTCTCTATCTCAAATACAATCGGATTTTTGACAATGGAATTCAAACGTATAATATCATGTGAACCTTTAGCTTTTTGTGATATGTATTATTGTTTTGAAGCTTATTTTTGAAACTTCGAATTGACTGTTCCACTGATGCTTAGCAGCCTTCTTTTTCTGTGTTAGTATTGCCTTGGCCGAATGTGAATAAGAGTAAAGGGAATAAGGAAAATTAATTGACTTGTTTTTTGCATTGCTGTGAGCTAAACAGCAGTTCAGAGACAGAATGGATTTTTATTTATTGCAATTTCAAATGAAAAACTGCATCTATGGCGTGGCGATCGTGCTACTTAACCTTTGATTCACCTCCGTCTCTTTTTCGGAAGATAACTATTGATGAAGTAAGTTAGACTGTGTTGGCTTTCTAACATTAGGGTACCAGGTTCGAACTCTACTGTGGCAGTTACAAGATCGTTGGGGGTTGTGCAGTAATGTTTGTGGTTCGGACTCTACTTTAAATTGTCCACATGTAATTGTTGTCGTCAAATCGGGTGTAGTTCTTCTTTCGCCCTATGCCCCACAAGGGATTTCCTTTAAGGAAAATATTCATTTTATTCTTCCTCTTTTAATATTTCAATTTGTACTCAATTACTTTAAAAAATTTTCTTAGAACGCAATTTTCCATTTTATTAAGCGAGATTCTGCGAAGTAGCAGCAATATGATTAAATAAAGATAACACAACAACTGCAACGACATTTTCCTCAAAACCACTTAAAAATTTTTTTATAACCTGTACGAGAGCAGCAATTGAAAGCAATTTAATCTGCAAAGTCCTTTTAACAAGTTGCTTTAATTTCGCTATGAAGTACTTCCATTAAAGCAAGTTCAAATTACTTAGATACATACACACTCACAGCTTACTGACTCCACGTGAGGGCAGCACTTTATCCTTGTGCCATCTTTCGTCAAACACAATTACTCTCATAAAATAAAATTTTCTCTTACTACTTGTTTACGCAAAGAGAAATGCCTGAAAGGACAAAGTACTGTTATTTTATCAGGATATCCTTCGTCCTATAATGTTTGACATGAGTTAATAGCCCGCACCAAAATTTGTTTTAATTAATTGCTCTAATTACAGCCGCTGAGAGGCCTTCAAAGCACTTCGCTTTATTGGATTTTGCTAGTAAATTGTGTTAGCACAGTTGGGAATTTCTGAAAGCAACGTCGTCGAAAAAAAATCAAAGGTTCATTCCATTTATGACCTAAAAATTGAAGACTAATAAAATTTTCTTATGATAAATTAATAAAATTGTGATACTTTTATCTTACTAGAAACCGAATAGTCACTTTGCTTTTTAAAGAAGTTATTTTATGGCAATGTACCACGGTAAGGCCCTAGGGATTGGTGGAATACCAGCGGAATTACTTGGAGACAGAGTTGAACTGATGGATGAGTGGCACAATCATCATGCATGCCATGGTTCCAGGGTCAGAGCCTCGGTCTCTCCGTGAGTTTTTAAATAAAATTAAAAAATCCACTCCGTCTCTGGGCTAGTTCACTCCAATGCACAAAACAAGACATTCAAGTTGGCATTCCCCTTACCCTAATTTCCTTCCGGTCAAAGCCATGCTAACGCACTAGGGGTCGTCCCCTAGGCTTTGACTACCTCTTAAATAAAAACAAATTCGAAAAGCTTTTACGAGCTAACCTGCAAGTTCTGTGTAGTGTAAATAAAAAAAATGGTTCGTCCACGTTCACAAAAGACTGGTTAGGGTGTTAAAGTCCTGCTGGTCCATAATGATCGATTAATTCAATTGATTACCCTCAAGGCCCAAAAACGGTCTGCATAATTCGCCACCGCAAAAGATTTTTGTTAAAATCTCACAAAGATAACGTGATTGCCTGAAAATTTTCGAAACATCGAAACCATCTCGAAGGATTTTCTCTACGTGAAGTAAGATTAAGCGACAATTGAATAACAAAAGCTCTTAAGGCTCCCAAAGTCTTTGCTTCCACCTTGATGCCCTAATTTCGCTCTCGTCCTTCGAATATCCAGAAATTTTTCATATTATTCGTCGCGTGGCAAATTTAATTCGATTTACTTTACCTCACCAAACCACCAGAAAAGAGTGGCTGACAATGCTGTCATCTACTTCTGTCGCCATCAATCATCTGCTGTTGCAGAGAATTTCCAACCTGGTCTTATTTTTGTGCACCAGATTTTTGTTAATTGCATTCGCTCCGGTTCTGCTTTTAGGGTTCCGTAGCAAAGAGAAGCCATTATAGTTTCGGCCTGTCCATCCGTCCATCTGTATATATGCCAAAACCCTCCCGTCTCTTTCATTTATATAACTATTAATATGAAGTTTTGTATACGGACGTAGATTGATGGCCCAAAAACATAAATTATGACATTTTTGAAAAACAATTTTTTTTTGCAGTCCTCATAGTCTGAAAGCGTCTGAAATTCTTTTTCACTTATCTCATTGATAAGGCGGGCGGGGTGTCCTCAGAGGACTTGTGATTTTAACCCTTCAGTGACGAGATATTTGCTTTCAATGTCGTTATCAAAGCGTCCCTTTCCCCTCTAATTTCTATAGTATCGATGCAAAATTCTTGAAAAAATCTTCGTCCCTATGAAAAAGATATTTACATACAAAAACTTAGAGGTCCCTAATATCAGCAGATCCTAGTTTAGCTTAATCCTGAGCCATGCCATTTTAGCAGATTTAGATTTATCGTATACTTTCCTTTGTGAAATTTAATAGAAACCAGAAAAGCTGTGAAGATACATATATCGCTTAAGAACATTCTAATGCTATCATTATAGTCATGATTTGCACCCATCTTCCAAGTTATGCGTCAGTGTAAGATGTACTGTGGAGCTTCCTCCATTCTCACCCTGTCGGAATAGAGAAGACGAGCTTGGAGCTGATATAAAGCTTGGTATGGTGAAGTCAATATTTTTTGGTATACTTTTATCCAGAATTTTGGAATGCCCGTAATCGGTACGTTTCCGGATGTTGACTGAAATGAGTGTTATAGGCTTCGGAGTATAATATTCCATGTGATCAGTAATAACCCTGACATGGAGCCAGTACACAATACGCGGCTTCATGCCCCACGTTTCGCCAATTACCTTTTTACATGAGCACAAGACAACTGTCGCTTTCCGTGCTCTTTCTTGGATAATAGGTTTTCAGCTGAGTTTCCTATCCAGAACAAGGCCCAGATATTTGACTTGGTCCCTTAATTTCAGTTTGATCACGTTAAGTATTGGGGAGTTAAAAGGAGGAACTCTATGCTTCCGTAAGAAGAGTATCAACTCTGTCCTGTCCCTGTCGCTAATGATCCAATATCTTGGTCTTTTTTTCAACGTTTGCAATGCTGAAATATTGATGAAATTAACCAAAAGCTTGTAAACCTGTATCTTCAATATGTTCTATCACCCACACATTTAGTACTCCAGGATGATGGTTTTCAAAGGACATGTTGCTAAGATATTTGGATGTGTGCTCGAGGTTAACAGGGCAACTTCGTCAGCGCAGACGATAACTTTGTGGTAGGAGTGTTCTAGCTTTAGAAGTTTATCGATGAGAACCAGATTCCAAAGAAGCAGTGAGAGAAAGTGAGTATCACGAGACATGTATGACATGTAGGCTGGCCGGCCCTGGAATTTTGAAATTTGAATGCCATGAAATGGCCGGTGGTAGAATCAATTGCAAAGCAAATTCTTAGGGCAGAACAGTTTCCACCCATAGCCGGACGGCATATATGGCCGCTCCACTCATGAGCCGCAGCCGGCTTGACTGCTAGGGATGCCGCTGCTGCTTTAAAATTTAAAGTTTACATGCGTGAAATAGTTGAAGGGCTATGGCAATTTTAACATAAATTTCTTAGGGTAGACAAGTTTTCACCCATAAGCCGACCTCCATACTTGGCTGGTCGCGGAGGTCACGACTGCATTAAATTCGCGAAATGGCTGGTGAGTGCCAATTTTAAAGCAAATTTCATAGGGCTGGACAATTTCCACCCATAAGACGGTCGCCATACTTGGCTGGTCGGAAAGCTGCGACTGCTTCGACGGCCGGCTTACGGGCATGACTGCACATGCGTGAGTAATCTTACTCAATTGTTGTAGATCTGCTTCGCTTTTGAAAATAGTAGTAAATCTTCTACTACGTAGAAGTATTGTTTACTATATGTAACAATTCAAGGGAGAACACAATTTTTTTAAAGCGAAAATTCTTTTAAGTCTGTTCTGCGTCACGAAACCTCACACTGGAAAACCTCGTTAAGAAAAATGCATGAAGAAAAATAGTCAAAACCTGAGAAGCTACAGGCTTCTAGGTTTTCGTGATGCGAACGTGAGCGGCACGGCCACCATGCCATGGTCCCGTGGGTTTTTAAAATTGAATTAAAAATTCCACTCCGTCTCTGGGCTGCTGTCTAGCTCGGAGTAATGCAAAAATAAGACATTGAACTTTCCTCACTCCCGTTACCCTAATTTCCTTCCGGACAAAGCCATGCTAACGCCATCAAAGGATAGACCCCTAGGTTTTGGCGATATCCTAAAAAAAATTTAACCCGAAACTTGAAGAGTCACCATCTTCGTTTTCGAACACGAATACGAACTCGAACGTTCTGTAAAATCAAAAAATCTAGTAAATTTAATATAAGAACTTTCCCGTCGAACATGCGCATTCAGTTGTGTGCACTTAGCTACCCGAACTTGTCCTTTACTATTTTTGTACAATACTTCTAACATATATTTCGCTAAAAGTACTGAGTCACTGCAACTATGTAATAACACATATAATACATCATCAATTTGTACAAATTCCTAATAAATCAATCACAAATTCATACTCCTGAAATATGTAACTCATCTGCTCGTACCATGTTAATACACAATTGAAATCCCTTACTGGATTTGCATTTAATCAAATTTACGGGCTCCTTTATGGCGTGATTATGGACAAGTTTTGGACGTTTGCACACCACGTAGTGTCAGTCTCATCATAATTGAGATTGAAGACAGAAGTAATGAAATTTACGGTTTACCATTAGCAAGAAATAATCATAAATCGTTCATGAAGTGTTATACTTCATTATTTCATTTGCATGAGTGCGTTGGTGTTCAGATGGTACACCTATCCGTAATGATCTGGTATTTGGTGAAAATCGGTAAATTTTGGTATTCCGTGGAGCAGGTAAAAGCTCATTGTCATACAGTAAATCCCACTGAAACTCATAACCGCCAGCTGTAATTAAGTTCACACAACGTCAGACCTCATTGAAGTGTAGTACACACTACCTTTATTTATGTACATAACCTCAACATTTATTTTCAATTTTATCTGGAAAAACATTGCTTCGCTCCCGTCACCGGATTTCGTTTCATATTCCTGTACGCAAAACTGAATCTTAAGAGCTTCCTTGATATAACGAGCAAATACGACACTTCAAAACAGAAATACTTCTCGCAATTTATCCGCGAGATTAAGCTAAGGCACACATCGACACGATTCGCTGTAATCCGCCCATTTCCATAAAGATAAAGGACATGATATGGAGCCTAGTTATCTTGAAATGCTCCATTTTCAGCTGAAATTTATAGACCACTTAAGGAATATCTTTCGGAGCAAGGATTCATATACGACTCCTCCAAAGAGCCTTTTAACAGCAATTGAAAAAATGTCGTGCAAGGGCATGGATAAAAATCCATGTTTTTATTTAGTTGTTGTGTCTGGAAAATCTTATCCTTTTCGAAGGCTTCAATTTGTTTTCCCCAATCTTGCTGGGTTGGTTTTGGCGTAAACAAAATTTTTACAGAAACGTACACACACACACCTATTCAATTCGGTTATATATTACGTTAATCCATTTTTATGGTTTCAAGTTCAAATTTATAAAAAAGATTTATTTTCGGAGAAGAAACAATATTGAAATAATAAATAAATCTGCGCCGGATAAATGCACCAAATTTCTGAAATATTTTCCAAAATAGTCAGAACGCTATTTTAATTCGCGTCTCGAAAGTATGCCAGGTATTTTCCGCTAAAAATAATTCCCTAGCGTTTATAGGCGTGATTCTATATTTTTTTTTATTAAAGAAGTAAAAGAGCAAGAAATCATTCGCGTTGGGTGGGTCAGTGGGAATTTTACGATGTTTTGCATGTTCATGCGGCATTTTAATTGTTCCGACGAAATATGTACGGCGTTGACAGATAAGTCAAAAGAAAATGTTTTACATGCTTAACACAAATATCTTTAAGTTTTTTTTTATAGCGTTATTTTTAAAAATTATTTGGGTGTGGTTTTGACAGATCTTTGGTTACATCTGTATAGCGCTTTCTTCTTCCTTTTCCTAATTGTTTACAAGAACTGCGTGACGAACGACCAATTTTTAGGTTTCTTTTTTGACAAAAATGCCATCAATTTTAAACTCATCTTGTTAACGTTTCAAGGTAAAATTATTTTTTATGATTTTTAAATAAAAACAAATTTTTGAGCATTTCAAAGTAATGCAAAATGCCTAAAATAGAACTCAAAGTCAAATTCTAGAGAATCATGTATAGATAAATACATAGAAAAGATTAATAATAATAATTCTTAAGCAAGTCATTTATAAATAGAAGCGTGTCTAGTATAGAATCCTGCGTGACACCCGGAATAAGCTGTAAAAAGTCAGAAATAGACTATCCGAATTGGACTACCTTCCTCCGGTTACACTGAGCACGACCAGTTTTAGGTGACTTACGATGTCAAACGTATTACTCATGAGATTCGAGGACATTTGACATTCTGAAGCGGAATCGGAATAATAGTGAGATAGAAATTAAAACAAGGTTGGACAGTTATTGTATCCCTAGAAATTGTCGAAAGGACTTACATTCTGGTCGCTGTGTACAAAGGACAGGTTTAAATCCTCCAAATTAACACGGAGGCAGAGGATCTTTTGTATCCGAAATCGGGAAAAATGGCGTCGGGCGTAGGTTGCCTACGGCTCAAGAAGCACCACTCAAAGGAAGTGAAAAAGTACTTAGATCTTGAAATCTTCACGGAGGCTGCCACAACCCTTACCCTTAGTGTCTGCCGATGCTAAAAGTAGTGCAAATAAAAATCCACCATAGCAGATTAGCCTCGTCTGAGCTACTCAGAACTCTCAATGAAGAGGAAGAAGTCTTGGCACTCATTCAGGAACCCTGGATTTCAACAGGTGGTATTATAAATGGACGTCGTCAAGTCAAGTAAATACAGGCGGTTCTTTGCGCACAGTAAAGGTAGGAAACGTTTTATCCAATTACAGCACCAATTACCAGGAAAATGTTCTTGATGTTATGTTTTTCACCAAAACGGATAGCTGTGACCTAAGGTTCAACATCACGACAAGGGTAATGGTGAAAGGCACCAGAGAATTCAGGAACGTGGCAAGGATTGATTGGGAAGACTGATCGGCAGAATAATCAGCCCCGAAATAAATCCACAACCTCACTGGTGGAACAGTGATCTAACGAAAGCCCTCCGGAGAGTTTGCACATCATTCAGGTTGGCGAGGGCAACAAATGAGCGAGTAGAGTGAGAGAACTGCAGGGCGGTCCTAAGGGTTTTTAAGAAGAAGATCAGAACAGCTAAGAGGAAAAGCTGGATCTCCTTCTGCGAACAAATTCATAAAACCTCGAAGACAGCAAAGTTTAGGAAAGCTATCTCTAAAAGTACCACCCAAGCTATTCTGTTGTGTACCACAAATGGAATCTGGACTAAGGACAGCAGGGAAATACTAGACGTCCTGCTGTATAATCACGTGGCTGTACAGATGAAGTACCTTCCACAAGCAATGCCAGTACAAAGTGGAGATTCAAAACCGCAAGGTTCATTTCAGAGGACAAAGTCAGATGAGCAATAAACTCCTTTAGTCCAGATAAGTCGCAGGGGACAGACGGGATAATTCCAGTCATACTAGCGGTGATTTTCAAGAGCTGTCTTAGGTTAAACCTTATATGTATCTGGTTCTGGTGGTTTTCATCCCCAAAGCCGGGAAATGTGGTCAAGCTAAACCAAAGGATTACAGGCCGATTAGCCCAACGTCGTTTCTACTGAAAGCTATGAAAATAATTTTAGTATATTATAGAGAATCTTATTCCTGCCCTAATGTCTGTAACTTAACATGCTTACAGAAAGAGAAAATCGATGGACACAGCTCTGGCCGAGGTTGTGTTCGAGATCGAAAAGTCCCTACACTACAAGGAGCTAAATTGGGAATTTTTATCGACATAGAAGGTGCCTTTAACAGCGTAACTACTGGGGCTATTATAAATGCTTCTGAAATGGCAAAGGTGGATAGAACTATATGTAGTTGGACAGTCACCTTGCTAAGAAATAGAACGATGACCACCAAGTGGGGAGGTATCTCACTTAATATAATGGTTCATCGAGGCATACCACAAGGTGGAATACTTTCCATCACATTCCATCAAAAAAGAAGAAACTTCAGTAGTCTGCGAGAATTTGCTACAGCCTGGCGCACCCTCAATAAATTTACAGAATTCTCACCATGATGTATGTTTGGGTCTTCTAAGTTTTATTTTTTGAGTTATTCTTGGTTTGCTTCAAATGCTGTCCAGTGCTTGGTTAGTCTTGTAGTTTTATCCTTGTTGACAAAATTCCCTGAGTGCCGTCTCAGCAAGTTTATATCCTTGTCCTACCAAGAAGAATACGACTTTCTGGACAGTCTACTAATCAGACATCTATCTCTCAAGGCGTTTTCAATCGCTTCCGATAGTTTGTTCGCCACTAAGTCAATAGATTTAGCGCTTGCAAGTGATTCGACATTCGGTGGCTGACCAATACTTGCGACGCATCTTTTGAACTTAACCAGTTGGTTCTAGTTGAAGGTTTTGCGTTTTGATAAGTTGATAAAAGTACGTATCTTGTTTTCATACCGTCGCACAAAGAACGTGTCAAAAATTACGTTTCCACACAACATCATATGTACTTGCGTTCATTTAAGCGGTCGTGTGATATTGCCCTTAAAAGTCAACCCGCGTTTACTCCACCCGTATTTACATTCTTACGTTTTCAATGTCAACGACTCCGGTTTCCACTCTAGTTAGCATTCGCCAAACCCATAAATTAATTTCAGTACGTGATCGTCCTAAATGTGGAATCTGTCTTTTTTTCAGGGTCAATTTATGAAAAGTAAAGTGGCTATAATTCACGGTGGATTCCGAACCATCGATATTACGATACGCCATTAGCGTTATTCGTTGTTAGCAGAAGAAGTAATATAAGTTGCCGCCGACGGGTCTCGAACAAGCTACTCGCATGATGGAAAGCCATACATCACCGACGATATTATTGCAAAGGATACATCCACATATTTTCCATTTTCATCATACTGAAGTATTAAAAGCTTTTGCTTGACAATAAATTTCCCTCTAGAAGTAGCAGGTGCACGTGAATTTATTTATAATTCCACTGCTTACTTCTTAACGTCAGAATTTAAGCCTTCCTAACAAAAGCAATAGAAGCAACATCAGTTTATACCTTGCAAACTATTGAAAACACTTTTCATCCCCACCCTGCTTGCTATTTAGCATTCTAGCGGAGTTGAATTCAGTCGACCGTTTAAGCTACACAGAAGCACCACAAAAATATCTTGCTAAGCCGGCGTCGTTCTAATTCCTTGGCCAAACAATAAAGTGCATTAACCAGACCCAGCTGTGCCTAGAACGTATTTTAAAACTAAAGTAGTTTAAAACTTTTGGAGTTTTTCTGCGGATGAGGAAAGCTGAAACTTAAATATTGTCGCCATAAATTTATCCCACCACAAACAGCCAAAACCTCAACGGAAGCCATACCAAAATCACCCCATCAAGAAGGATTAAGTTTTTCCCCCGCATTAGACCGTTTCACTTTTAACAAGGAAAAAGTGATGAGCATGAGCTTAAGAGATAGGTAACGACCGGACTTCTTGAAGAGACTACTGCCACCTAATCTGAACTTCAGCCGAACTTACCTACACACCTGTCAACTTTTAGAACTTTCATACGTTATTAGGGATTTTTTCCGTATTTGTAGTGACACCTTAGCTCTACCCATTTCAAACTTAATCCAGACTAAGCGCAAACTCACGCTTTCATAAAATATAGCGGTCGATACTCTGAGGTGTAAGAAGTTTATTGCTCGATAACTTTTCCTCATACACCCTGGACAAGAGGGATTTGTATTTGTTTTTATTTATAGAATGACGGAAGAGCAGGCCATAAACAAATTAGAAAAGCAATTAATTGTCATGAAGGGTTAATGTGCGGTCTCCGTGCATCAATGTGGAAACCAAATTGGCTTCTCGGTTTGAAATCAACAAGGGATAAAATGTGAAGGGCTCAGCTAAAAGGGTGCTGTTTGTATTAAGCAGGCATAACATTTAGAAAATTGAAAGTAATTTTGAGTCCGGCGGTTTTGTGGGCAATCTCATACTTAGTGAAACTTTGATGACGCAGAAAGGAATACTATATTTTGCCAGAAAGACCTTTTCCTGCCTCAAAGTACAATATTAGATTAATGAACTCGTTAACAGCGTAATGGTCTTGTTAGGCCTGTTAGGAGCCTCTATTTCTTCTTAATTACTTTCGAATACAGTTCAAGTCTGTCGGTTTGTTTGGCTTCCGTTTCTTTCGTAATAACATTAAATAATTTTATGATACTCTTGAATTAAAGATGATGTGCTGAAGAAGATGACACTGATGAAAATGATGTTGTACAATCTTAAATACGTTCTTGCCTATCGCAAGATTAAACTCAATTCAACTACAGTTTGACTAACAAAAACTGGGCTTTCGTATACATAGTTTTGAAATCAAGCTAGATATTGCTGCTACTACACACATTACTGAGTATGTGCTACAAGCTTCTGGAGGGTCTTTACAACAGATTTTAAACTGTGTTAAACTAGATTTCTCTCTTGGACAATAGGAGGTTTCCAGTCAAGAAATACCCTCACAAACTGCAAACCTTGTTGACAATATTCTTACCAACACACACATTCAAGTTAATCGTAGAATATGATCAAGATCGAAAATTTAGTTTCAGTGAATTCGACAAAATCATATAAATAAAAAAAATTTAAATGATCCTTGAGGTATAGCGTTCTTTTCAAAGCGCATTCAGAGAAATATTATTTACGAGGACAATATGACAGAATTATCCCAAAAAGCCTGGTTCTTATTTAACGCTGGCCTACAAGTTGCATGTCAGGCCTAGACTCGGATGCAATTTCCATATTTGGGCTGCAGCAAGACAAACAAACAGTTATTTTGAAAATTGTTACAACGAAACTTTTAGTCTGATTCCATGGGATCTCTATGGAAAAGTCAGCTCAATGTAGTCCTATGACCTACAAATAAAATTTTAGCCCTATCGTGAAATTTTGGAAATCCTTCTTAACTAGAATAGTACGAATGTGAAACAGTTTGTCATCTTAGGGTTTCGCAACTTTTAGGAGCCCTAGGCATTCAAAAGAGTTTGCACTGTCATCCCCTTCAGTTCACTTCCTGGAGCTGTCAATAAATCGTCGGAGATCTCTTATGCCAGTCGTTTCGAGACTGTAGAAATAAATAAATAGTCACCCAGAAAGGCAGAGCACAAGCAAAGGAGATGAGATATAATCTTCTCCTCCTCGACCTTACAGGATCTTCAAATTTCATTTAACAGGAGTCCCAATATCTTCGCGGCAATGATCACCCCTATGATTTCGCTTAGGCTAGTTTTGTCAATCGAGACTATGCATTTGGAGCGCTTAAGATCCAGTTTAGGCAAAATATGTCTGGTCATATGACACGTAGTGCCATTTAGCCATCTCTGGTTCACTTAAATAGCTGCCCTCGTGATATGTAGCAGTTTTTTTTATCCGTTTGGATCTCTAATGTAGTGCCATATTTAGCAAGCACATCTGCCACGGAGTGTCACTTATACTGAGAACAGACTACAGTGATCCGGAAAATGAAAGAATAAATCAATATTAAATTTTTCTGAGATCCACCCTGCCCTGCAGTTTAGAACCGTCGGTAAAGATCTGCACGGATTCTCCGTAAGGCAATGTGTCGCTATCCCGGTCTTGTCTGGTTGGTAAAGCCGATCAAAACAGCTTGAATAGTTAAAGAAAACTGTAAGGAGTTTAGAATTGTAGACTGCCCCACACAAAAATTGTACCTACTACTTGCTGCCATCTACTGCCATCTACTCGCCTATCAAATCTCAGGGAAGAAGATGAAAGAGTCTTTCCAGAAGAAGCAAAAATGAGCGGGCCAAGATTGCTACCTTGGGACATCCTTGAGTCGACAAAAATTTGGTCGGAAAGAACTTCCCACAAAGCAACCCGCTGCGTATGACCCGAAACAAGGATATCCAATCGACGAAACAATAAAGAAACGCAAGCAGAGACAACTTGTGAAAAGGATTCTATGGTCAATTCTGTCGAAGCCCTTACTGCCTTTCTTATGAATAGAAATTATCAGAGGAATCTTCCAAAGCACAGGGAAACGGCCGGAACACAAGGATGAGGTGAATAAGTAACAGAGAACAGGTGCAAGAGACGATTGGCATTGTTTCAATAAAGATTGGATAGGTATTCAGCAACAGATGCGTCGTCAAATATTAGGCCTCCAGAGTCAAGGGAAGTGAGTGAAATCCTTCTCAAGTGAGTTAAATTAGTAAAGGAAATATCACATTTGAAAGGCAATACAGAAAAAGTCCACACAGAAATTGACAATTAGGAATCGTCACTCTCCCAATCACGAGACCTCAGAGAAGAAGGCTAGGCATCGCAGTTACGCTTCGAGTTAATAAACTTCCAGAATTGTTTAAGGTAGCCAGCCGGTAAGCAACGTGGATTTCATGATCTCATGAAAACTGATGATAGAGATCAGAAGAGGGTTATCTTAGGGTGGAAACCCCATTTCCTACCAATAATCCTTTTACAAGAGTACAGTATATTTTTCCTGAATGATCGGTTTCAAACTTAATTTCTTATCCAGGATAATACACAGATTCATCTGTGTATGCCATACGGGTGCCGCTCAGAAACGAAGGGTCCACATGAGAATTGATGACTCCATTTTCTTAAACTCTTTTAACTGTCAGTAATGTAAGACAAAAGGACACCAACACAAAAACTCCCGGTATTGCTTATTTTGTTAACTATTGCGGCTGGCTCGTTACATTTTTATATTTAGACAGGTTTGTTTTGGGCGACACAGATGCGGCGTATTATTCTTGACATGGCAGATTTAAATCGATTCTTATGATGAATACTTCCCTTAAGTTTTTATACTATTGTTTATTCTTCTTATTTAGGTAATCTCCATAGTAAAATTTATTAATTTCATAAATTTAAAACATAACACGAAAATGAAATAAAATTTCTGATGATTAATTGAAATAAAATCTTCCTAACAATCCTTCGAAATATATTAAAAACGTAATAAGTAAATATAACTCACCTGTAAATGATCCAGCAAAGCCTCTAGCCCTCGATCGCTTATCGACGAACATCTTAAACTTAACGAATGTATATGTTTTGAAGCTAATGGAAATGAATGAACAACGTCTAAGGCATCCTCGTCAGTTGCACCAATCAAACACAACGCATGGAATCCTCGACGTATTAGTGAGTTATATAGCTTTACCCTATCCTGGCTAGGCATTTGTCTAACTTCTCGACACTGTAGCGTTGGTAATAGTCCAGACCAATATCGTGGGCTTCTATAGAGAACGTCTCTCCATTTCGTGCAAACTTGTGCCAATACTCTTCGATCGTAAGGGCTAAAGTACAAGAAAAACTTGCTTAGGAATCGTTCATCTTGGAAAAGTTGCTCCATTGTAAGGAACGGCGGAGGGAGTTGCGGTATTATTTGTGTGTTGCTAGACTGTTGTATATGTGAATGATGATGATGCAAATGCGAGTGATGTTTTCTTATAGTTTGGGGTGTATTTGTTTGACTTCTATTCCCCGATGAACTGCTTGTTGATTGACTGCTACCCATCTGTCTACCAATATTGCTACCACTGCAACTGTTTCCGCTGCCACTCATATTTACACCACCGGAATTACTGCTACTACAAGTTCCACCTGTTGCACTTGATGTTGGAACTGGAACTCGCGATGGTTTTTCTGGACAGTTTGTTACAGAATTATTGCTATTACCGTGACTACTACTTCCACCACACAGAGCGTTTGTAACACGTTCCATTACAGAAGTTTTACCGTGATGATGTTTCGAACGTAGCCCCAGACCATTGATGCGCTTCGATAGTTCGGCAGAAGCTCTCTCAACAACACCCTGGGCTGATATTGAAGACATTTTTAACATTTAATTATTTTATGATTATTTTGTTCGTATCACTTTAACAATGATGACCAATTTCGATTATTCTTTACATGATTTTTATTTTATTTTCAAAATCTTGTTTTACACTATACAATTTGAAAGAATTGTCAAATTTATCTCTTCTAAGATTGCCTTCTTAAACAGTTTTATATCACACATTTTACACTGTAATGGATGACGCTCCGCAATTCCATCCTCTTTTTACGTTAGAAGCACAACATTAACAACAATTTCACTTTCTTTTTTGCTAATTTATTATTTTTTAAATATTTAGAAATCTGCACCATTTTAGTAGGAGTATTGCTACTAAAAAGTATTGTTGCGGTCAAGCTGTTTAAAGACGACGTACTCGCTCAGGAATGGCCCGAATGGCGGGTTCGTTGGGATAATTTACTACTTTGTTATAATAAATCTGGAAATAGTTAAACGCAAGATTCAAACTTGATTCAATTCACCTGAACTGATATTTTTTCAGGTGAATGGATAGTACAAGAATATAGTAGATTAAGGTTCGTGAAATCTCCAGAAGAAGGTTGAGCAGCAGATGACAATTAATCGTGCAAAAGAGTGAGTTAACCAACTTGTAATCATTAATTGAATTAATTGTAATTAATTTTGTATGCCAACAAGGTTTGCTAAATTCGAGAGAAATTGTAAATTGAAGGAACCTAATTTGATCTACGAATTGACTGACAAAATAAATTGATTGTAATTTTGTTTTTAAGTTGGATAATTTTATTTTAACTGGCAAACAAGTAGAGTTGTTGAACTTAACATACTAAGCTTCTAAGATGAATTTAATAAAAATTAAATTACATTTCCAATTGTACCGTACCAAGTAAAGGTTGGTGAGAATGCTCTGATGGTCTGGCGGCATAGCAGGGCGGCATCAGTTATGATGTGCCGCTATTTTGTCGAGGAGAAGCTAGACACCAATAGCTCTGATACAAGGCCCTGTTTTCCGGCGCGCTTGCTACTCTGTATATAAAAAATCAGAGAGCAGACTCAAAACGTGCACTTTGGTACGACATGGGGTCCAGGCAATCTTAACTCTGCACGACAGACTTTATGGTCATAAGGGTGGGAGCAGTCACTGGATAGTTTTTTTTGCCATCGGGATACCTTATGATTCGATGGACTCTAAAGCTGAGATGTTGGTCCTGTTATTTACACTCGATTACTTGACGGAGAATCAGTTCATGGACAAAAATGTCCTCATATCATTTGATAATCAAGCAGTGATTAGGTGATTGAAACAAACGGAGTTCCACAAATCTCTGACTTTAGAATGTGTTCTTAAACTCAATGAGTGTGTCCTAAGACGGAGTTGGATCAATTCGTTGAGCCACACGACCACTATGCCAGGCATCCCGGGTTCGAAACCAGGTCTCCCCGTGAGCTTTTATTAAGAAATTAAAATAATCCACTCCGTCTCTGGGCTGTTGTCTAGCTCGCAGCAATGCAAAAACAAGACATTCAAGTTTCCTCACTTTCCTTTATCTAATTCCCTTCCGGCCAAAACTATGCTAACGCATTAAAGAGTTGTCCCCTAGGATTTGGCCACATCGTTTAAAAAAAATTAAACAAGGTGATACCCTGTGCTGGGAAAGTCTCGCTAAGCGAGGAGCTGACTCGAACTTTTAAGGCCTTGAGCCATATGCTGCTTTGAGAAGAGCCAAGGCCTGATTGAGAAATGGGCCATAGGGGAACACTGGAGACAGTTGGACGAAGTGGACACGTCAAAATGGCGTTAGGAGTGTTATACTGGGGCTTTATTACTGAATACAATTCGATTGCAATCGATCGTAGATATAGAAAATTCAGAATTGAATGAGATTAAAAAGAGATATTGTACTTGCATCAATTTCTAACATTAGGTCCATTCAATTCTAAATTTCCTATATTTGGGACTTACTGAAGACGACACCTGTAGACTGTCTGGAAGACTAGGAGACAGCGGTGCATATAGTGTGAAAATTTCCTGCCTTAGCAAGCAAGAGATATACACTGCTAGGGAAACGCGGGCTTAGAGCGCAAGAGCTTAGCACCGTGACCTACAAACATATGAGGTGGAGATGAGGATGAAGTACTGAATAAGTCCAGTCATTCTTCGTTAATTTTGCTTGGGCAAATTAAAAGTAATCAAATTAATACACGCAATAAAAATGTAAACAGTGTGATATTCGAACCCTATTTCTCAGTTGCACCTTCCAACGTTGGTGAAGAAAATCTTCACATCACTTCACAAATAATTTACAAAGAGATTAAAAGAGCTGTCTCTATATAAATTCACTATTTATTGACACTTGAAATGGTTAATATGTTAATGTTTACATTGAAATTCTGAAATATAGAAAACTAAGTTCAATTGAAATTCAGAAACACAGAAAACAGTGCCTCACACAACGAAAAAAATAATTTCAAAGTTGTAAGAACCGCGATTAATTAATTAATAAATTTTACAAGTCACGTAAATTTTACAGTGCTGCTCCGTAAAAATTTCCTATGAACACATTAAAAATTATTAGAAGGATCGTAAAGTTTAGTACTTAAGACACGAGTAAACAAGAGTAGCATTGAGAGAAGAATTGCAGGAAAGAGTGAAGTTGCACGGAACTAGTTAACGCAAGTAGGTAGTTCCAAAAAGTGTCAACATGCACAGAATGTGCATGTTGACGTTTGGTTGCAAGGTCGATATCGGACTAGAGCAAGCAGGAGTTTCAGCTGTGAATCGTAAACCAGAACATATAAAAAGACATTGGCAGATTATACATATTCGTACCATTCAAGTTTGCAAGAGGAGAATAGCCTACTGCTACAGATGTTAAATTAATCATTCGCATTCAAAATTTACATGCTCAACGAAAATGACTACAGTGAAATTATAAAGATCTTCAAGACAATATAAGGAATAATCTTACAATAACGTGCAAGCTAAACGGAAACTTACTTGGATCTGTTTTTAAGGATAAAAAAGGAAGATCAACGAAAACCTAATAGCGAAGTAGCAGAATGTTTCCTTATCTGAATAGGGAAAACCACTTTTCAAAAAGGTTGGAAAACATGATTTAGTCATTCTGTGTACTAAATCTGAAAGAGATGAACCCAATTGTTATCAGAAATAGTTTTCACACAAATACAGCAGTCCTCGAAAGTACACTTGACTTCAACTACCTGAAGAGTAATTTAATGTATATTAAATAAGCTAGCATAACTTTCGTATAACAATATAAAGTGGTAGGATGCTAGGACAATGGGAAAACTTACGTCACATTGAATAGTAACCCACTTACGACTAACATAATTAATTATCAGCAAAGATAAATCATTCACCGTATGATATATTTGAATTCACTAAACCACTATTCTCAACAATTTTATCATTGTCAAAACATATTCTCCAAATCGTCAAGTTTGCAAAATGTTAGTAGAGGAAAATCCTAGGAAATTTTGAAGAAGAAAAATTTGGGAACTTGGCACTTGACCAATGTCGAGAATTAATGGGAATATTTTCGAGTGCTTTAGAGAAATTTTATAGCGAGAAATTAAGGTATCACACATGAAATTTTTTGTAATGTGTTAAGCCTTTAGAATTATGAATAAGAACCAACGAAAATACTGGTGTGCAAAACAAAATTTGTTGGAGAATAATGGCTTTTGTCCTTCAAAGGATAAAAGTCCTGATAATTCCTATCTATACACCACAGATCCAAAAAAAAATCTTAACTTGCTAGTGGGATGGCACATATTTTTAATAACATGAATTTTAGTAAGGTCCTGTGGATATAATGACTGACTATTTCGAAACAAAAATTAATCAAGATTACAAGCACTTGTTCTAATTTAAGGAATAAACAAAAACAATTAGTCCACCACAAAGCAATTAGCACACCGTCCATTATTACCGAAAAACACAAAAACAATTCTAGAGGGCAACTACTATTTCATGAGTAAAAGTGCACTTTCATTCAGTTACGTACTCTTTTTTTTAAATAACAAAGGATCCGTAAAACCGTCCAATTTTCGATTATGCAACACAAATGTCATGCTACTACTCGAAAACTCCTTTTCCGTTCATTTCATTAATGACCTTAGAGAACCTTTTTGATCCACAAGAATGCCAGTCCTAATTATTAGACACTTCCCTTCATTAAGTCAAGTCTTCATACTTCACATTACTCCTTTGTAAAAATTTCATTTGCATTCCACTTAAATCACTATCACACGAACAAAATTAGAAAGTGCACAAATTTATGTAATTACTCCACTACTACACCCTGTAATAATTCCTGATTTACATAATAACAAACCAATGATAAAGTAATAGACAGGACCAACAGAGCGACCACCTTAAGAATTAGTTGAATAAGGAATTCAACTTCTCACCGATGATGATGAATAACCATGGACGGTTTGAAAGGATTCCTTCACTGCAGAGCACCAATACAATCGCGTCTTTGGTCTATAAACATACTATAGTATAGGGCAATTTTCAATTGAAATGAAAATCAAAAAGACATAAAAACAACAAAAAAGATAAAAGATGGAAAAGTAAAACACACAACGAGAAGAAAATACGCGAAAGCGGGAAAAATCGATTTTCGCCGTCATCGGTGGCAGAAACAGAAGGACTCGACACTCGAGACAACGACTCTAACGCAACATGGAGAATGGCCAGGTTATAGATGGCAGCACATTTTCGGCACAAGCTTGCTATTTTAAATTGCTGAAAACCACCCTAAGGGTGGGTATAGTATGTGTTTTGGGGTGTTAAGCTTCTTGTACAGTGTTTGTATGAGTGGGTGCGTACGCTGCTCTTTGAAGATGTTACTATATTCCAGCAGTCTCTCGTTATTTTCACTTATCCTTCTTTGTACTGCATCATTTTAACATCAATTTTATTAATGGTGCAGATTTCCAATAAACAAAAACACAAATTTACACTAAACTAGGCTAACACCACATTTGATTATCTACTGAAAAACACTAAAAGCCTCAGCATTCATGTGCCACCAAAAAAATCGACCATTTCGGATAAGGATCAATTTTCGGACCATTAATCATCTAACTGTCCGCTTATTTCTTTGACACTCACTTCCCGAAAGAAAGAAAAACATATAATTTCCGAATCAATATGCAGAAAATCTCTTGTACAGGTAAACTAATTTATGTGCCAAAATTTCCCTCCGCGAAATTCTATTTTCAACCCTCGCTGGTTGACGCACGATTCAGTACTGCTGTGCTTAGCATACGGATGAAAAGCTTAGTTCACACAAGCGTTTACAGAAAATGTTTGAACTTTTGAAAAGTGTTCGTGCAACTTGCACTCTCTCTTCGCCATTACGTTGTATTTTTGGTTACACACGCAGAAACATAACAAACTAACCCTCAGCGGCAGTGAATTGGAAATTCCACTTGCGAGACTGACTGGCGCTTTACCTACCCTAAAGAAAGATGCATTTTCGAAATTTCCACACAGTGGCTTGTAAAATTTTTGAAGATTCTAACGAAAACCGTTACATAAATTTTGGATATCAAAATTTTTTTGTTTTTGAATAATTATTAACCGACAGCATTTTTCTTCCGCTGGTGCTTTTCAGGACTAACAGCTTATCTTGGATTTTATTCGCATCCAAAAATTATCGTGGTCATCTGGCACTACCATAAAGAACGCCTAAGTGATCACGTGACGCAAAATGGTTTCACAGAGGTAAGCATTTTTTATTCGATTAAAGATAAGAGCTAAATAATCAAATAAATTGAAAAACTTAATAAAAATTTATTTGAATATAAAAATTATTTATTATTTGATGAATTATTTGTTATTTGGCGCTCATTATTCGAATTTCAAATAAATATTTGTACATAATTCGATCGTGCGATATTTGATAATCAAATAATTATTCGCTATTTGGTGAATTATTTGCAAAGATTATGTTTTATTCGATTATCAAATAATTGGCCCATGTGCAGACATAAATCCCATATTTAGAGAAAACGATATAATCGACGAAGATAATCCTAATTGCATTATTGAAACTATAAAAATATACTTTCAAAATATACATCACCTAACGATTTATTGTTCGGTTATCAAATAATAAATAATTATTTGCAAATAATTCATCCCATAACGAATAATTGTTTGATTGCCAAATAACTCGCGATCGAATAACAAATAATTATTTGAAATCTAAATAAGGAGCACCAAATAAGAAATAATTATTTGCGAATAGCTCGAAATAAATTTCAAATCAAATAAAAATTTATTCGATTTAAACAAAAAAAATCGTTATTTGATTGGAAATTTATTCCAATAATGCCCATAACTGGTTGCGACCACTGCAAGCATCAATTGATTTAGTGTACTGAGCTCATGACATACCTACTTGTCGTGATTTTAACCTTGTAGATTGCAACTAGGTGAGGGCTGATGGTTAAGGGATGAATGACGAACTGTTGCGACAGCTCTTTACAAGTTGCGTAAAGGTCGGTCTCCACCAATGGCATATAGTCGTCGAGTACTATTTTAAATGTTTTTTACGAAATAATGGAAACTAACGTTAATTCTTGTAAATGCTACTGCAGTTAATTCCCCAGATTGAAGGAAAAAAATACCGCGTTTACTATAATTTTCAATTATATTTCTATCATTGGTTAAAAATAATTACCTTTAGGTAAAATCAGAAATAAATATAAATAACCTCAGATATCTCAAAATCCTGACCTGATGACCCTATTTTGACCTCGAATTCGGATTCTGCGCAGCAAATTACTTGAACCCCAGCAAATTAAATGACCCCCAGCTGCCCAACCGCAATCATCACCCCTATTCTATTACGACATTTTGAAGTCGGTGCAAATCAAACAAACCAAACATTATTTAATTTTTCACTTTTTAGTGTCTTCATATATACGACTCGAAGAATGCTGCTTGTACGAACAAAGCAATTTCAAAAGTTGCAGAGGGTTCACTTTAGTACCCTAACCTTAGAAAATTCTTAACATGACCCTAGTACGCCCCTCTTCTCTACGCAGCAAGAGATAATTATCGTAGTGAGAGAATCACCGTGGTCACTCTAGGTACAAAATTGTTAACATTTATCAATCAGGAAACGTATTCTACACAACCGAATTAAAATCGGGTGATGCTTTGTGAATCTAGGTGCCGCCCATCCTCCAACTCTTACCATAAATAGCCACAATTTTTGTCAGAATACAAATAGATACTCTATGCGTTCAGAATAATCTAAATCAGTCTACGCGTTACAAAGTTAGGTTTCCCCTCCTCCGACTCTATGTCAACATTTTTCCATAGAGTAGCACTGGGGGATCATGTAATACACAAACTAAAGGAATCTTCCAAATAGGTGTGTGAATTAAGAAATTATGTAACGCCACCTCCGCACACAACCGAACTTATAAATTTTTGTCGTCGTATCAGTAGGGCAACATATTCTACACATCAAAAGAAGGATCATCGAAATCAGTTCACGCGATACGAACTTAGACTACCCCTCCCCCATCCCCACCTTAGTTCCAAATTATTCTCCTATTAGCAATGGGGGATCACATTCTATACAACAGCAAAATAACCATCAAAATCGTTCCACGCGTTACAAAGTTAGGTTTCACCCCCACCCCACCAACATTTTTTTCCATTGGTATCAACCAGGGAACATACTCTACCCAACAAATAAAAGAATCATCAAAATCGGTCAACGCGTTACGAAGTTATGCCCGGTCAGACATAAAAAAAATATACACGTCGAACTTAGAACCTCTTTGTTTTTGGGAAGTCAATTAAAACAATTACAAATTAATTAACAAAGGAAAAATTTTTTTTAACTCAAGAGACGCTAGAATATTTCAACTTAACTAATTTATGTAAACAGTAACCTTTTCGTAACATTAATTTTTTTTAAACTTAATGTAATTACTAAAAAATATTGATTTGATTCGTATTATTAGTTAATATTTACTAAATTCTCAGCTTTCGTTTTACTCCTTGTAATAATAAAGTTTAACGAAAATTCAAACGGCCATCTTAAAAACTTTTGCCATACAAAAGATACCAACGAAGGGATAAAATTCTTTCAGTTACACCTCTGCCATGAAATTCCCTGTTCCCGTAGGTAGTACCACATGCAGTCAATTTGTGCAATTGTAAAAGTCGAAACATTTTTTAGTTTTCCACAAGGCCACAATTAAATTCTTGCCATCGCATATCCACAGGACTCATTACGTATTCTAATATAAAACTTGTAAAATGCCACAAAAGGAATAAATTTTTTCGTAAAAAGTACGGTTATTAGAAACTTACATTTATCCAAAGGCGCATATCTTTCCATTTTCTTTCTTCAGTAACGTAAATAAACACTTTTTGCAGTTAATACTTTCACTAATCAATAATTCTGCACCACTTATTTAAAACAATAATACATTTATTAGCAGATTTGGCGAAATTAAAAATTTTTATTTTCCGCTGACAACTGACATCCTCATCGCGCTTCTGCCTTCTGGCCAATTTCCGACGCGAGAGGGCTCACGATCCTTTGCTGTTGAATTTCGGCCAACTTCATTCGCGTACACGGTAATCGTAATGAAAATATGATTTTTTTTTAACGAATTTTTGTGGTTGAACAATTGTATATGATTTTTATTGTAAGATAGTAAGTAAATTATTAGCAAGAGGAACTTTGTATTTAATTCAAAGTTAAGAGAAAATGATTATTTTGTTTATTTAAGGAACAATATTTCCTTAAGATTTTGTTAAAACTTATTACTTGTGTTTTATTACTGCAATGTGAGTTAGTTTTTGATTAGTGATATTTTCTTTACTTCTTAAAGGATCACAGTGTTCTGTCGCAATGAAAAAACTATTGTAATATTTAACATCTATAGATATTTTTTACTACTCAACCACAGACAAAGGAATACAACGTGTAAGTGATTCGACGAGTTGTAAACATAATTTAAAACTCACACAACATACATAATATTACGAATGGTGTAGAAATCAATCAAACTAAATATAAGTGACTTGTATGTATAACAAAATTGTGCCCACGTAAACGATATTTCGGCAGAACTTCAGGACAATATAAACAAAAATGTTTCATCGTAATCAAACAGTTTATATAAACTTCAAGTTTTAACATTACACAGAAATATAAGGCTACTATCAACACCGACAACGGAAACATTATAACTCTTTGCGATCTTCGATAACTTTTAGCCACTAGACTAACGAAGTTTTTAATAATATTGACAAAGGAACTACAGCTAGATGTTACGGATTGCACAAATGCACTCTTTACCATCAGTAGAGTGCAATGCACTTTTAATTCTTCAGTTGTATGACTCACGCTGATGATGAAGCACAGTCATCTTCGAAATGGTTGTTTGTGATCCGTAGCTGACAAATTTGTTTATTTATTGATTTGTCTAAGTCCGGTCTTTTCGAGTAAAGTAAGTTAGGTATTTTAAGTAAATGATTCGTTATACTTTATGTATCATTTGGTATCTTGGTGCATATATTGTTATGCTTCTTAGGTACTGAATTCGCTACGATGTGCAACTTTGCTGATAGTTCAGTATTTTTCCTTAATCAAAAAATTAATTTTTAGTAAATTTTCTCTTTATCTCTAGTTCCCGTAACCGCTTGTGAGGCCTGAGGCAGGAGAACAACTTCACCCGATTCGAGACAACGATTGCACGCGGACCTACAATTTAAAGTGCATTCTGAACTACTGACATTTTCTCTGCAACCCCCTGGACTTTTTATCGTTATCTCATGTCAACAGAAAACAACCATAGGTTGCCGCCGGTGGGATTCGAACCTGGGACCTTCAGATTGGTAGGCCAACACGTTATCACTTACTCCACCGACGACTTCAACCTATCTTCCATTGGATAACCTTTCGTTCACAACTATAACGATCAGAACAGACCGGAAAAGTTTCTAGCTTACCATTAACGTTTAGTTTTCCTTGAATTCAATAAAATATGGATGACTTGTAGAAAACACAGTCCAAAGTACAAAACAACAACCTCCTATATAGACATGAGTGATAAAGCCATCTCTCATTAATTTTTTGCTTATTTCTGTATGAGTTTTATCAAAGAGAGAAATCTAATTTTACAGTAGAAAACGCCGTCTACAGCAAAATCAGATGTGCAATAAAAGATTCGAGACAACAATTGCAAGTGGACCTATAATTTAAAGTGGATTCTGAACCACTGACATTTTGATCTGCAACCCCGTATCGTAATTTGTTGTCAGCAAAAAAACAACCATGGTTCGCCGCCGGTGGATTTCGAATCTGGCACCTCCGGATTTGTAGGCTAACACGTCAGCTTTACCGACTGTTTAAAACGGCTTATACTGATAGTTGTTGTACACAACTTGATGCTTTAAATACAGAGATTCAGCGTAAACATCAATTTTTGGCTAACAGAAAGGACATAATACTTTGTCACGATAACGCTAGACCGCATGTGGCAAGGAAATCCGCAAAAAAAAACTTCCAGAGTTGAATTGGGACGTTTTACCTAAACCCCCATATTCTCTTAATATTGCACCATCGGGCTATCACCCGTTTCAGATCGTTGCTGAACTTTCTTGATGGTAAATCTTAAAGATGTTGAAATAGAAATTGAAGGCTTTGCTTCCAAATTCGTAAAATTCTTTTTCAAGGATCTGGAAAAGCTACCTGAACGATTGCAAGCAATTTTAATTAAAAAAAAAATACATTTTGGATTAAATTTTAAATAAAAAATGGAAAAAATAATTTTGTTTCCTTAGCAAAATAAATATCGCAAGTGTTATTCAAGAAGATTTTTGTTTTGACTATTAAAAAGTGCTTTAAAATTAAATTTTTATTTTAAGATGGAGGCAAAGGCCAGGGTATGCGTTAGCATGACTATAGCCGGAAGGGAATTATGCTCAGATCTCAAGTATAAACTTTTATGATACCACTACTTACCATGATTAAAACGAAGATGATTCTCCTCAACATCTTAACATTTACGGTGGTCTCATCTTTTCCTGGGTATTAGAAAATGATTCAAGTTTTATTTCCAGTTTCCCTTTAGAGGTCAATTTTACATCTTCTACAAGTAGTTGGTGTTGTCTTACGTTTTTGTCTTCTTAGGATCTCATCTAACCTAAAAGATATAAAATCAGTTAGGTTTCACTCAATAAATATTACACTCAGTATAGCATACTAATAATAATCCACACTAAACTAAATTCCAAAGTGGGCTAAAATGTCGTTTAAATTCCATTGCGTCTTATTCCGGTATTTTGCGCAACATAATTGACATTTTTAGGTCAAAATAATTAGCTGTGTTACGTAACGTTTAGGGGGTAACGCGAAACGTTACAAGAGGGGGTGGGGGTCAAAAAATCGTCAAAAACTGCGTTAGCTTAGCATTGCTTGCAGCAACATCAATAATTCTGAAAGACTAAACGAGAAGAAAGACTGGATTCAGCGTAATTAGCTGAATTGTCTTATTATTATTATTATGGGTGGGAAAGTTGTTTTCATATTATCTCGATTTTTATTTCAATTTATCTTTTGTCTCAATTTAGACTATGAACTGGAAACCAGTAGTAAATGCTCGTCTTTTGTGGACACAAGTTTGTTCGTGTTCAAAAAAGATCGACCAACAAAAACATATTTTCCAAGGAAAAATTTCGTTTATGCTGGTGTTAGTTGCAAACTAAACTAATCTTTTTCAAGTACTGCTGTTGTAATCACGTAGAATATACATCAGCATCAAAGACAATAACGCCTGGAAAAGACGGTTACACAAATCAACTTGTTATATTTATATGAAATATGTATTATAGCGGTGCAAGTTGAGATTGAATCTCCGATTTCTTGTGCAATCATCTTGGCAGTTATTAACGCTTTCAAAAGTTTTACTCCACATTTCAGCAAAACCTCATATTTTATTTAAATTCAAATTGTATTTGTCTCGAACTGCTTTTTAGTTCGTATCGAAATCGAAATTAGATTCTACGCAAGTCAGCAAACACTAAATGGAGAGTGTGCACACTTTGCGTTGGTATAGGATTATTCTTTTAAGTAAAAATGCATTTACTCAAATGCAATAAACTTTAATAAAGCAAATCAGGCATCACTCCCCACAAGGAATTAACAATTCAACGCGAGAGCATGGAGAAATTCTTTGCTCTTGCCCCAAGTCGACAGTATTCATAGAAAGAGCTATCATATCAATCTCGAAGCCATTCAAGAACTTTTCACCTCAAACAATGACGTCAAAGACTCATACCTTCAAGATAAGTTCAGCCGTATTGTGGGAATTGACCTGGTAAAAGCTTAAGCACGAATTCATCTTAAGAAAATGTGACGTCCGCTTGTCTACGTTCTGACATAAATAGTACAGAATCAAATCAGAATATCCTTCTGTAGGTAAACCTTGAAGGCCAAGAAGTTCTCTTGAAAGAAAATGCTCAGGATTTGTTTAAATCGAAAAAAACCGATTCAATTAAAAAGCCATGAAAATTTTATTTACAACAATAAATACAATTAAGTCAATTAGAACTAAACAATGAAATTCTATCACACTTTTAAATCGAGAATGTCATCGCTTCCCTTCTCAAGTTCTGCACGAACGCATCTGCCACAACATCCTGCCGAAGGTTTATTTTCACATTCCCCAACTGCTGGTGGTTTGAAATTAGGTGTCCATGGCCCGAGACTGTTTGTAGTATAAAAATCCATCGGATAAGCATTATTAGGTTCCAGATTATTTGGAGTCCACTCAATGTCTCCCAACACGACTGATAGCTCATAGGGCGAAAGCAAAGGTTTTTTAAATGCACTGCCCCAGTCAATTGATAATCGAGGACAGGCTACTTGTACAAAGGCGTCGATGTCATCGAACAAATCTAGCTTCTGTGGAAATATCTCCGACAATAGGATAACTGTTGTATCATACCCTTTTACTCGAAGACGTTTTTCTAGGAATTGCAATACACGCGATGATCCTTGTCGCCCAAGTGTTCCAAGTATAATACCGAATTTTTTGGCACATTTTGCTCGTTTTATCTGCTCCCATCGTATACTTTGCATCTGCTTGTGATCGTATTTTTCTATAGTGAACTTTTTTTCATACGGGTCATATTTGTATGCTGAGATTTTAGGATTTGCAATCATAGCAGCTTCCAAGTGAAATCTCCCATCTCCAAGATATATTAGAGTTCTGACACTTCCAGGAAGTTGCGGTGCTGTACATCCTAAAATTTCGCCTGGACTTAAAGGTTTTGACTGTGGTATAATCACGTCATAACCGACTTCTCGTAGTTCTACTGCAGCTGCCTGTAAGGTTGTAACAAATTGTATGGTGCTTACTAAGGCAATCTGGCCTGTTTGTTCGTTTATTGGAAAATTCAATTTAACCGAATCAAGGAAGTGCAGCGGATCGATTTTGATATCAACAAAAACATACAAAACTTTAACACTATCAGTTTGATCTACAGGAATAAGACAACTATGTCCATAATGCACTAATAAATCTGCACCTAAAGCCTTGGCTGTATAATCATCAATGCAACAAGCTCCATAAGTAACATCACCCATAACAACAGTGTCCGCATCGGTAAACTTCTCGATTATGTCGCTAATAACAAGTGAAAACATCAGAAGACCTTCAGGCATTTGTAACGCCACTCTCTTTGCCTTGAGTTCCCTCGTCCGCCAGATAGTTTTATGAATTTCAAAATTATAATTTGTCGGAAGACGTTCAATTGCTGCATTCAATTCCGGATCATCAAATAGCTCCTTAGGGATGCGACTAATTTTTGTTCTTGGCTTAAAAACCTTTCTTGGTTTCGCACGAACTACAACAACACCAGGAGGTGCTTCTGCTTCAATCATTGTTCAAAAATAATTTTAATATTGAATATTTACTAGCAAATTGAAACAACAACTTCTATCACTGAGAATCTCGTACCCAACTGCTCTTTCACTGTACGCTTTTCTTCGTTTTTCTTTGCAACTTGTCTCTACCTAGCAATTGCTCGTCCATGAAGAAAACTGAGAAAGTCACGTACACCACTTTTTCATTATTTTTACCATTTATTTCACGATGTCAGTTAGTTTTTTATGTTGAGTTTAAAAATACTAAACAAATAAATAATTTCTACACAATATTTGTCACACAGTTATGTTTTATAAAATGATAAAACTTATGCAAAATTGATACTCTCTAGAATGCTTGAATTAAAAGCACACCGTCGTATGGGGTCGTCGCTCTTGGAATGTTTTGACATTTCACGTGTGTCGTGTTATTTTTCCTCTTTTTTAATCGAACACATTTGAAGTTAGCAATAATTGAAACATATCATTGCCATTTCTTTGTGGTGAAATTATTTTAAAATAAATTTCTCCAATAAAAAAAAAATGTGTGCAATAACGTAAATCAATTAAATTAAATAAATCGTCCCAAATTAGAAAAAATCACTCGAATCAAAACGAAAAACAACTCAAACTCATAAACCAGTGAATTTACACTCGCTGGAATTGATATTCTCCACCTCAACCATACTTGTGCAGGCAGCAGCTTGGCCACATGCCAAGACGTAAGAAACATGATTTATTTATTTATTAGGATTCATCAATATTGATTACTTACAGCTATATACACATATATGAAAAATAAACCTTAACTAATCTGATCATTTTTTATTACGCTCCTCATCAAGTGAAAGTCAGTATAATTGTAGCCTGAATTGAAAGTTGTAGCTTTGTCTACAACATTCAACCCAAAACTGGTACGGTGATGCGAGTTATGGAGGAAGTCATGACACCTTAAAGAGCCCGACGGGACAGATATATTAAAAATTTTAACAATTCAGGAGAGTTTATAGCTCCTTACAGACATTCGAGTACAAAAACAGTTCTAGCTTCGTTTCGTCTATTTCCCAGGAAGTCTAAATATATAAATTCAAGTCTGTTAGTGTAAGAAAGCAAAACCTGAAGAAGCTCTTTTGACGGACTTGATGCGCTTAACATAAACCCCGTACAAAGGAGACCATACTGGGCTAGCGTACTCAAGAATTGGCCTAGCAAATGTACAGTAAAGAATAAACCTTCGAGGCGGTTTTGTTCCTCAAGGAGTGATGCTGATTACTTCGCTTACTCCATGTTACGCAACCAATTTTGCTCTGCGATATATCTTGCGATTATTTGGAGAGAATTAAATCGACTTTGCGTGTTGAGCCTAAACAGTTCTGGAGTTCGAGGATTCTGTGTTACGCTGATGACGCCAAAATTTTCCGCATTATTTCATGCGTGAATGACTGTGCACTATTAAATTCTGACTTTGACGCCTTTCATAATTGGTGTTCTACAAACTTCCTTCCTCTAAATATTAGCAAGTGCACTACTATGTCGTTCTCTCAATCAAGGAATCCAGTGGACTTTAACTACACCTCAGGCGATGGTTCTCTGAATAGACTTGACAAGACCAAAGATTTAGGGGTCGTGCTATTTACAACCTTTTCATTTGACGACCTAATCAACACTATTGTAAACAAAGCCAATTCTGCTCTGGGCCTTGCCAAGCAATGGTCTACGAAATTTGATGACCCATATATAACTAAACTCCTTTATTTTACGTTCGCAAGATCTGTTTTGTGGTATGTTGGTCCAGTGTGGTCCAGTCCTTTTTATGCGACTTAAATTAATCGCATTAAGGCTGTACAGTGTAGATTCGTAAGATTTGCCCTTCGTGCCCTTCTTTGGAGCGATATTCTTCGGCTGACTCCGACCGATTAAAACTCATTTCATTGTAGTCCCTTGAAAGTAGACGCGACAACTCCAGAATTGTTTTTGCCTTCGATTGCTTACAAGGCGCGGTTTATTTCCCCGAACTGTTGTTTGGGCTCTGTATTTATCTATTCCTACTCGCCCCTTGAGAAACCAATGCTTTCTGCATATTCCCCACCACTGCACAAATTATGTTATGCACGAGCCTATCACATCTCTATCTCGTCTCTTCTTCTTCTTCTCTAATCATTTTGAGTTTATTGATTTTCACTTGTCGAGACCTATTTCCTACGTAATTATAGTGTTATTTTTGATGTAGTAATCAGTATTTGATGAATCTGAATAAATAAATAAATAAGACCTTTCGCACCCCAAAAGTGTTGCATATCGTATCTGAAGGAACTCGGCGAAACACATACATAAGAGCTAAGCCAATGAACAAAACCTCAGTGAACACCAAGAACCGACAACTTACGAAGTAAAATTTTATGATTAATTCGATCAAAAGCCATACTGAAGTCGGTGAAGATAGAATCAACTTGTTTACAAGCTTCGATATGCAGTACTCCGAGAATTCCAATAGATTGGTGTGTGTTGATTTTCCCTTAATAGACCCAAGTTGGAAAGAAGATAAAAAGGGTTTTTAGGGAAAATAAAGATCCTTACACACCACTATCTCGAAAAGTTTGGCAAGAAAGATTTGCAATAGGCCTGTAATTAGAGATGTCGCTCTTTTTGCGTTTTTAATGCAGAGGAATAATAACAGAAAGTTTCCAAAATTTGGACAAATTTCACGACGGATACATAAGGTAAATAAGAAGGGACAATGACAAACGACAGACCACTTCTTCGCAGTAAGACAATCAGGGCCACTCGAGAAATTGTCAGTCAAGTTCGAAACTAAGATCCTTGGATTAAAGAGAAGTCGGAGGAGCTTCGTCATGTACGTAAAATCACTTAAGCTCATATCACAAGGGTAATCCATATAGGCAGCTTTAAAAAAACATTAAAGAGATTATCAATGGTCAGAGAGTCTTAAGTGACATCGTGTCGGCCTACCAATACGGGAGTTCGTAATTAAAGTCGTCAGTGGAGTAAATGATAACATAACGTGTCGACCTATAAATCCAGTGGTCCCAGATTCGAATTTCACCATCGGCGACCAGATTACGATAGAAAGGCCATGGGTGATCCAGAAAAATGTCAGTCATTCGGAATCCAGTTTAAATTGTAAGTCCACTTACAATCGTTGTCCCAAATCGGGTGAAGTTCTTCTCCTGCCCCATGTCCCACAAGGGGTTACGGAAACTAGAGAGGGTCATAATCACTCCTGGATCCGTAGCATAAGGTAAAGGGCATCTGTCAAAATTACGCTTAGAGTTCAGAAGCCTCCAAAACTGTTTAGGGTTACCTAAAATTTGTTTGATCCTATCTATGTAGTCACTGTACGTGTTATTGACGTCTGAAATGTTTTTTTTGTACGCAACTCGGAGTAGGGCAGATATCCGGAGTTGTTCCTTGGGGAGAAAAAAATCCTCAAAACCTTATTTCTTATGTTTTTCAGATGTCTTAGAGACCTATTAAGGCATGAGTGCGAAATACAGAAACCATTTGACCAAGTAAGCGGAACAAATTGGGTAAAATGTAAACGAAGTTACAACGCTATACCAGCCGCAACGGGATGATTCAGGCAGTATAGAAACCTCGCATCGCCTCACCTAAGTGCCTGCAGGATCGATGGAAAAAAATTGAGGTCAAAGAAGCAGGTGTCGTTTAACGGAGACGGAGTTGGTTCAATTGGTTGACCGGCACGACCACCGCGCCATGGTTCCCTGGTTCGAGACCAGGTCTCGACGTGGGCTTTTAAAAAAATTATCTATGGGCTGTTGTCTAGTTCGCAGCAATGCAATAACAAGACATTCAAGTTTCCGTACTCCCCTCACCTTGAGTTCTTTTCGGCAAAAGCCATGCTAACGCATGAAAGGGTTGTTTCCTAGGCTTTGGCCACCATGTAAAAAAAAAACTTCCACAACTTATTGACACTATGCAGAAAAATCATAAAATAAATAAATTTTTAAAATATCTACCTTTGTTACGCTCCGTTCCGCACAGTTGTATTTATTATTTTAGAATGAATTCAAGGATGCTGCGTGAAGATGTCATCGTTTTTCACCAGATTTACCAATATGGAGAGTTTATTCAACATGTAATTCAACAATTCAAAAGCAAAACAAGAGAAAATAAAATATTGAATTCATTTTATTCTCCTTCCTTTTCTTTCATTGGTTGTTCTTCAGCGTTAGCATTTTCTCCTTCTGTCCCTTCAACGCATTCCTCGTCATTGTCGTCATTTTCTTCTTCGTTAGTATCCGGCATTTTTAGGTCATCTCTTTTTCTCATTAAAATTGATGTGCCAGATATACGGCTGGCACCTGAAATTCTTGGTATATCAACAATTGATTTTCGCAAAGCTCTTCTTTCTTCTACAAAAGCTTTGAGTTTCGCTAATCGTGTAGCATCGTCAAGAATTTGTGGTGAAACGACTGGTTTATATTTACTTACATCAAATTCAGACGGAGCAAAATCGGGTTCAAAGGCAGTTCGTGTAAGTAATGTATATTTTTTATCTTTTCGTTTTTCTTCTTCATCCATTACAATTTCGAAAAATTTATTTCGGGCAACCAATAGTTCAGTATCGCCCTCTTCTTCTTCAACTCCTTCAATTTCACTCGGTACGGATACACTTGCGGCTACTTCGTCATCTTTCCGTGTTTCTTCTTCTTCAACTTCTACTTCTTCCTCTTCTTCTTCAATTACAAACTCATCCGGTTTGTTTTCTTGTGCCATCTTTAGTTTAATTTCTCGGATGCGTCCTTCCAAAAGTTTTACCCTTCGAGTATCTCTTTCAAACATCTGTAATAATAGATGTGTCCATGCGTATAATATTAATAAAAATAATCTCAAGGTAAAAGGTTGATTAAATACTTACAGCACCCATATAAAGTCGTTCCTTGGGTAGATTGTAGGTGAGAGCATCATCAACTTTTATAAGATGAATATTGCCAATGTGAGTACCTACTGCCAGATAATGTCCTGCATTTCCACCTCGGAGTGTCGAAATCGGAGATTTGAACATATTGATAGTATATATAGGTTTATGGTGATCCATAATAAGGTCCCAAAGGTGTAATGTACCATCTTTATGTCCAGTAAAAAACAGGGAACATCGTCCTTTACTCCATGTTCCACAGGTTACTTGAGAAGTATGATTTTTTGTACGTACTATTGGATTATCTTTACATTCTTCGGTCCAAATTTTCGAGCACCAGTCTCCGAGTACCAAGAAATTTTTAACATAAACCGGATTACGTTCAAGTCCTCTAACCGGACCGGACATTGTACGAAAGTTTGCTACAAGAGTTTCAGTTGGCGTGAGTCCTTTTCTGTTTCCTAAGAAAACATATCCATGATCTGTTCCAGCCATGAATCTTATTGGAATAGTATATTCAAATTCGAGTACAGTACAACCGTGAGCGCGAGATCGACTTTGTTCGTCGGTTTTTTCTGGATCTAAAATGACCTGATTAACCGGCTCCTCTAGATTTCTGGCGTCCCAATAATTAATTGCTCCACCCACAGATCCCGTGTACAATTCTTTATTGGATTTTGAATGAACAAAGCATAAAGCAGATACACCTTCCCTATGTGTAGTTTCTAACGGACTCACAGAAACAGGTTGTTCCCCAGCTCGGTGATCCCAAACAGCTACAATACCACTTGCCAGTCCACCAGCTATAAATGTTGAATCTTTCGGGCACCATTCTATTATCGTGGGTACTGACGGTGAAGTTAATGTAGACAATGGTTGGTTTGGGTTGGCTGTGCGAAAAGAAAAATCATTAGAACGACTTAACTAGACGTTTACAAAAACGTGCGATATCATTGTCAGTGGTATCAGGATCAATTCTGGATACAAAAATATTATACGACATTGTGCGAGAGAATAAGGTATTATATTATTTTTTGAATATTCAGTAGAGTTAGCAAATACAAATCGCACTGTTCATAAATAGGTACTTATTGGGCTCGATGTGAGACCCCATATAGTAACTTGTCACTGGCACAAGTATTGTTTTAAATTTTCCAGTCAATATTATTAGATTTTAACCAAAATATATGATAAACTTACTTAGATCCCATATATAGGAATCCGAAGGTTCTTTTGATGTTGGATAATGATCAAACGTGCCGTAGGTACCCAAAAGTAGATTGTTTGTACTCGGATTGAATGACAAGTTTCGAATGACGCGTATTTCTTCTAATTTATCGTGATATATGTTTATTTCATGGGCAGCATAATCGTCGACCAGAGCAACACTCTGCATATCCGCGAAGTAATCTTGGTAAATATTCACGGCATTGTTCTGCAAAACTGCATGCATTGCTGGCTATAAAAGTAAAATAAACGAATTGTTTAATATAAATTAAGAATATTGGTTACCTTTGTTAAAGCAAGAACTTGTTTACCCCAGTTTTCTTCGCGTTCTATTTTCTTACGATATCGCAAGGTTTGTTCTTCGTCTGAGAAATTAACATCTTTTGGCCATCCTCCTTCCATATGATGCATTCCACGGCAAGCCAAAGCCGCATTTTCCGTATTACATTCACTTAATGCCATTTTCGTGCCAAGCTGAGTACCTGTGTCAACAGGATTTCGAAGAATATAATCTCCGATTAATCCATAGTCAGAAGGTGTTTCGAAAATCAGTTCATTTCGGTCGGTGAAAATGCATTGTCGGCCAAAGTTCTTCCGTTGCCGGGTATAAATATATTGTAACCAATTCATTGATTCTTCAAAATAATTTTTCGTCTTCACTTAGGAAATATGAGATCCAAAATTGCTCGCAACTGAATAGACATTACGGGCGTAGGCAACTATTTAAAATCTTGGAACAAGTAAACTATTTAGACGAGATTTTAGCGATAATTGAAGTGGAAGAACCCAGGACCTCCACCACAAAAAAGATGAAACCGTTATCATGACGTGGTTGGTCCAGATCAACCTTAATGGGAGCAATGTGGCTACGGGCGAACTCGCCGAGATAATGGTGAACAATGACGTAAATATCGCACTGATCCAGGAACCATCCACTTTTGAGGGAAAAGTCAAAAGTATTTAATTGTTTGTATACTCTGAACAAAGGTAGGCCAAGGGCTTGTATAATTGTTAAGAAAGAGATACACGCTATTTCTATTTCACAAATTAGCGACTGTGATTGTATAGCTGTACAATGGGAAGTCGGCAAAGGACGAGACCAAAAGAAGCTTCTACTAGCATCAGCATGCCTTCCATATGAAGAGAATCCACCTCCCACGGAAACTCTGAAAAATATGGTAAGGTATGCAAAGGACAAAAGTTTAAGGTTAGTCATAGGCTGTGACGCAAACGCACATCACACTGTGTGGGGCAGCACGGACAACAATGACAGGGGTGAGTCCTTACTTGAATATCTTGTAACATCAGACCTTTTTATTATAAATAAGAGCAATAAGCCAACTTTCATTGGTAAGAACAGAAAACAAGTTATAGACATTACACTTGCGAACTGGAAGACTGTGTATGAGATTGTGAATTGGTATGTATCAGACGAGGTATCATTCTCGGACCATCGATGGATACTTTTTCAGCTAAGTGTCAATGTCAGAAATAATCCCCTGACCTTTAGAAACCCCAGAAATGCAAACTGGGATAAATACAGGGAGGTCTTAAACTCAAAATTGAGTACGAGTAATGTTCTTTTAGAATCGACACAGGAAATTGATGATGATACTGCTAACATTGAAGATGTTATCAGACTCGCATTCGAGGAACCTTTCGAAAACAGTATGGAAGCAGAGATGGATGAAATATCAGCTTATTGAAATGAGAAAAAGAACCAGAAAGCTATTTAATAAAGCTAATAAACACCAAACTCTGGGAAGCGTACAAAGCAGCACTCAGGCAATTCAAGTCTGAGTGCCGAAAAGCCCTAATATACGTACCGGGACACTGCGGAAACCCAGAAAATGAAAAATCAAATGAGCTGGCGCAGAAGGGCGCAAATGACGACACTCAAATAATACTCAACCTGAGCATACCCATCCAGGAAATCAAAAAATAAATCATGGAATAGGTAACAAGGAAGAAAAAAGAAAAATGGGAGGGATCCGACCATCGCCAGACATTCAAAGGCGTTTTTTGGGGAACTCTCCATGCACATGAATCTGAAAAGATTATTAAGCTAAACAAGGCCAAACTGAAACTTCTTGTTGGCCTTGTGACAGGACATGCAAGACTAAGGGCTCATACCTTAAAAATAGGAGGGCTAACTCCAGTGTATGAGGGAATGCGGAGAAGAAGACGAGACCGTATTACACGTTCTCGGTTAATAACCAGTCCTAACGCAAAAAAGGTTTAGAGTCTTAGGAACATACTACTGAAGTTAAGAAATCGGGTTACAATCGAATTATTATTAATTAATTACGGGGAGCAGTTGGCTCGACAGTGGACTTTAGGGTACGCTGCCGAGCAGGGTGCGTACAACGGGCCACTAACGGCCTCAGTGCAAGGAAGACACACATGTTCCCCCTCTTGTAAATCAACCAAACTATTTGGATGTGATATTTATACAAGTCAGTCTTATTACACCACCTACATATGTTTAAGCAAGTGGTGTTGATGTGGCTGGTGCTGGCGACAAACTAAGCTATTCCTCGAATTTCGGTAGAGATTAAGCTAGAATTGCAATTAAAAATATACCGTCTTTTGTATATTTAATATTTGCTGATGATCTTATAGTTCCGGATCCGGGCATTCACAACTTTAACAGGGCAAAATAAGATCCTCCACTTGGTCCGTTGCATGAATGTTTGCAGACCACTTCTCCATAATTGCTCCCAAAAAAAAGAGAGATCAGAAGGCTTAGACGCAAAAAGGTTTCTGGGACGAAGAATGGAAGTCGAACGAAAGAAAAGAAATTTAATTTTGTTGGCCCAATTGGTAATCTTTGCTACAGGCACCCTGTATTATTTCTCACAACGCCATCTATAACTACTACTACTTGATTTGTACAAAAAAACTGTACCCAACTTAACTATAATCCTTTCACATTTTTTCGGAGTAGTAACGGTTTTTTTTCTCTAAAAGGTTCATAAGAATAAAAGATTGTGTTTAAAAAAAAAATGTGTACCATTCAAAAGAAATGCCTTCGCGAGTTATCGTTAGATATAACAAACTCATTTGTCATTGGAATAATAATCTATAAAAGTGAGGCGCGTATATTTCAATCTAAAAATTCACCGGATTATCGAGGAGTAATAAATTTTACAATTCGTGATAGTAAGCGTCATTTTACTAACTGTAAATTTTGGGGTAGCCAACTAAAAGTGGAAGAATATGAGAAAATTTTTCATATATACGACGTTGTAAATGTTATTTCACCAAAAGTGATACCAATTTCGAATAATTCCAACGAACATCAATATCAACCGCAAACAACGACGCCATTTTCTTTAGTGGTTAATGAAGGTAGTGGTTCTATTGAACATCACATTGGGGACTCGAGTGTTTTAAATGAATTTAAATCTTTGATTAACGTTCCTGTGAAGCCGTTGAGTGCGATTTTGAATTTAGCTGATGTAAACGTGAATGGTGTAGGGCAACTAGTGGATCTCTTACTAGTCGTAAAATGTTTTAAGCCTATGAGAAGTGTAAAAACAAGAGCTGGTGATCCACGACAATGTCTCGAAGTAATTGTAATGGATAAGAGTCACTCGACGGGAGTGTCACTTGCTATTTGGCACAAGGATTGGATTGAAAGAGCTACGAAATATTGGAAACCACTTTCGACAGTCCTTCATTTGATGGATGTTCGAGTTGTTTTCTCACCGTTTTATAAAACAGTTGTATTGGGGCTTAGCAAAAAAACAATAATCGCCGAAAATCCAGAAGGAAAAGAAACAACAGCTTTAGTTGCTTACGTTAATTCTCTGCCAGCATCGGAGTTGAGCGGAAGTTTTGCGCCTTATGACATGCCTAATTGTATTATTTTATTTATTTCAATATTTTATTCAAATCTAAACTTTTTGAATTTTTTAGTGAACAATATTACCAGCGTTATGACGGTAAAACAAATTTATGATCGGGCAGAAGGTGACTTAGCTGATGAAAGTGAACAGTTTTCGGCTGTGCTTTTTGCCATGGTTACTAAATTTGATTTGGATGGATGGCAACGTTTAATGGGAAAAAGATGGTAATTCGTTGCATTTGTTTATAAAAATATTTCGCTGTAAGTGTTAAAATTTTAGCACTTTTTGTAAACGGCAGATAAACACGAATAAGGATTTTTGCGAAATGGAGCAATGCCAGATGAGCTTTTCATTCGACCAAACCGGCGAAAAATTTGACTACTATTTTGATATCAATGTTCACTTGACTGACCATACCGGAACGCTGATGGAGGGAAGACTAAGCGATCAGTTTGCTGAGAAGGCTTTAAAATATTCCGTTGAAGATTTTCATCAGCTTAGTAGAACACAAAGAGGAGCCTTAAAGTGGAGGTTTCTTATGGAGCGGTTTGTTGTAAAGTTAGTTGTTAAGAAAAAGTCTGTTACAAGGGCAAATATGTCGGCTATTATATTGGAAATGAAAGAAACTAATATCGATAACGTCGCAGAAAAGGTCTTAGTTTATTAGGTTGATAATGAAATGCAGTCTTTGTTGAAAATGGCGGAAGTTTAGTTAATTTATAATATTTACTTTTGCGGATCAATTCTAAGTTGTAAAAATTCAGTTTATTTAGACTTTATGGGGCCTTCAAGATCGTTATAATATTACTAAATAGAGTTTCCAATGACGCTATAAGGCGTCACCTGAAATATATTTATAATTCTAGCCACACAGTTTTAAAATTAAATGTATTCTATGAAATAATATATAAAATGCTTTTTTAAGGTTATATTTAAGACGTTAACGATTTTGTAAAGTGAAAAATTTCATAATAACTGGAAAGCCTTGAGTACACCTACTTGAATTTTAAGGTACACTGATCCCTCGCATAGCGCGGGTTCTATCTGCGCGGTTTCAGCTTTGCGCAATTTTTAAACTGTCACCAAATTTCGCATTACACGGTTTCGCTTTGCGCGGTCTCGATGTCTACGGCTAGGAGTTCTTCGTTAGAACGAAAGTATGGCGTAACATGAATTATATCAGCGCGAATTTCGTCTAATATGAATGCATAGGTAAGCTACATTAGCCCATTGCACAGATCTGTGGGGTTTACGCGAAATGAAAGACCGGCGTCTGCTAAACTACAATCTACTTTATTAAATACCAAATTACAAAAGTTGAGGCGATTCGGTCAATGTGAAAGTCGAACAGTTACTGACTGACAGTTACGATACAAACTGCAGACCCGTCATTTTACTTCTAGGTTTGTACGAGTGCGCGTGCGGTCACCATACTATTCCCCCTCCATTTAAAATTCTAACAATAATACGTAGGAATTCGAAGTCTTCGTGCTGATCGGGTAGTTGTTTGATGCGATGCTGGTTCGATTATTTTATGCTCTTTCGCTGGACGATCTTCTAATAGTTCGCGTGTGAGGAAAGCAGTTTTCAGGCGGTCGATTGAAATCTTTGCCGTTCGTTGATTAATCTTCACCTTGAAGTACTTGTCAGAATTTTGTCCGTATGAGGGACCATCGTAGGGCGGTTGACGGAATCATTTCCGACAAAAACGTGCGTGCAGTCCTTAAGCCAAGGCTGAACGAAGATTTTACTATTGTCGCGTGCCGAAACTGGGCTAGGGGATAATTTTCTGAAGCTCATTTTCGTTCCGTTGTCGAAGTTTATGTGTAAAAACCTCTCCCGGTATTCTCAATGTTGTTCCGAAAACTATATCTGCTGGTGTAGCCTTGATGTCCTCTTTAAATTCGGTTCTCAGTCCTAGCATAATATGCGGCAGTATGTCGCACCAGTCATTCGTTTGATAATATTTAATTGCTTATTTTAATGTTCGTTGCCATCTGTCGATTAACCCGCTCGCCTGGGGATGGTAAGGAAGGAGTCGTCCTAAGTTGTAGGATTCCCAGCATTCGCATTAGTTCCCCAAATAGAGTTACCTCGAATTGTCGTCCTAAGTCTGTGGAGATTCTCAGTGGACCACCGTATCGTGAAATCCAGCCAGAAAGTAAACCACGAGCAATAGCTTCAGCAGTAATTTCCGTTAAAGGAACTACTTCTGGCCATCTGGAGAATCTGTCAATGCAGTCGGCGTGCTCGCATAGATACTGGAGGACCTTTTGTCTATATGTGGCGAGTGACATTAACACTACACGACGTTTTTACGGTACTGAACGTTGTTATGTCCTTAAATTTACTGGTTTTTATGCCGCGAGAAACATTAAGCAAGCTCGGGAGTATTAGCAGACGGAACATTACAAGCAGTTTGTAGTGGTTATGGAAAGTTTACTTCAGCTTGGCAGACAAATTGGTGGAGCGGGATTCGATGACCTCAAGAACAAAGAAATTACAGAAATTCTTCATGCATACAAGCATAACGGTAGAAGACATGCTTCTTTTCTTGGAGAAAAATTACGAACATGACCAAATAGAAACACCAAATGGAGAAGGAGATGAAATGAATGCCCTAGTTGAAGAGGCAGAAACGATAGACACCGATTGGCAAAGTATAAAGACATTCACTAACATGCTAAAATCAGCTCTGAAGACTTATAAAGGAATTTATGATGAAAAAAAAGTCTAAAGGAAGATAAGCTGTTGTAACGGACCAATGCCCAAGTGAGACCCTGAAACGTGTCTTGTAAGATATTATTCGATAGGGCAATTAATGGTGTAGAGGGGTTCCCAACCTACACCGTTTTCTGAATAACCATAACATGGTCAACGGAAAATGCTGCTGTTTGAATTATTAATAAGAGTTAGTATAAAAAACGAAATACTAAAGTTGCGGCCACCATTACCATCAGACGAGGTTGAAGGTGACGGACGTAATAAAATCAACGGACCTCAAAGGGCACAATAAATCTGTACCTATAAGTGAAAAAAAAACGTTTTACATCTTACATTGACTCTATTAGGAAAATTGGGTAATCTACAATTATATTTAATAAAATGTTTACACATAACGACATCCATGTCTACGTCTTTATACTACTATCATTCTCCGATATTTCAACCTCGTCCGCATCCTCTGTAAAAAAAACAATTGAACAAAGTTACCTTAAATTCATTACAGTCGCGTTGAATTTATCTATATCACCTACGCTTCCCTCCAGGCAATCTTCTAGCTCTTTCGTGTTCGACTGCTGCAAAATACTCTGCCTCGGCTTGCTCACAAGCATCTAAAATCGCAATTGAATCAATAAAAATATTAATACATTAACACTATAAAAACCTACTAGCGAAAGGTGCAACAGATATCTTTCCTCCAACCATAAGCATGTCATCCGCATCTTGAGCAGGAGCTGTTTTTACTTTAAGCTTGATTTCTCTCGATTTTGCTTCCAGTATTTTTTCACGTTTACTTTCACGTTCAAACATCTAAAAAGTATTCGAATATTCAAGGAAATTGTTAAATAATTGCTTTGGCTTACAGCAGTTAGCAAAGGTTTATCGTTCTTTGAACTAAAGGTCATATTTTCGGACACTTCAATCAAAAATGTTGCTCCGCTCTTGCTGCCACAACTGACGAATCTTCCATTTTCATTAGTTCGCAGACATAAAAGTGGATCATCGCAGACTTTTATACCAAGAACTGGATCATTTTGTTGCTGAAGTAAGTCCCAAGCCTCAAGGACTCCATCCATTCGAGTGATGAAAAACAACGACACCCTGTTAAGCACTGCTAATAACTGCACAATTGCATATTAACATATAAATTACTTTGTATAACTCCATGCACCATCAGTCAGCATGGCTTCATGACTTTTTGTCCAAATAATAGAACTTTCACGACAATCCTCAGACCATATTCTGGCCGTCCAATCACCCACAGTTAAAAAGTTTTTAACAAACGCCGGATTTCGGGTGATTGCATAAACAGGGCCCAAATGGCAGGACATCTATAAAAAAAAGTTTGCAATTTAAATTTTTCTCGTTTCAAATAACCCACTCGAATGGTAATTTTTTCCATGGGTGTTTTCCCCTTTCGATTGCAAGAGAACAGCATTCCCATCTCAGTTCCACACATAAATCTTGTTGGAATTGTTGTTTCATACTCCAAAATAGATACCCCATATGATCTGGACAAATCCTGTTCATCAGTCTTTAGTGGATCCATGAACAGTTTATCCAGTGGCTCATTCAATTTCCTAGTATCCCACCATAGTACTTGACCATCAGAACCACCCGAAAAGAATTCAGTGCCACTTTTGGAGTTTATCCATAAAACTGAGTTGACTGGTTCGCGGTGACACACCTCACGCTCGCTTATCATTACAGGATGCTTTCCATGTCTCGTATCCCATGCAGCAACTTGCCCTGAGTACATACCACTCACCAGAGTTGTTGGATCTTTTTGATTATATTCCAAACAAACGCAAGGTGATCGGGGCTCTAACGTTAGAAGCGGTTGATTTGGATTCTCGATTTCCCAAATATACGAATGGGTTAATTGACCGGTTTTTTCACCTTGAAAAGTCATATCACAATGACTAACGGCCAATTTTAATCCACCATCCGGAGACCAAGAGAGATGAGTAATAGGCACCTTTACAGGATTTGGATCTCTGTAAACGTTAACAGTACGCGATTTACAAGGTTCTATAAGAGGCGCAGGATCCAATTCTTCGAAATAGTTTTCGTAGATATTTACAGCATTGTTTTGGTATATGTTGTGTTCCATTGGTTTCGTTAACCCCATTACTTGCCCAATATAGTTCTCGTCTTTTTCTATCTTACGCTTATATCTATGAAAGAATTTGTTTGTAATAATTAATTGTTACAAAACATAAAGTTTTACCTCACAGTCTGCTCGGGGTCTTGCATATTAATATCCTTAGGCCATCCACCCTCGTTATGATACGTTCCGCAGTGCTTATAAGATGCTCTTTCAGTGTTGGCTTCACTAGCAGCCATTTGATGACTATCTTGTGTCGCCCGTGTTACTGGATTTTTATTAATATATTCTCGAAATTGATCTCGATTTGATGGTTCCGAAAAAATTAGTTCGGTCTTATCTTCAAAACCTACTGGTCGGCCAAAATGTTTTCTTCCTCGTTGGAAGATAAATTCCAATTTTGTATCCATGATGAGCACAAATAATGTTGGTCAATTCACTCAAAGGTTTCTTATCCAACTGAAGCAATAATGAAACAAGATACTATTGATTACACAAAAGGTTTGCATATGTTTAGTAACACTTAAAGTTTCCATGGTTTGTATTGATTTAATTTTGATTGACATTGGACTTATTTGCGCCACTCAATTCTTGCTTAAACACAAAACTACTAAAACTGTAGATAGAAAACAATCATGAGTTCTGCTGACAGGTCTCAAGCGGGCGACTGTCGTTTGGAGAGCCAGCATGTTATAATTTGTACCACAGATTACAGACAAATGTAATATATGCGTTACTTGAGGTTACGAGAACGTTTAAGAAATCTCCCTTTGATAAAAAATATACTTTGCCTACCGTCCTGGGCATTGACATTTTTAATGTAGAATTTATTTTGTCCTCCATAAAGGAATCTGGCGTTGGGTATACGCGCTGATAAATAAAAGAGTCGTCAATGCCAGTTTAATGGAACTCTCTATATCGAAAACAGTCAACAGATGCACACTATAGGGAGCAGTTCAAGAAATCTCATCCCGATTGGTGGATCTGAGACGGAGGGCGAGGAGGCTCTGCAATACTAAAACAGCTGAGGATTGGGCAGCCTTTAAAAAAGGCCTCGAAGAGTATAAAAACTTTGAATTTTAATATGCAAGTGAGTCGGCTAGACTAACTAAGATTCTCGCAAATAACCCCTGTGTTCCCTCTTTCTTGAGATATAGCAGATATAGCAATGGTTCCTATACGAAAACGCTGCTCATAAACACGCACTTCCCCGGTAACTCTGCAGTGTATCAGTTATATTGTCACTCACGACAGAGTTAAATGGGATAATAGTCTGGTGGAATGATCTAGAGAAGCTGTACAACCAAAATTCAAGGAGCTGCCTGTCTGGGCATATGTGAAGCAATTAGCACAGCCATGCCTAAGAGTGAAAGGGTCTAAATATTGTAATTTCATAACCATGACCATAGCAATACATTAGGAGGCAATATACCCGGACGCTGTCTGCAGGAGAACACTGACTACAATACCCGTACACTGAGATTTGAGGAAATCACCTCTATTTGAACCCCAGGCAGAGAGGAGTGGGTGGGGGAGGGGGGCGGTGGTGTCAACATAACAGTCTTCACTGACGGATCTAAAGTTTAGGACCGTGTGGAACCTGGGTAGCGATTCTCACACAATTTGGTTGCCTAACCGTTTCAATAAATTAAGCGCATGCCCAAAATATGTTGTGGCAACAGAAAAATATTTCATAGCAACGAATAAATATGTCAAGTTTGTGCGCATGATCTAAATACTCAGCCGCCTGGCTGGGAGCTGGCGTGTGATTTTGACACTTCAAAAATTTTGTAAAACGGTTGGCATTTCCTTCAACCGATTGAACACACACTTGTTAAATTCAAGCTCTACACATTTTTACAATTTTGCGTAATTACAAGGCAACCAGGTTGTCTGAATTCGTGAGAGTTCCTACCCAGGGGTGTAGTCAGATTGCATAAACATAAGTAGTCACTCTCAATTTTTTTATGACTTAGTAAAAGCCAAGCGGACAACCCTATGATGCGTTAGCATGGCTTTGGCCGGAAAGGAATTAGGATAAGGGAAATGAAGGAAATTCAATGTCTTGTTTTTTTTTTCATTGCTGCGAGAACAGCCCAGAGGCAGAGTGGATTTTTAATTTTCTACAAATTTATTGCTAGGCGACTGCACTGTGTTTCAAGCACAGACCTTGGCCATTTACTATGACATCCAAATCTACCTAATGGTAGTAATTTATATCGACAGTCAATCAGCAAAAAAGGTGCTGGACTTGAAACGTAATAAGGTCACAGCTGATATGCAGGTGTCAACATAGCCTCTAGAACTTAGCAGCAATATACAAGCTGGGTCTGCTGGGTCCTTAGTAATAGTGGGACACAGGAGAATGAGGCGGCTGATACGCTTGCAAAGAAAGGTTCTCAACTTAATACTTTGTGTACAGACAGTTCGATCGGTCGGCCTCTAAACTCAGTAAAAAACAGAAGTTGACCTCAAGGCTGTTCAGCTTGTTAAGGAAAGATGGAGCAATCTGACAACATGCGGTGTGTCAAGGCAGCTGTGGTCTGTTCAGGACACTAAGAAAAATGGCTTTCCTGCTAAGGAGAAACTGCACCGTTCTCCGAAATATTGTGACAGTCTACACTGGTCACTTTCTCTTCGGATGACATGCAAAATGTTTACGTATCCCCACCAACTTTTGTAGAAGTTGTCTGGACGAGGAAGAGCGTGGAAAGCATTCAACATTTACTCTACGATTGCCCGGGCCTGGCCAGTAGAAAGTACAACGAAACTTTAGGAGCGTACTTTTTCGAAGGAATGGACAATGTGAAGCTGGGATGAAGTAGATTCTCAGGTTTATTAACAGTTATGGCTGGTTCTAAATAAATCCTTTACTAATATTCAGTTGCGGTATCGCGGATGTAGTAAAATTAGGTCTACTATGTGAGGCTTTCTGATAGCCACCACCCTAACCTGACCTATCCACCATTTTTGTAAAGTACCACTGGTAGCAGTGATTTTAAAACGAATTTAATTGTTGTCAACATTTACGATTTCTTGCAAAGCTTTAGTTGAGTTTAATAATTCAATTTTGTAAATTAATGAATGAAAATGAAGAAAAAAATAAATTAAATCTTTTTGTTTAGGTCTTGAAAGTAGAATTAGTCAAAACATTTCTTTTTTATATTCATGAATTTAATAAAATGATCAAATATCAGCTTTACGACTTCACTAAAAATTTAAGGAAGATTTAGGTTAAAAACCATTAGAATAAGATCACTGGCAAAAACGTGCTATCTAAGCACCTTAAAGTACATAAAATTGTAAAATATTTAATCACTGACAGCTTCACTTCCTTCGAAACCACAAAATTTCCATTTTCGTTCAATTTTTGCTCCGATCCCGGTAATTTCTTCGCAGAAAATCGATTTATATCTTCCGAGTATTTCTTCAAGTTCTCTTGGACGTAAATTTGGTTGAATTTTTTGAAGATATGAACAAATATAATCGGGACTAGCACCAAATGGATGAACAACTAGAAACGTTGAAACAAGTCCAATTATTCGGGCTTCTTCCAGTTCGACACGTTCAGATTTGATCTAGAAACGAAAAAACAAAATACTAAAATTTTACCTTCACAAATTTTTAATTGCAAACCTGAACAGAATGACTAGATGAGACTTGATTTACGGTGTCATTGGATGTGCATTTTAAAGATTCATCTTCTTGAGATTCTGAATTTCCCGAATGAGACTTTTCACTTTCGTCAGCTTCTGAATTCTTCGAGGACATTCCTGATTTAACTTCGACTATTTTTGTTTTGAGTAAGAGTTCTTTAACGTTCGCTTGTTTAAGTCTATTTTCAAGATCACTGATTTTTGTAGCAAATTCCTTTTCTTTAATTTTATTTTCGATTAATTGAGTTTGAAGATTTCTTATTGTTTCCTGAAGAACTTTAATCTGCTGTTCTCGGATGTCCGAATCCGATTTAAGATCAGATTTGACGAGATTCATTTCATTTTTGCATGCTTCTAATTGACATCTAAGGCTATCATTTTCGTCCTGAAATTTTGAAAAAGGTGTCTTACCAACGCTATTAATACGATAATCGAAAAACTAACTTTGAGATTTTCATTATCGTACTTTGTCCGTTTACTGCAACTTTTGTAATCTCTATCATCGTCGGACATTTCCATTTCGTCATCGTCGATCTGGACACATCGGATTTCCTAAACAAACAAGAAATTTGCTCTTTAATTTGTCATGAAAATATTGTGTTATATAATTTATAAAAAAATTTTAATTAAGTCCCAAAATTTATCAGCGTGTGAATAAAATGCGCGCTTAACCCTTGCAGATGTTTGCATTGATTAACGAAAAATCAAAATAATAAATGTCCTCGTTGTCCAATGATTGTTGCACTTTATCTCTTTTTAAATATTCTCTAATTACTGTATATGTACACTTACCTCGATGATAATTTATCTTTGTAATTTTGGTAGTTCTACCTGGAGCTGGCAATAGAAAAAAACAACTTCAAATGAAAATATGAATACAACACCGTGATTGAAGCTTTCTCTTTTAATGCCCGCATTTAAATGTCTTTCGCACTTAGTATTTATTTACTTTTTTTTTTATATTTATATATATATATAATACATTACAAGCCCGCATTTTGCTCTTACCTGAAAAAATTTGTGTACGACGTCGGTGCTTTATTGAAATATTGACCATTTTATTTGTCCCAAAAACGTTTCGGTTAGAGTAAGTATACCATTTCCCATGATTAACCGGTTAAATTTGAAGGTTCTTTTTACAAATGTGTCTTGTTCACGTTTCTTTTAATAGTAGACCGAAAATAACAATACATAGAATAAAGCAGACCAGACTTATAAATTATATAATTTGGCAACTAAAAAAAAGACTTAAAACTGATAAGCATAAAAAGCCTTATATCACCTAAACAAACACAGAAGCATTCCATGTCCCCAATGATAACCCTTCTTTGCATATAACAATCAACATCAGGGCTCCGATAAGGTTTGCGTTAGCAATAATAGGTCTGTTCCCGTACTTCTGCAGCTGCAGCTGGCTGCAGTTTACTTATTTATGTGGTGTTGGTGAATTCACTTCAATACGGAAACAACCAGCTGCAATTTTCTGAAAAAGCAGAAGAAGATTTGTTTTGGAGAAAAAACTCTTTTTCTATATATGGAATCCTCTTTCCTTAATCCGACGCCTAACTTTTAGGATATAAAACTCTATAAAAGGATTCACAAATTTCAAATTCACTTAATGGACGTTTGGGCAGTTGTCACTTTGACATAAAGAAGATTTTTTGAGCATATTGCAGCTGGTCAAAGTTGCTGCAGAATTCTTAAATTTTCTGCAGCAGGGGAAGTTGTGACGTAGGCAAAATCTTTTTGGAGAAGTGAATACGGGAACACTTTTCTGCAGTATTCTGCAGTTTTCTGCGAAGCGCTTATAATCTCTGCAGGTACGGGAACAGACCTAATAACACATCACTCAATAAGTCCCGGGCCTAACATATAGATGACGCCATCTCCAAATGTTTCTTAACCTCATTTTGTAGTTCCAACCTCCAAATGACATGTGTCAAAATTTCATGACAATCTGGCGTTTACTTTAAAAGTTAAAGTGGTTTTAGTGAAGCAATGTCAATGAGAAAGCTGTGTTCAAAATGGGTGCCGCGTTTGCTCACAGTTGATCAAAAACAGCTACGCGTTCACGCAATCTTTGGAGCTGTTTAAGCAAAATCCAACGGATTTTTTGCGTCAATATGTGACAACTGATGAAACGTGGATCCATTACTACAAGCCAGAATCAAAGAGATCATCAGGTGAGTGGACAGCAGCCGGTGAAAGCCGTCCAAAGCGACCAAAAACTCAAACGTTAGCTGGCAAGGCCATGGCCTCCGTATTTTGTAATGCGCATGGAATCTTGTTCATTGACTATCTTGAGAAAGGCAAACCCATCAACAGCGAATATTATATGGATTTATTGGATCGACTGAGTGAAGAAATAAAGAAAAAACGTCCTCATATGCAAAAGAAAAAAAGTGTTGTTTCACCAGGATAACGCGACGTGTCACAAATCGATGAAAGCGATTGTTAAATTGAACGAAATGCGCTTCGAATTGCTTTGCCACCCACCAGATCTGGCCCCAGCGACTACTGGCTGTTTGCAGACCTCAAAAGAATGCTTCAGGGAAAGAAGTTTGGCTGCTCAAATGTAGAAGTGATTATCGAAGTTGAAGACTATTTTGCAAACAAAGACATTCTTCGAGAAAGGTATTAAAAAATTAGAAGAGCGCTGAACTTAATGTATCAATCTTGAAGGAAAGTATCTTGATGAAAAAAAGGTGAATTTTGTTGTTTTATTAGTTAGGCCCGGGACTTATTGAGTGATGTGTTAATGCATTTAGTTCGACGGAGCTCGGTAAAGGTCCAAGGATAGACGGAATAATTTACTACTATTTAGCGGTAGTCTACCACAATCCTATTCGAATTGTATCACAATCCGTATTGACCACAGAAAACAATTTTTACTCTTCTTAACAATTTTCACTTAATGAATGTGGAACAATTTACCATCTTCTGTTTTTCCCTCGTCATATGAGCCCGAAACTTTCAAACGGGGCGTACATCGACACCTCCTTCACTCAACCTCCGAACCCATTTCCCTCATCCTTAATTCCTTCCTGCCAAGGCTGTGCTTTAGCATCATAGGGCATCCCCTGAGCTTTGGCAACATCATATATAAAAGAAAAAGAAAATGATATACAATAGTAACAGTCTTTGTTATTGGATATTTTTATAGTCAGACAAATTTTGATCAATAGGTTTGTTCCCGTACTTCTGCAGCTGCAGCTGGCTGCAGTTTACTTATTTATGTGGTGGGGGTGAATTCACTTCAGAACGGGAACGACCAGCTGCAATTTTCTGAAAAAAACAGAAGAAGATTGGTTTTGAGTGACAACTGAGAAAAAAATCTTTTCCTATATAGTAGAAACTTGATTATCCGAGATTCGGGTTATCTGAGGCACCTTACTTGTCTCGGATAATACGAAAAATCTCGGATAACACGGAGAACGGCGCTTTGTCTATTCTATACGTGCGAAGTTTACACGCATGGACTTGTTACAACGTGTAATGCGTTTCGGTTGCGAACTAAAATTTGACAAATGGAAAAGATTCCCTTCACTACCGAGGGTAGTCCAAAATCTAAAGCTCACCATTAATTAGAACCCAACTACCCCTAAGCATCATCAAAATTCGCAAATCCCTCCCAAATCCTATTCCTACACCCTCCGCAACAACCGTATTCAAAGAAGATAACGCAACAAGAACAACAAGAAGACAAACATCGGAGAACGACAACAAATCGAACTAAAGGCCGAAGATAAGCCTCAAGGTAAAAGGAAACCATCCGGAATCAAGAAATATTATAATTGAGAATGTTTTAAAAACACGCGGTCCGCACTTGACCTGACACTACCGTCCCTTTTTCGTCCACCATTGCATTCTCCAACCCAACATCTACTTACTATTCAACGGCTGATCTACCGCCTTATCCTCATTTTGCCCACACTATCTGTCATTCGTGTAAATATTCCGACTGCTACGCTTGTCATTGTAAAATTAAATTTCGTCATAAAATTATGGAACGTAATGACAGTTTGACTCAGATAGTAATTATTTGTCATTATTTTGCGTCGTGTTAATGGTAAGTCATTATCAAATAACATGATGTCATAATTACTGACACTTTGTGTCATTCGTGTAAATCCGGCAATATACTGGAGAAAATTATTTAAATATATGTACAAGTTCAATGAACTTAAAAAGCATACACCTTTTGTTTTCAGTACTCGGTTCGTCTGATCCCACGAGTCACAACAAGCGTATACTGTAACACAGTGCTAGTCTTTCGACTAAAAAAACCTGATAAGACTGTCGCAGATAAATGAAGATCGTTTCTTCACATTTTTTATATAAATTATGTAAAATATTCATGATTAAATTATATATGATAATAATAATCGTAGTTTGATATTTATAAAAAAAAATTAAGTATTCATGCAATTAAAAATACAAAAGTAAAGCCTGGTCTGCAATGGAAATGATTGAAAGTGCATACATATATTATGCATGTATGTATTATCCAAGTTTATTTTTGTGCAGAAACGCGATTTATGAAGTGATTCGATTGAATAACCCAAGTTTGTATTCTACGTGAAGAAATGCACTATACAAGCGTAAAACAGCAGTCATTAAAACCTAGGGGTGCCAGAAGAACTTAATTATCTAAAACTCTTTGAATTCAAAAAAGTTACCTACTTACAAAAAAATTAGTAGTATATAATGGAAAAAACCAGTTTTAATTAAAAAATCAAGCAAACTACTGAGGGTATTTATTTTATCATTAGTTAATTAGTTTTATTAGTTCAAAAAAGATTAAATAGAATTTGAATTAATTTCTAAATAACATATTTTAGCAGTGCATTCTTTGATGAGAAACTAAATTAATTTGTTAACGAAAGTATTTGTTATTAGCAAAAAATATATAATACAAAATTACAGCAGTGTTAATAAATAATTTAAAAAAAAGAGTAGAAAAATAAACTTGAAGAAAGATACAATAATACCCAAAATAAACTGCATACGTACCACTGATAGCTTCTTCCAGACATCGATGTTTTTTCTTTGGGCTTTGGTGAAATGGTCCCAAACCTTCTTGTGACTAGCTGCACTGAACACTTTTTCAATCTGAGTGACTGATGGGAGAGGGATAATAGATAGTAACGAGTTCTGTATTTATATCCTTTACATGTTTTTTTTTTTTATTTTATTATCTTGATTGTGTTTTTAATGAGATTCAAAGTATGTCTTTTGTGTGGAAATGCTTAATTTTGGTTAGAATTTTTCTATAAGAAATTACTTTAAACAAATTCAATGAACGATATTAAAATCTAAACGCCCTTTCAGTGGTGAAAATAAATAAAAAAAATTATATTAAAGAAAAGATGTACAATCAGACAGAGTATTTTTTATATGTAGGTACGTGGTATTGTAGCCCAGAAAGTTATTCCATACAATAATGTAGTAGGACTATGTATTGTGAATTTATTTGGTACTTTAATCCAAACAATCTTCACTATGCTATATACAATCCTTTATAATTTCTCTTGAAAAATTTGTTAATAGGATAAAGGGTTCGACTTTTTTTCTGTGAATGTAATGTAAATGTTAAGGGAAATCATTTTTATTGTATTTTATTTTTCGCGCTATGTTTATCAGGCATCTATATCAATTGAAAATAAGTGAACAAAGCGTTCTAAAATTCTATTAGGATGCAATAGGGCAGGTAACTCTGAAAAAAATGTTTACACTAGTGTTCTACGTACCATTGTTTTCGAAATGTAGTGATTTTAATTTTTTTTAATATAGTAAATCTAACTAGATTATATTTAGAAAAAAAAACCGGACAAGTGCGAGTTGAACTCGCGTGGACAGGATTCCGAACTGATGAATATGTTATCTACCATGTTTTTTTAAATCTGTTGTGGTAACTAAAAAAACTATGTATGATACCGGATTATAGATTGATTCTGTCTTGTCGTATATTTTTGAATACGGGACAAAAATTCATCAAGTGTACCAGGTGAAAAAATTCGATATCTCCGATTTTGTTCAAACTTCACCGAATTATTGTTACTGATAATTATCGTGCTAAAGGATTTTCAAAAAAAAATGTTGTGCAGAATTTACAGCGTGGTAAACTTTTGCATTTTTTGCTTACATCGGGCACTCGTTCTGTGTCATCATCTCCGGATGAAATTGCACCTTCTTCTTCAGAAATCACTTTCACTTTGTTTCTGCATGATCCATACACTTTTGCGTTGACAGGAAGGGTCGAAAACTGTTTACGAATTTTTGTAGTTACTTTTCTCAGATCCTTGTTTTTCTACGTATGATTCTTCTCCTTCAAAGGATTGCAACAATGCTTTATATCTTTCACCTTGTCTGGCATTTTGACTATTTGTGGCACTTTCATTTGGAAAAATATGAAAAAAATTCATGATCAAGTATTTTTTTTAGAAACCAAAAAATATTTTTCAAACTTAAACATTTTTTTTTTTAATTTTTTTGCGAAAAATTATATTTTTATTCGGAAGGCCATGTAACGACATTTACAAATCACTAAAGATCAACGTTCTACGGCAATGGTGACGATAGTTATGAATTATCAAAAAAGGTATGATCGCGAGAAAAAGTGCAAAAATGCAAAAGTTTACCACCCTGTAACTTCTGCACAAAATTTTTTTTTGAAAATCCTTTAGCACGATAATTACTTATACCAGTAACAATAATTTGGTGAAATTTGAACAAAATCGGAGACATCAAATTTTTTCCCATACGTGGACGAAGATCGAGTGGTAGAAGGTTTATTTCATTTTTTGATTTGACTCCCCCACCACACTCGCCGCATAGCGCGCATCGCAATAATACGTGTACTCGCTAGGCGTGTCCCTGACCGATTTTTTTATTTTTACTTTATACGATGTGGCCAACGCCTAGGATGCGTAAGCATGGCTTTGTCCGGAAGGGAATTAAGGTAAGGAAAGTGAGGAAACTTGAATTTATTGTTTTTTTTTGCATTGCTGCGAGATGGACAGCAGCCCAGACACGGAGTGGATTATTTTTTTTAATTTCTTAATAAAAACCCACGGGAAGACCTGGTCTCGAGTCCGGGACCCATGGCATGGTGGTCGTCCCGCTCAACGAATTGATCCAACTCCTTTCATCTATTTTCTTAAATAACTTTAAAACTATTTATTTTAAAATTATAAAAAAAAATATATATATGTGAGACCTTCACAACAAGCCCTTTTATTTAATATGTCACACGGTACAGTTTGCAACACTTTTTTTTTAAATTTTCTTTTCTCAGGCAGGTAGCCAGGGAGGGGGCTGAGGAGGCTGAAGCCCTCCCCGAAATTCTGGAAAATTTTAAAAATCTAGAACATTCCAAAAAAGTATATTTTGAGTAAAATAGTAAAACAATACTGATTTTCACAAGTGCCAAAGTTTTTTTTTGCAAGACGTATTTAAATTCTATATCATCCCACCCAGTAACGTAATTTATCATCAGCTGTAGAACATGCAGAAACGGCGGTGAATGTACACAAAGATGAACGAAAAAATGCCGAACAAATTTTCAAGGAAGTTTTCACACTTTTTTCAAAAGTAATGGAAGTAATTATCAATTGATTTTTTGAACATTGTCAAAATATTATAAGAGACGATTCTACATATATTTTGGCTAAGGAATATTATTTAAAACCTCACGTCGCAACAATTATTATTCAAACCAGGCTATTGCGAAGGAAATTGGTTAGTCCCCTACTGTTATTGATAATTTCGTCAACCGTGGAGACTGATATGGTCAAAAAAAGAATAAGGGTGCTCCAAAGAAGGTCACCTTGAGGAATAAAAGGTCCATTTTTCGAGCAGCTGTCACGGAGAATCTGTCGGGATCCCAAATTAAGTCAAAAACTGAAGCATCCAGTGACATTTCGGTGAGTCCAGCAAATTCTTTTGTCATCATCGTACCTGGAGTACACCAAAAGAATTGCGAAACCGCGCATCGTTCGAAAACATATGTGTTGGGTCGACGGCCCAGAAACCTGCCAGTACTACTGGCATGATTTACGTCGGGATAAAGAAGTAAGGTCGAGCAGGAATTTCGGTGGTGGCAGTGGCATGGTGTGGGCGGCTTTTGGGTACAGCGGACAATCCCCTATTGCATGGGTTCCTAGAGAAATGAATCCTGCTCATTACCGTAAGATGTTAGAATGGGGGTTGGATGTTTATCGCAGGGGAAAACTTCATTTTCCAGCAGGATAACGCTGCTGTGCACACCACTCGCATTGTCAAGGATTGGTTCTAGGCTGCAGCTATCCCCGTTTTGGATTGGCCTGCTAGAAGTCCAAATCTCTATCCTATTCAGAATCTGTGGGGCATTCTAGTTCATAGGGTTTATAGAAATGGGACCCAATATAGGAATTTTATACGGTACAGTTCTTCCTCTAGTTCTTTATTCTAAGAGAAATACCTACTAATTGGAATAATTGGAAAAATCAAAATGTCGAACTTCAAGTAAACACAGCTTGTAGTAGTAGATGCAAGCCCGGAAGCAAAAAAACGCAGTTCATTGGAAGTGTAAACCATAGGAAAAGATAGGAAAATTCTACCTTCTCGTAGGATTTCTTGCAATATTTTTTAAGTCTCAATTTGGAATTGACTTTACAAATGAACTTGAAATGCGTCAATGACATCTGTATTTCTCTTTGATTTTGTTATGCAGAGTATGAAGTTTTGATTGTGTACAAAGTTAATGGTTAAAGTATAGTACAAACAACTTACAAAAAAAAATTTAAATAGTGACAACACTCTCTTCCTTTAACCTCTTGTGAGGCATAGGGCGTCTACTACTACTACTACTACGTCTACTCTCCACCTGGCCCGGTCGTAGCCGGTCCTAAGCCCGGTTGAGAAGGGTGGAGGGAAACCAATGCGCCAGCCCGAACACCTCGACTTAGAGAGAGTCTATGCATTATACAAATACACTTTTCGTAATTCCCAGGACCCCTCAAGGATTAGCCCTCTTTTTGGGATAAAATAGTTAGGCTTGTAGCCCGCTTATTTGAAAACCCAACCATACATACGAAACATCTACTACGCCTCGGATATCTCGGACAGATTTTGTGTGAAACGACAAGCTTGGAGGTAAAGTGCTTTTCGGCTTGGCTTGGCCTAATCAGAATTTTTATAATGCTTTACTAATCTTTTAGAGAAATTTTGATTAGTGATCGTCCAAGGAGGTTTAAAATTAGGCGGACATTAGACAATGGACTTCATTGCTCAAGCGAGTCGGGACCGAAAACGAATACTTGTTAGGGAAAATCCAGATTTAAGCCTGTTAGTTGTAGTATTTAATATCAAATCACTATTCTTAAGTAATGAGTGTGCGCAACAGAATTGACTAGCACTTGTATGCAGAAAATTTATTAGGTCTGTTCCCTAACGAGCACTAGTGATAACATGACACTGAAAGCATTTCCCAACTTCCTATGCTCGTTATTTGAATTGTGCAACAACTTCCCCCTTAGTGCTTTTCATTACTCAAAATTTTATCAGAGCAGGTTTGTCTGTTCACTTCTGTGTAAAAAAGCGTGGGTAAAAATCAAGTAAAAATGTTCTTCTGGTGGAGAGGACGTAAATGAGAAAGTTAACAGCCACTTTTTGGGTAAATTGATGGCAAGTAAAAAACTATCAAAAGTAAATTTCAATGCAAAGATCAGTGAATAACAATTTACTAAAAAAGTTGATAGTTCCCCGTTTTTATTTCTAAGCTGTAACTTGCCAAACATCAATCAGCTGTTAGTTGTCAAGCGTAAAAGAAGAAAATTTGGGTAAAGGGGAAATTACTCTGTCAAATTTCTTCAAGTCTAAAAGTGAACAGACGCAGTGCGGACTAAAACTTTCGGTTTTGTGTAAAAGCATACGAGTAAACAGACAGAATTATTGAGTGCTCTGTGATATGAATTGTCAATTGCATTGAATTGTTAGTTGAAATATCTCATTCTGAGCACTGAGAAGCTCCCTGCGTTCCTCAACTCAATGCAATGTTATCCCCACCAACTAGCACTTTTTATCACTGCACTTTTTGTAAGTGAAACAGACCTATTGGTAATCTCAGATAAACTAACAGAAATGAATCATGTTGAGATTAATCGAAAAAAACCGTCTATAAAGCAAATCGAATCATTTTTCGATGCTATGCGCTGAGAAAACAAGTCTTTATTTTTGCCAAAATTTGAATGAGTTTGAGAATAACGAAATCTCACCCAGTTCATAAGGATTTTCGGCCAATTTACTCGTAATTATGTACCAAAAATGACTTCTATTCAGTAAAAATATAAAAAAATAAATTCGCAATGCCTTGTCTGGAAATATGTAAAAACACTCATCCATTCACGATATTAACGGTTGAAAGTACTATATAAAATCATAATTGCCGTGAGGCATAAGATTGAGTCTAAACATCACCGGAGACCCAAATCAGTATACAAAAAAAAATTGGTTGTACTTTTGCATCGTTTCTTTTATATAATTTTTGGTTTAGCCTGTATCTAAGCTGCTCTTTCTTAAATAGTTTAAAAATACTAAGTTTGAGTGCACGTGCCCCGATTTACCCTACAACATCTCTCTTTTTAGCATTGACTTATTGTTACCCACTTTTAAAATTGGTACACTTTGCGAACGAGAAAATTAACTGCTCTCAGGTATGTAGATAAAAGCAGTTTTAATAAGTATTTCAGTTGATATATGATAGAAGTTGAATCACTGAACTATGTTGAATATTGTAATTAATACTTCTGATGAACTAAAGAAGATCTAAAAATAAATAAAGAAATACTTTTAAATAATTTCCCCTTTGACTGGTGTCTTGACTGATCTAAACATCTTTACATACCTTGTTGGGAGCGTCATAGAAAATTTAATTTTGAAAAAAAATATATATATATAAAATTCACATCGATTTATGGTTTACGGCATAATGAAAAAAATACATGAATGTTTCAATTTTTGGTAGAACATGGATGAAATTTCGTATGATAGCTTAAACGCTTTTTTACAAATAAAAATTTAAAAACCATGCTCACCTGATAAAAGGTTTGTTCTTCTTCAAAAACCCAAAATTTATTGGGAAAATTACGAAACGATATAAGAAAAATAAACCTTTTTTTTGTAATTTGCTTTTGGATTTTGATTTTAATTCAAAAAACAGAATCAAATCAAAATTCGCAATGGCATAAGACTTGTTTAAAGTGATCCTTTTCACTAAAATAGGGGCTCTCGAGGTGTAATGGCTAAAGCTAAAAACACAAAACAATTCTAAGTACTTACATTGTTGAGTCATATTAAGCATTTGCTTCCGGTATTGTTCCCGAGCCCGTTTAAGTTCGTCTTCGAATTGTACTTTGTCATTTTGAAGTCGTCTAACATGAGCATTGGTGCTTTGAACCATCGAGTAAAAAGTGTTGGCATTTTTCTTTGAACAGTCTCCACGCTCTAGCCATGCTATTAATGTTTGGACAGCTTTCAAGAAAGTTTCATCATTTTTCAGCTTTTCCGAGATATTGCTAGCTTCATGTTCTGTATAGTGAACAATTGGCGGAGGTGACATAGATCGAAGACGGTCACGCTCTAATCGTTCTCGATGCCGTTGCTCTCTTTGAAGTTGCCTTTGTTTGCATTCCCATTCATATTGGTCATCACGAGCTTGAGCATAATCCACATGCAATCGTCCACAATTTGCCGGTTCCGTACTATTGGCAATTCGAATTCTATAGCCAGAGAGATATATTGCAGAATCCACGGAAGCCTCAAAAACAAATCGAATATGGCAAAAATTCTTTTTAGATAATCGGAGAGTCGTTATTTCGCCACAACTTTCAAAAATCTCTCGAATAATCTCTTCAGTAATATTTTCAGGTAGTCCACCGACAAAAACAGTCCTACAACCAGGTGGACGTTCTCGAATTGTGGGAGGAGGAGCATTAGGATTTGGTGGATATAGTGTGCATGACTTGCACGTTATAATTTCTTTTAATTGTATAGGAAGAATTGACTGTTGAGACTGAGAATTATCACTTGGAGTACTTCCTTGTTGGCTACCTGATGGGGGAAGAGCTGCCATAAGAGGAAATTGCTGCATTTGAAGCATAGTCGCCGGATCCACCATCATACCTGGCATCATCATAAAACTTTGCGGATGATGGGGATGTTGTTGAGGTCCAACACTCATCATTCCGTTAAGAAACATTTCTCCTCCCATTAATATAGGTTTATTGGAAGTAGATGGCTGACAATTATTATTATCATTATTGTGAATGGAAGATTCATCATCTGCTCCACTTGAGCTGATTTTATGTTCCCGAAGTGCTCTTTTCGAGCTTTCAATATTATTACAAATTTCATTATCGTTTTCTAAATCCATTGGCCCCGCTCCCATCTGATTACTGGTCGAGTTCTTATTGTTTTTGTCTAAATTGTTATTATGTGGATTACTGGAATTCTTAAACTCTAAAGGATTATCATTTAATCCGGCTGGCAAGTGTGATGATAGAAGAGAAGGTGGTCCCGATATGGGTGGCATAGTACCGGCTACTGCTAATTGTGGCATAAAATTGGTTCCATTCGTGATGCTGCTCATAAGTGGAACTGCAATGATGGAAAGTTTGTGATTATAATATGAAGTTGTTATAAAATCTTCTACCACTTAACCCTATAAAATCATTTAAGTTTTATTTTGTGAGTTTAATTCATACAAGTGAATTCAATTAGTAACTAGACTAGTTTAGTCTTCGTATATATTAATTTTTATTTTAGCTTATCTACATGCATCTCTATTAGATAAATGGTGGTGTAAGAGATAACTTGATAGCTTTACGTATGTTCGGGTTGTTTTCTGGTGACAACACATTTTTATTCAGGATTGCAGGGTAGTATCGATTGAATCAATGGTTGAGCGGCACGACCATCATGCCATGGTTATTTTGCGCTCTTATAGATTTACCAAATCCAATTTTTCAGTCATTCTATGACAAAATCGTTAAGACTATATCTGTCGCTACTGTTGATGTTCGAGATAAGTCTATGAAAAAGGCAGCAATTGAAGAAAAAATATTTAAGTAGAGGCTTGAGAAAAAAATGGCATTACAGTATCTGGAGATGAATCATGGAGGAAAAGAGGATTTTCCTCGATTAGTAACGCTTATTGGTTGATTGACAGGAAAGGCGATTGATGTTGTCGTAAAGCCAAAATACTGTAAAGCTTGCGAGCTATGGTCAAATAAATAAGGTACTGCTGAGTACGAAGAGTGGAGTCAAGATCATGCTGATAGCTGTCAAGCAAAACATACCGGTTCAGTAGATAAGGTTACTGAAAGTCTCCATAATGTTAAATATATCAATTACATAATAGACGGAGATGTCAAGACCTTTAAGGGTATTGAAGATAATCCACCATATTCAGATGTTACTGTGCAAAAAAAGGATATGTAGACCATGTGCAAAAAGGAATGGGTACACGTTCTCGCGATTTCAAAAAAAAAAACAAAAGGTCTTGGTGGAAAAGTTAAGCTCACAGGGAAATTGATAGACGAGCTAAGTACTTACTATGGTTTAGCTATAAGAAGTTGAAGGTTTGAAGGACGAAATTTAGGCTACGCTTTACCACAAAAAATCAAACAGATAAAAACCGATCCATCAAAAGTGTCCAAAAGGCGAAAATTCATGGTGGTCTTGGCAGCGTCCTCCCTTAAGGTGAAGTGTGGTCTAGTTCCTAATTGTTTAAGCAGATATATTAGCTATGTACGTGATTTTCAGCCCTACAGCATAAGAAATGGAGACAGGAAAATTGCGGAGAAGTTTAACGAGTACTTTGTGAATAGTGTGAAAGACATTAGTGCATCAATACAGGCAATACAATATGAAGACAAATTGCAACAAGTTGAATACGAATTTGTATTGTATAAATGAACTAAGAAAGATATAATTGGGGATGAAAAATAAAAGAGATCCAAATAAGATAGATTTTCGTATGATGCTGGATTGTTGGGGACAGGTTGGCCCTGTGATACAGAAAATTTTATATCAATCAATGCAACAAGGTCATTTTCCAGAAGGATGGAAGGAAACTGTAATTATACCAGTCGAAAAAGTGAGAAATACAAGGAAATGTGAGTAATTCAGACCAATAAACACGCTTGCAACCTATGAAAAAATTTTTTAGAAAGTTGTTCAGTTGCAGTTGGAGGAATATTTAGAAGGAAATCGACTAATATTGAGTGAGCAGTCAGGCTTTACAAGAGGACACTCTTGTGAGACGGCCCTAAATTTGGTTCTGTCTGGAAGGAAGCAATGCAAAGAAAGCAAAAAGTATTGGCGGTGTTTTTAGACCTTAAGCGAGCTTTACGAAACTGTAGATCGAGATATTTTAATGAGAAAATTGAAGAAGTATGGAGTAAAAGGAAAGGAATGGTCATGGTTTGATAGCTATTTGTCCGGAAGAATGCAGCGAACTAAGGTAGACAAGGCGATGTCTCAGAGAAAGGCAATAAATGCGGGAGTGCCACAAGGTTCTGTGCTGGGTACTCTACTATTTCTTGTTTATATTAATGATATAAAGAGTGTATTGGATGGTGCAAATATTGTATTACTTGCTGATGACGCATTATTGTATCTTGTATGCAATGGAACATAATTTGCGAGAACTGAGTGGATGGTTAAGAATGAACAAGTTGAAAGTGAACATTAGAAAAACCAAATTTATGACAATGAGGGTAATTTAAAAATGAATAGTGATAATATTGTAAAAGTGGTAAAGACCAAAGTATCTGAGTGTCATAGTTGATAACAAATTGAAGTTCAAAGAGCACGCGGATTATATATGTGGGAAAGTTGGTGAAAAGATTGGTTTTTTTACGAAAGTCTCTTTCAATGCTTACGGCAATACAAATCTATAATGTAATAATACAACCGCATTTTGAGTACTGTTCGTCTGTGTTATTTTTACTTGGCAGTGGAATGATGGATAGATTACGGAAGCTTCAAAATAAGGGAATGAGAGAAATTCTTTGTTGCGATAAATATGCGCCTATTAAAGTTATGCTGGAGTCATTAAAGTGGATGGAGTGTAAGAGAAAGGATTGTGTTAAATGTTTTGTTGTTAATCTGGGTATCTGAGTGAATATCTGATGTATACAAGTGAAGTACAGCCGTATGGCTTAAGAAGAGTGAATGAGTTTAGGTTAGTAAATTTTACCAGGACACAAAATCCTTTAATTTATAAGGGGCTTAAAATGTACAATAGGTTAAGATATGATAGCAGTGATATGAATGTAGATAGATTTAAGAGATATTGTATAGAATTTATAAAGAGTAAGTGGAATGTAGTGGTTTGTGATTAATAAAGAGTTTGAGGTAATGTTTTTTAAGGTGTGAATGAATGGATTATATGTTGTTGTTAAAGAGCATTCATTTTTTGCCAATAAATGAAGAAGGTTTGAAGGTTGATGAAGTTTCAGATTACAGAATTTTAGACAAACAAAAGCACAGAATTCATTAATTTATAAAGGCTTATTTAATGCCCAGAAGACTTTGGTTCATTTAAAAGAAATGTAATGGAGTTTGTAAGAGAAAATGCTGATTAAGTGAAGAGAAATTTGTAAATGTAATGTTATAATAGCTAAGCTAAATAATCGGTTCGAAATTTTTGTGCGTTCGTTTAGAACATTTTCGGATGAATGCTCCCAGAGGACTAGAAAAGAGGCATCTACCAAGAGGATCTACCCTCTGGTAACACTCGGACAATGATGTTCACGGTTTCGGTTAATTTTGTTCGGTCGTTTAGGTTTAACGCTAGCATTAGTTTCAGAATTTTTTCAAAATTGTTGAGAACTTTTCTTAGAGCTGCCACTCGCTTGGAGGCATTTCAAAATTTCTTGTATTTTGTTTTTTTTACTATTTTTTGCTTTCAAGTTTTCGAGTCGTTTTTACATAATATATTTCGAGTAACGTACCGTGTCATTTTTGATCGTCAACACTTTGTGTCTTTTTTGTTTTTAAGGGTAGCTAGATATTTGTAGGATTGTTACTTTATAACGATTGTGCTAAATTAAGCGCCATTATACATAAAAAAAAAGTTATTATTAAAAATACTTTTACTCTTTTTTAATGTATGATTTCTGTTCTAGTTCCATTCCTTTGTCCTTTTTTATATAGAGTTATGCTAAATTGTATAAATCTCACTTTAGAAACAAACTCAAATAATGGATAAATGGCAAGTCTGCTATTCTGTTTCTACAAACGGTTGGATAACTATAAATTAAAGTCTTTATATGATAAACTTGAAGACTACTCATTTTAACTACCGAAGAATAAGAAAATGTTCCACAAAGCAACGCAAAATCTGCCTTCCAGTCGATTCTCTCAAGCATGAGCAAAGTTGCTATTCCCAAAATAAGTGACCCCAAATGAGGTCATTGGAAAAATAGAAGGCTACGAATATTTTCAAACAAATAATTTTAAAGAAAACATTGTAGACAATGTAGACAATAAATCACAATACACGGGGGACAAGATGGGAGATGTTATGCAAATTTTTCTTATAAACAAAAACACAGCTTATAATATATTATATAAATCTTACCCATGGGATGTAATGGATTTCCTTCAATTGTTCCATATCTATACGACATGGTTCCTAGTTTGTTAAAGCTTACTTTTCTAATATTTCGTTCTTTGAAAATTTGCAAAAATAATCTATACAAAACGTCTCCTTGACATTTTATCAATCTACGCATCTTCTTCTTTGATGTCAGATCTTTTACTGTTCTCGACTGAAGATGGCTCTTGCTTCGCAGAATTGATTACTTTTTGAAAAATTTATTTTAAATTTAATCTAATTTAGATAATTTAATGGAATATATATTACTTTAAAAGTACAAATAATTAGTAAAAGGATTAAATTTTAAATATAAGTATATATTTGTTTAAGATACAAAAAATGTAACCGAACCAATGCAGTTTAATTTATGAACTGAAGATGTCGCATTGGTTGTTAAATTATTGGACGATTTGTTTAAATCCGCCAAATTAAAGATGTTGAACGAAAAATCGCGGGAAAAATATGCAAGTCGAGTGACTAGCATATTCAACCAGGGGCCTAACTAGGGACGTATAAATATGGAGTCTTATATGAGGGCTTTGAAATTCCTTGGACCATTTAAGAATAGATCCCAGCATAGAGTTGGCACTAGCAACGACTTTATTAATATGGGAGATGAGCTTCAGTTGAACACTCCCAAGTCCCCAAGTTTAGCAATTGGCCTGTAATTGGAAAACTATCTTCTATTGCCACTCTTGAAAGAGACTTACCGCATAGTAAAAGTGAAGGCCATAATAGCACCGAAGGGCATTTTTTTATGACTGCAGCAGGAACCCTGTCAGGACCACTAAAAATTTCAGGGGTCAGAATAAGCTGCTCGTTAAATTTTGAAGGTATTCTTCATATAGAGAACGAGAAAGGCTTATAAGTGGTTCATGACAAACACTAAGTTCATGTCAGAAGTCAGCACTGTTAACATGAAGGTATTTCTTCCAAAGTATATTTTTCTATTCCTAAGTTTTCAATTCTTTGTCAAACCAGGTTGAAGGGGAGTCTCTATTTCTCATCCGGACATAGGGAACCAATATCCCGGCAGCTTCATACAAAACACCGTAGAGACCTGATACGTTTCTTTCGAAATCATCAGCAGAAAAACAAGTGTGGAAGCCTATCTCACCCACATAATCATTTAAAGCCTCAAAATCGGACAGACAATGAAAAGCGAAAAGCGGTGCAGGGTGAAACACGTCAAGATTCGTCAAGGAAAGGTGGCCGAGTTCAACAAAAGTGAGTATGTAGTTCGTACAGAACAGCAAATCAAGCTGTATTCCCATATTTTTATAAATATTGTTCCTTTGACAAAGTTCTAAGTTAGACAAGGTATCGAGGAATAAAGATTGTCCTTTAGTCAAGTCATGAGGAAAAAGGCTATCCTCATCATCATTCGCTACCCATAATCATTCTGATTCTTCTGAACTGATTAATCTGATCTGTTTAATCTGATCTGATCCTTTATATTTATATATAAGGTGGTTAGTTGGTTGCCCAGAACTAATGGTTTAAAATTTTAGAGAAAATTTCAAAGTGCGCCTTTTTAGATTAGTCAGATCAGAATAATCAGATGTAACTAATCAGATTGAAATAATCAAGCAACATCCCTATCCCGACGTAAAACCTAAAAAGGTATATGACGTAGGATTAACTTGATCTTATTCCAACTTATGTTTTGACCATTAATAACTAATTTCTAATTTTCCCGCACATTTGAAGCGTTCATAAACTTTGCACGGTGATTGAAGTTTTTACTAGACGTAAAGGTGTTTCAGTATTATCAGAGCCAATTTATAGGACTTAGAAAACTACTTAATGCTTCTTCGGTTCCAAAAATCTCTGTGTAGGGAATTTATATGATCTTGAGAGTTCGCAATGTTCTTAAGAAAAGATCTTCGAATCAAAAGATTCGGGCTTTTGTTTTGAACCTTAATTCGGTGTTGTTGCATTAGATCTATGTACTTCCTTTGATTTTCACTCACTTTAGACTACACACTAGAATTGTTATATGTTCCAAGTAACTTACGCATTATTCAGTCCTTAACTTTCTCTGCTCAGTCACAGCATACTTTCGCCTCGCCGAATAAGACGTTGTTATCCGTTGACAATTGATCCGCTCGTCTTTTAACTGCATTGTTTATATAAATTATAAATATTGGAAAAGTTGTTATAGTTTTTACAATCATTTATTTTATAATAAAAAACTAGAGGAAGAGATGTACTCCACAAAATTCCTATCCGTGAGTGCAGCTCCTCCAGGAACTTAAAATCGTTCGTTATTAGGACAAAGGGGCAAATTCGAATTTCGAACTGTCAAAATTTGTATACTTTTGTGCGTGAACAAGTTTTTCGAGTGAGTTAAATTGAATTTTGTTAAATTTATTTAAAAAGTGTTTTTAAAATGTGTTTTTTGTAGTTTCAATAAAATTATAAGTGTGTTTTGTGTGTGTGTGAATAAAGATTGCTAAAACAGACAATATTTGTTAAAATAAAACAGCGTGAAGTGTTCGGTTTCTGACTGCCTACATAAATCGAAGTGGCATGATGGGAAGTTATTTTTCTGGTAAATATACTTACATTAAGCAAATTATTCTTAAAAAATGTCATGTTCAATTAAAAGTTTAATTTACGGAAACAATGAAAGTTTTGTAAGAAGATTTGTGAGGTTAAATTTAGTTCTATATTCTAAGGCATTTCTGGTTTGTTTACATCCGAAATGTTTACATGGTTTCTTACCCAAGATTGAATCAATTAAGGCTTTTTGTGTAATTTTGCATAGCAGCATGCTTAATATTTGATTTGACTGGATTACACAGTAATAAGTGAACATAATTTTAAGTTTACCCGCAAACGTTTACATAAATAGTTAAATTTTATCAAAAAGTGTTTACTTTCGTATGCAGTCTCTCAAAAGTTCCATAACCCCCTGTAGGATATTGGGAAGTAGAAAAAGAACATCAGCCGATTCGAGACAACGATTACAAGTGAACCTGCAAGCGTTTCATTGTAGAATACGGTATACTTCGTATGCAGGCCCGTAGAGACAAAATTCGGGCCCGGGGAGTACCACATACGGGCCCCCGCGAAAGAAATGTTGGGCCCAGAACTAAGCGTTTACGGGCCCATATACAATCGAATGAGACACTTTTTGTATCGTGGAACATTTTTTTATATATAAAATTAAAATTAAAATTTTTTCTGTTGTGATGACGGGGCCCCTTTTGAAAGCCCGGGTCCGGGGGGTTTACCCCCTTCGCCAACCCTCTCTCGGCGGCCTTGTTCGTATGTACTCATCGAAAAAATTTTCAGTCAAATAATGATTAAAAAAAAAATAAACAAATAGAATAAATTTCTATTTCAATTTAAAATTTATTTTAAGTTATTCGCAAATAATTATTTGTTATTTGGTGCTCCTTATTTGAGTTTCAATTTTAATTATTTGTTATTTGATCGTGTGTTATTTGATTATCAAATAATTAATTGTTATTTGATGAATTATTTGTAAGTAATTATTTATTATTCGATTAACAAATAATAATTATTCGTTAGGCTATGGAATAATTATTCGTTTTATTTTTCACAATCTTACACATGTTCTTTTGGACAAATTTCACAAATAAAATGAGGATTTTGTAATCAAATGACAAATAGTTATTTGCGAATAATTCATTAAATAACGATCAACAAATAATGATTTGAAATTCAAATAAGAAGCATCAAATAACAAATAATTTTTCAAATAACAAATAAATTTTTTTCGATTTTCAGTTTCTTTAATTTTTATCTAACCTTTTTATTCAAATAGTCACACCGCATGTTTGAAACGCCCCTAAAGGTCGACTGCGGCGGCACTCTCAACGTGTAATGAGCACCTTGATATTAAGCCCTGTCATATCCTTCGACTTATGAAGAGTATTGCGAACTTGCTTTCAGCTGAGCAGCCTTTCGTCGCTAACAAGATCAACAGCATGTCTTTCAACTGGGCATTTCTGCAGGCTGCTATTGACGATCTTGGCTGCTTCAACAGCAAGCTGGATAGATTCGTTCTTGTGGTTGAAGACCTTAAATCAAACTCTGATTAGAGATATTCCATGATCTCTCATCGAGGTTATCCTGTATGTGAGCTTGCTTCGATGATCTTCACACGACGCTTTCTGGTATCAACGGGTCTCCATCTACATTGGCGACAAGCTGCGGACCGGTGATACCGATCATTGACAATAACCGACGTAGCTATATTAGAAGGGATTTTGGTTCCTGGGCGAGCGCTGTTAGCAAGAACTCCAAGCTGCTTAATGCCGTCTCCTCGGTGGTTGAAATTCTGCTGACAGGTGCTGTTAGCGAGCTCTGACCCATAGTTGTTTTTTACGGACAACAGATTACGATGAAAGACCCGTCTTATTCCCTACAAGGGGTTACGGGAACTAGAGAAACAGAGATAGATGTCTTACCAAATTGTGCCATCATTCATAATGGAAATACAAGCAAGCGAGTTGCTTCCTTGCTCGCAAACGTGATGTAGATGTAAAAGGTACCCAGCGTTAAGGTTGCCCACATGCAGCTAGTGTATGCTGTCAGTAACAGCAATATTAAAAAAATATTGAAAGAAAAGAGTTAATTGTCTAGCTAAAATGGTCTTGAATTTAAGACAAACCTATACCTGAGGACGTAGCAAAGATTTATGAACAAATTGATGCAGGTCAACGTAATTAATTACCTTAGATCAGTGTTGAAACGTACATCTACCATTCCATCGTGGAATCGATCAACCCATTAAAAACAGGAAAAGTCTGCCCATGGTTTTCTGGTCGTAAAAGCGTTCTATTAATCTATAACGACCACTCCTCTAATTTAAGATTGCTCATGGAGACTCTAATTCAAGACGAACCCACCTTGCATGGGCAAAACAAGCTCATTTCCTCTGCAATTTTAACGATCACCTTTGCAAGGAGCCCATCTGCCGATTGCCGCAATACCCATTCCTAGCACCAATTTGATCTAAGGAACTGCAGGCAATTCTGATAGCATTTGCAGGCGGATCAATTGAAAAGTGCTAAAACCTAGAAGCAGTGCAATTTCAGGCGTTTCTTAAGATGAAAAATTAATTAAGTCGTGGTCCCAGTTTACGCATTTGTCTCGATTACAGAAGCATCACCTGCAATTACCTTCCTCTTGGAATTTTTTTACTATGTCTGGTTGGGGCTGTTATTGCCTGTTGGGCGCTGCATATCAATAGTTATTATCGAACTAAACGGGATCTTAATTGTTCGATAGCGTATTTTTACGATTTTAATGCTTTCTCTATAGTAGCACAATGTCAGATAAATGGAAAATAAAAATTTATGCTATTGAAATTACAGAGCAAACCGATTTGATATTATTTTTTGAACTTCGCGTTGTTTCGTTTGATTGTAAGCATCCGGAAAAATTGTTTTCTTGACTGACAAACAACTCGCAAGTCGTTGACTATCATTCCCATTAGTTTACTATGCAAAGAATTTTGTTTCTATTTCGCTTTATATTAATATCATTAACGTGCATTTCCTCTTTCAAGTGTCAAGCAATTTTCTGGTTTTCTTTCTGTGAAACTTTGTTTAAAGTTTCTTTGCTTGGTCTGAAAATCTTTTCGTCTCCAGCTGAGTGATTTATGAATTAAAATTGTCAGACATACGGACGATGCACAACTCTACCAAATTAATGATCTCCCGATGACTTACTCATTTGTAAAGAATGCTACAATGCTACTTGTATTCGAGTTCAGTCAAAAAGAAAATACCAACTACACTTAGTTGGTCGGGCGAAGCTATTAAAATGTAAATACAAGGATTTGACGGTGAAGAAACTCAAAGTTAAACTACTGTAGTGTAAATTATCAAGTATTAGGCCCCTTTAAATAATATTAGTTTATGATCTCGTGGATATATGCTTAGTTTTCCCACAGTTACATGCTTTATTATTAATGTTTAAATAACTATTAAATCATAAGATATCTAAAAGGTCACTAAGTACTAGTAACCAGCCACTTATAGTTCTTCCAAAAGACACCACGACAGCCGAATGTCTCTGGAAGTATGAGATTTTTACTCATTAAAACCACCTCCTAGGGATTATCCGAAGCAGACCACTTTCTTCGGGTCATTTTTGTCCCTACCCGAAGTCGTCCAGCGCGACTCACCACGATTTCCTGGATTAGAGCAACACCTCCCAGATCCTTGCGGCATCTGTCCAATGGTATCCCAGCAGCCTCCAAGCTAGCTTCCTTAGCTGATATGTTTGGATGTCAAAATCCTGAAGTTGTCTGGCAGTGCTGACCGATCGTGAGCCATCTGGAGCGAAAAGATGAAATCCTCCTTACCTGCAATTTTCAATTTAACTACTGTTAAATCGGTAGAACTAAAGTTAGAATACAAAACAGCATTAAAATCATACTGTTTATCCTGAAGTCCTTTGACGTTAACGTCCTTAATCCAGAGTTCCTGTATAAAGCTGATATAAACCCTTAGTCATTAGGAAGACTAGCAGATTATTCGAGGCACTCTTAGAGTGCTGTAGGTTAATCTACGCGATCTTTAGTATTTTCTCTACTCTGGGTGTTCTTCTCAATCCGTATTAGCTTCGTTGACCGGATCTAAATTGTCTCGACCGCATTGGATGAACGGACGATCTTTAGTTTATCATGCTTGATGCCAAATCTTAATTTATAGTCTGTCATCTCCGGAGTCTCCAAACACTTATTGTTAATGAGCAGGAGGAAGGAAATGCTACTTGCTTAGGGCTTGGTCATCCACCACCGGTTTGTAGAGACGGCAGACATTTCAAAAGGCTTCCGCTGTTCAGTTTCATTTTGGCAACCAAATTCGGACTCCTGGGATGAGCTTGAGCTTCATATCCTCCATTAACAAATTTGCATCACTAAAATTAGGTTTCAGCTCTCCCTGTAGTTCTACAGTCTCCCTCCTGTTAAACATAATCACGACAATTTTTCCTCATGTTCTGAATCCTCGTTGATTATAGTGTTTACGTTGTCTTATTGGGCCTTCTGTATGCACTGCACTCCACTGGGTATACTAGCCCAATAGTCTTTCTAAAAATACATCTACATAAAATTTCCTGTTAAAGCTCAATATTCCCCAAAACTTAAATTCATATAACTAAGTGCAATTGTATCCAAGCTTTTACCCAATTTATTTCAGTTCCAAACAGGGAAAGTTATCAAAATCCTTTTTTATCTGGCGAAATTCATCAAATTGACAATTGTGTCTCTGCATATATTCACGAATTCTGCTCAGCTCTGACATAGGTTTCAATCAGTAGCAACAACATAACAGTAGCACCCCATTCACAAGAGAAGGAATCACTGAAACGCGCTAGACACACCAAAACCGACACTGGCAGCATCACTACCACTATTATCTTCTATCATTGCCCTCAGTATTATTTTTCAATCTCCCAATGTTTGCTTTTTTTCTATTTTCATAAGATCTTTTGCCAGAATCCTGTTGTATCCTATTTTTCTTGTACGTAGTCCAATCCGACCCCGTCGCTCCAAGTAATTTCAATGCAGGAGCAAGTTATCGTACTTCAATTTTTCAAGCTGGGTTCTGAACCCTCTCAAATACCGGAGCAAAGCCGAACCGGAGACGATGGTGATTTTGTGTTTTTCTTCGATGATGCGTTTTTTTTCTCTTCCTCATGTATTTATCTGAGTTTTCACCATACCCACATACAGTATCAGACAACCAGACACACTACCAATTTTTGTTATCCAATCTGTCAGCAGAGCCCCATCGACATCGGGTGCCGCAGCAAGGCTTTGTCATGATAACGGTCGAAAGGAATACGTTTGGGGGATGTCATATTGCGCCCGGTCAGACTTGTTTTTCCACTGTGGGATGATGCTCTGCACCCATGCGCTTATTCCTCCATTTTCGGAGAAAATATTATGTTTTCATTTTTTCATTATTGTTGGTTTAATGAAATAAAAATTTCGCAGAGAAAAATGTCAGCAAATGAAAATTGTTTGATTGAAAAGTGACAGGAAGAGCTGCAATCGATAACAAACAAAATAAATGAACTTCGCGCTCGTCCTGAATTTTTTATGTACGAGTAAACAAAAGCGAACGAATTATTTCGAGCGAATTAATAATAAAATGGAAACACGTTGAATCCTATTCCTCATGATTATGCGATGCATTTGGTGGTCAAGCCGATTGACACTATGTATTCCAGCACTAGCACACTGGAGACCAAAGCTGGATGCCGTTCCTATGAGTCATTAATCACGTACAGCAAAAGTTTCTATCTTGAAATGGAACAAAATATTGCGAGAGTGAAAAGTAGAGTACCCCAGAGCCTGGATAAATTTTTTTAGTTTGTGTGCTACGTTCCTAGCGTTCTTGGCTCATCTTGGCAAGCTCCATTTCTTGGTCATTGCTCATTCTTTGAAAGGCATTGCTTTTAGACTTTCAAGTTTTGTGTACGCTACAAGAAGTTTCAGGAATATTTCCTAAAGTGCAATGTGTCAAAATGTGGCACGCTAATAAATGAATGCAACTGTCCGGAAAAGTTTAAGGCTAGCATTTATAGTATATCTATGTGCCCAGCTCATCCATATGTTACGTCAAACGAATGACCACATGTCATTTTATGACCACAATGTCATTTTATGAATACTTCTACCCTCTGGTGACGTCAAATTTCTAACTAGTTAATGACGTAACCGTTTTGTCCTATGTATGTAAAGTACAGCCATGGGAAGAAAGAAATTAAGGAGTTAATGGGGTTAAAGAATATCAACGGGAATGCTCTTCCAAGATCTCCTTTTGGATTTCCTTAGCTCCTTGTTATATTCGGTCAAGGCCTTTTTATACTCATTCTAGACACTTGATCGTTTGGCTTTGTTGAAGAGCTTCCTGACCTGAGCTCTGAGATTACTAGTTACAACTCTGTATTTTATAGGACAGCTACTTTGCACTCCGGGGTTCCTAGGGATATGTTATCAAGTTTCTCAAGTCCTCTTCTGACGTTTTTACGATATGTGTCCTAGTAATGAGTTTTGGAACTCTTACCCTTGCTTGCTACACACAGGTGCCTCAATATCGAATCTGATATATTTATGATCCGATAAGAAGACCTTCCTTGATACATACCATTTTAGGATTTTGCTTCCTAGGTTAAGACTGGCTAATGTGAGGTGGTCCACTGAGGGAATCATCAGTGAGGTGGAATGCACTGCCGTTCATCTCAATATCTTCATCACCAACTGTCAATGAAATCTAGACTTTAAGAGTATCCAGGTTCTTGGGAAAGTAGCCAACGAGGACTTTTATACGAGGAATTTTATTATCCTCTACAGTCCTCAAATTTGCACCCTCCCATGGCTTAATCTCACTTGCCACCGTCTTTAGCCACTCTGCGGTTTCTCTGTCAGCGTAGACGAAAACTGCCCAGATTGGTGTTAGAGTTGTAGCCCTTCTTCTCCAAGATTTTTGTAAGGACAGCTTTTTGTACGGCACTAAGTTGGTCCGTTGTTAGCATTCTTCAAAGAATGCCCGAGATGATACGTACTTTCCCTTATATCGCAACCTGCTAATAGGTCAGTGGGGTGGGAGCCTCAGTCTTTCCAGACGGCTTCTTCTTACCCTCGTCCTTTTTCTGCGTGCTCTTCCTCTTTGCCTCTGCCGGCTTAGGAGGCGAGCCTTTGGAGCGGTTCCCCTAAAACCTTTCTCTGGCTCCCTAGGCGGCTTTAGAGCTAGTATTGCGGCCTCTTCCGTTTTGTTTTCTTTACCTAACAGCCACTTGAAGCGCTATCTGGCCGCTCAACTTAGGTTTCTGGTTTTGTTGTCCGGAGGGATATCGATGATAGCCTCATCGGACATGAGGGGCTCACCTCCGACCTGTCCAGCAGGGTTGTGAATGAAGTCCTGTTCCATTAGGTCGTCCGGTTGGGGACGCGTTGTTTCAACCTCAGGATTTGGCATTTTTGAAGACCAGAACAGCTGTTTCTAATTTATTACAGTTTTTTTCATTGTATTATGTGGACAGGCATTAGTTCAATTTTTTTTCAAGTGCCCAAAAATCTTGAGCTGAGCTGGCAGGGTTAATGAATTTTAATCATTTGCTTCCTTTCCAAGTTAGGGTTCAACTGCTGAGACTTAAATCGAAAACTTTTCTGTTTTCACCTTTCTCTTAACAACTCATTTAAATTTCTTTTCCTAATCAGATTATAAACAAGAAAATTAGATTTCAGTTCGATTGACAACTGAATATAAAGAGAATTGAACAGAATTGGTCATTGGTGCCTCACTAGGATGATGATAACGAACGTTAACGACAAATTACCTAGGGAACTACCAGTGTTCAACCAATTATCCAATGCCATTTCGAGAAGCCAAACCATACGATCCGACTAACGATCAATTTACTAAGCCAACGTTTGAAATGAAGAAGCAAATCAAATTACAATCTTAAAATCTTAAAGATTTTATCCAGGTGTATGTCATTGCCTGATGCACGGATCCATTGATATGCACGCAACTGAACCCATATCCGTACTAGCTGCACCTATCCATCCTCTGTTTTAATGGTATAGTTTAAGTGGTAAGTGCAAGGTGAAGATCATTCTCCATTGACTTCTGGTATGCACATAAACCGGACTGACCTCAAGGCAAATGCGAATTGACGTTGCTGATTGTCTGCATACTTGATGCATGGTATTTGACTGCCCTTCCTGTCCGCAAAATTGATTATGCGAGAGCCTTACTTGGACGTGATCAATCGGATACAAAGATCATCTCTTGATCATCTGAGGATCAACATCGTTCCGAGCATCGCTGGAAATGAGATGCGGTTATAAAATCAAATATGGCAAAACTCAAAAAGGAGACACTAAAATTACTACAATTTTACGGTCAATATTATTTCGAATAGGATTGCTCATAAATTAATTGCGAAAATCTTAACCGGATTAATTTATGATTGGGGCAGATCGCTTACGTGAAAGTAAGGTCGATGCGATCAATCCGATAATTCGAAAGGAATAGAGCTCTATAAACATTTTCCATGCCTTAAAATTTTTGAGCTGCAGGAGGGTAATGGATTGGTGTATGCCATTTATAACTGTTATAAGTATCTTATTACCGATATAAAGTTTATATGCTCAATTTAGTTCTTGGCATTCTTAAAGTTATTTAGACATTTACTGTGGTGAGAAAGGCATTTACTGACAAGTTTTCATGCGATTAGTGCCTTATTTATGGCACTTTAACACTATTAAGCATGACGGGATTATTCGATCACAGTGAGTACACGAAACCGGATTCAGCTATTGAGACAGGAAATGGAGGAATCAAAGCGTTTTTGCTAATTACCACAACAAGATGCAATTTATTTGGAGGTAAACCTCCATGTGAATATAATAACCCAAAAATATCCTAAGCAGAGGAGTCCAAGTGGAGGTAGTTAACCCCGATGAAATATTATGCGCGCGCAGCTATGAAACGCGAAAATAATAAATTTTGCTTGCAAAAAATAAATTATATACTTAAAACATATATAGGCGTTCATGTGACTCATATCTCTTCTTGGCTCCCATTAGGGGAAAGTGCAAAAAGGCTTTGGAGAAGCCTATTCTTGGCGACATGATGACACCATCACAAAGTGCATCACCTCGGACGCATATTGCAACCCAAAAATAGCTACAAAATTGGCAACTGAACATCATCCCAAGGGAATCGCTTTCTTTGCCAACCGCCGGAATTGTGGTCTTATGAAAGTGCTTGCTGCTGCTTTCTGTCGCATGCTAAGAAAACAGAAAGATTCCTTTGTCAAGATGTTGGACACGTCTGGAGAGCACATGTGGACATCTTTTATTCGCTTCTATGCGGTTTTTTGGCTTCCCATTCAGTCCCTTCATAACGTCTTGTAAAATTGGTTGGCACTGACAACGTCAATGACAGGAGATGCATTCTATTTTATATTTGGACCTAGTGGAGGAACCTTTTGAATTTATTTCAACATTCTGAATGGAGAGAATTATTGGCTCCTTGGGGTTTTATAAACACATTAGAAAGTAAAATGCTTTAAAATTTATTTTTGCACGAATCCCAAAGCAACCAGAAGGAAACAACACCCTGCTGGCCTGGCAAGTACTATGTCAGTCAATGACCAACTTATATTAGTTTACATGGAGGGAATAAAATTTTGAATTTGGACACTGTCTAAAGGGGCTTAGGGTAATCAGGTATAAATATGTAGTTGTAAATATATAGGAGCACCCCAAGGTTTGCCTGTGCGGAGATGTTTACATAAACGTGTATGGAAAATTTTAATTTGGTACCTTATAGGAAATTATGCTGACGATTGTGGTTTTCCTCCCTGAGAGTCCCAGGTTTTAGCCTCACTGTCGTCCACCCGTGGTTCTTTCTACATATTAGCATTTTGCAGAGAAATATCAATCGTTTGGAAAACACTTTAAATTACATCGAAAAAAGGGCGGCAATGGGTGCAGAAGGTTTTAGATCTGACCCTTGCCTCGAACAATATCAGACCACTTATTAAAAATTAGAAGTTCTACAGAGAGCAGTCCTTCTCTTTTCACACACGCACTATATACAATTTTATCTGGACGATTGTTCCTCGAAGTTACTAGTTTTCAGGAATTACCGGAACACTGACTGCGATAAGTTTATAGGGCATCATTGCTATTAGACCCACTAGTGCTCCTAACAACACAACGGAACTGGGCGAGTTGGTAGATAAACTTTCCAAAACTATTAATCGATGACTCGTGTCCCCTTGATAGTTAGAGAAAAACAGAAACTACCGTGGTGCCATTGGGACTTCTAAAAAAGAGTGCTCTTTAATTTGGGAATAAGGATAGGCATTGGACTACTACAGCGTAATCTGTTGTCAGCATAAAACAACCATGCGTCACCGCTAATGGGGTTCGAACCTGGGATCCCGCATAACAACATGTTATCATTTTCTCCATCGATAACTAAGAGACAACGCCAAAGAAGAAACAATAAGATTTTATTTCAATTAAAAAAACAATTTGTTAAATGCCAGGAATGCCACTGAGAAGACAATAGGCATCACACAAATATTTAGCACCAAAACAATGTAAAAAAACATGCCATTAAAAAAAATAAATGTAAGCCGTCAAGCGCCACAGCTTCGTCTACAAGGCTGGCCTTCACTGATCCTGATTATTTTGTCGATCATCTACGAGTGACGATTAATTAATATTCCAACCGTATGCATGCAAATAGAGCCTTAAGGTACTAAAACCACGGCGGTTTTCATTGTAGCGCATTATTCTTACCTTAATTAAGGAAGAATATTTTTTCACATCGGCAATATCGCAACGCCGCAGGAATACAAAGTCTAGCTCTGACGGTAATGTCTATTGATGATCGCATTCTTGATTACACTGCCGCATGGGTTAGCATTGAAACACCTCACACTGGTACTGATATAGAATCTTTTAATAAAATAGATCCATATGACGCAATGGCGTCCCTTATCCTGGTTAATCAAAACTAAGCTAAATTTTATCGCGTCACAGCTCTAAAACTGAATTGGGATCGATTAAGATTTATTGGGCTCGAGTTTTAGTCACGGTATCCCGCTCGATAAATTACATCTCTCGAGGTACGAGATAGTTTACTTTAGCTGAGAAAATCTGCGTATTATGCATGCTGCTTAGGCCATAATTGATCATGATTACTCACCATAGATCCAGATTGATTAAATGATACGAGAAAAATGCATCTGTCGTGCTAGGCATATATTATAGGTCTACTGCAAGTATTATTAGCGAGCTACATGCTTGTATATGACTCAAGTGATCGTGCAACCATGATCGATTATTGTCGACGAAGTAGACTTTAATTATCGATCACTTGTGTGCCATTCACCTTAGATAATCGTTGATTCTATTGATAGCAACTGGAATTGGCTATACTTTCATAATTAGCGTAAATAGGTATGTAGGATGAGCTGGATCGTCCTACCAGGCAAGATTTATAAGGCTAAGTACTCAAGAAAGATGCAAACTTAATTCTACGGCGACAGGCCTTTTTTTTAGTTTTCTAGTATCAACATAATACAAGAGTCTTCAAATAAGTTACGCCTTAGTTCGCTTATAACTATAATATATATAATTTTTCGGAATTAGATCGAAAGTCATAACGTGCTAGCCGGGCCATCAAATTTAGTTTTTAACGGTATCATTGTACAATAAACCTCAAGACAATACCCTATGTTCTATTTTGTGGTACTTTAAAGGTCAATCACGCAGTGGCTATCTAACAAAGTTTTCCATTATCCACAAAAAAACTAAAACTCAAGACTAGTAGCTCAGTACATTATCACCATCAACCATGATTAGAGCAATAGCGAGACATGAGAAATTTTTGGAGAGGTGTAATTGATTTTTTGGTCACATCTTTTAAAGATAAGCTTTGCTCTAGTTGACCCCTTCGAATTTTGACAACGACCAATTATTATCTCTTGCTTAAAATTTAAGGGAAACAATTCATGAGGTGACGGAGAAAACTTATATAAAAATTTGAAAATGATGCACTTCATTTAACCCTTTCAGTGGCACTCAGTTTATATGATATTTTCTGGGAGAGCACCCCATGCTATATCTCCGGTTTTAGAAAAGAAGTGCCCTGTAAGAACTATTTCATAATTTTTATTTAAAATACTAAAAATAACTTAAAGGGTTAATAAAATGGCGGAAATGAGTAAAAATCAAAATAAGAAATTTGGAGATGTCTCCAGGTGAGTGGCAGCTCAGAAAGCTTCAATACAATAATTTTGAAAATGACAAAAAAAAAACAAAAAACAAAATATGCGAAACTAAACCTAGAGATTAACCGAAACCGAGAAAAAATCAAACTAGAACACTGAGTGTTCCCAGAGGGTAGAAGTCCCTACTTCGAGAACCGCTGCTCACAAGCTGAATCCCTCCCTATAGGGCCGTTCGCCATTTTTCTAGTCTTCTACGAGTACTCATACCAAAATGTTCTTAACGATCGCAAAAAAATTACGACTCGCTTAGAGTCCCGCGGGATCAGTCTGCAGAGTCATTAGCGTCTGCAAACTGCTCTCATCATCCTCACAGTTTTACGATCCTAACGTGAGACTTGTCCTTCTCGCAGCACTTGTATAATCGAAGAGAAGCTCCGTGGATAAGCTGCTACAAGTCTGTAGCCTGTAATTCTCATTAGCTGCGGATTAGCTGGGCGGACTAACAGTAGATAGTAATGCTCTCCTGCGTCTTACCCATAATTATTAGGTTATCTTTGCGACAGAACTCTCGCTGGAATGCCCGTACTTGAAGGTAACGAAATGTCATCATCGTCTTGCCTCATAGAAGGCCTCAGCGATCTCTGCCTGTAAAAGTTTCACAAAGCCTGTCGATTTCAATACGTGCCGAAGCGAGAATCTGTTTGATTCCGTCACCTCACACACCATAGGCCTCGGCTTTTGCTAAGGTGAACCTTATGGCTCGCCAATGACATCTCAGTATAGATAATTCTGTTTTTTAAATTAAAATAAGTAAAGTGTTCTGAAAACTGAATGTAGAAAAAAATTATTGCTAAAGCAAATAAAGCGTGGGAACTTAGGTCCCCACACATTGGTAGTATGTGGGGAAAGCGCAACGAATCCCGTTTTATGCTCTTATAACTTGGTGACCATCTGTAGACAAGAAAACCTATCGTCCTAGAATGGAACAAACACAAAGATATTTTCCCTACAAATGTCAATTTTGGCACACAACTAGCGTCAAACCATTTCAAGTTTCTTATTGCACAAACCTTGTATTCTCTAGACCATGACTCAACCTAACTAGGACTCAATGCAGAGCTCTGATAGGATTCCGGACATTGTGTTGGATTATCCAAATAATTGTGGCCATGGCTGTATGTATAACGTTCTTTCGTGTAAAAGGGAATTTTTCATCGTTTCGGGAGCTACTACAAAATCAATTTCATTAATCTAAATGCACTGATAAGAGTAAAATTCAAGAAAAATAACATCTAGTAAGTGCAATAAGAAATCAATCTCAAAAAAGAGAGGGGGCGCGTTCAAGGGATGAAGAAATATGTGAAGTCATTAATCTAAAGTCCACAGAACGTCTTAAGAAAGTGCAGCGAAATGAAAAAAATTAAGACGATCTCCAGCCATACCAATGTACCACCACCAAAAACAAAACAACACAAGTAGGAGCAATGCCATTATCCGCGCTGAACGAAGGCAAGAAAGTGCCAAGAAGATGCTTATTCTGAACTTAAGCTGACTCTTTTCACTCTCGCCCTCCTTCTGGTCCCCCCTTTAACTTCGCAAAGATCCTTGTGGCTTAGAGCTGTCAGCTTTCATGAATCCAAAAAGTTGAACGATGAGAATAATTGCAAAAAGTGCACATTGCACATGCAATTTAAGGAGAAGTCATTAATCTTCATCACGCAAATGATATTTTCTGAAATGTTCGCCACATTTAATCTCAGTCTCCACAGTGCTCTTCTGACGCCAACCTCCTACTAGCGTTGCCGGAGGAACTTTAGCCCCCAATGGTTTTTGAAAAAGAATGAATGAATGAGCTTATTTTGTCCTTGCCATTAGTGGCCTTTTTTTTATATAGCAGTGATTAGAGGGTCTTGAATTTTTGCTCATCGATTCTATGCGGTGATTAGATGACCTTTAAAGGATGATTGAAAAAAAATTATAAGCAACCCAATTTTAACGAATAATAAATCCGAAGTTGTAGCGATGTTCTAGTCGTGAATGGTAGAGAGCTTTCAATTTTTAACCAAATAAAACAGTACATGAACAAGAACACTTTGAAATAGTCTCTTTATCCGCAATTTGTCTAAGGCTATGATTGTAAAATTAATACTAACGTCAGTAGAGCGCATTTTACCAATATCTGAATCCTAAATCTAAACCTAAGAGAGGAAAGTTTTAGCTTTGAATGGAGAGTTGGACAACAAGATTTACGATGAGAGTCAGCGACAATGACAAGGTCTTATAATTAAACGTATTTCGAATTTGACCCACAATTTCTCGAGTGGTTCTGATGACATTCGCTCTTGCTCTATCAAAAGAGGTTCCTTCCATTTTCTGGTATCTTTTTAAATTATTTTTTTTGGTATCTTTCCGCGTACTTAGAAACTTTGTGTAATGTTTCTGGTTCCGTGCCTTAAAGAGCAAAGAATCCTTATGGGAAGACATTGTTGTCTGTCTGTCTGTCTGTATAAGTGACCAGCGTCCTATTTAGGAGTTATTTTGATTTTTTTTTATGTTAAAGTATGGCCATATCTTCCCAGATATCCCCCAGGAGGTTAAGTCTCTCCATCTGGAGTCCGCCGTTGATAAAACGTGTGAGAAGATATCTCCCCTTTAATTGTCCCAAGCGAAATGTGCACCAACACCAGGTTGACCGAAGCCCCGCTTAGCTAGTTCTTCAACACTGTCGTTTCCCTCGATGCCACTGTCTTGAAGTCCAGTTCAATGTGATGTTGACCTGATCCCCCACGGGTGGTTGTTCGAGTAGAAGTCGGTATAACCTAGACCTGTTCGGGTAGAAGTCGATACAACCTAGACCTGTTTTGAAGCCGTCCGTAAATATTTCTATAGTAGAGTTTCCCACCACCATATCCACCGTTCTTCTATTTAATCCTGGTTGGAATCCTAACGGTGAAATTTTTGCTGAGGCTTGGCTTTTTTTTTAACAGGTTAATTACTCTGGTAACATATTTGAAATGTTACTGTGGCCATACGACTTGCGATCCAGCAACCAAATTCTCTGAACCTAACTACACTGACAGAAGCAGCCCATCCTGCTGCGAAAGCCTCAAGTGTGGTATCATCATTTTAGTGGCCAACAATATTAGATGACCCTTCCTGGCGCCAATCTTTCTTAGGGTCTTCTCCATGAACTCACCGTCTCGATATAATGTTCACTACATCATCCGCATACTCTACTACCTTGACCCCTTCTCTCTCCAGCTTAGGTAGGATTTTATTCATAACATTAGTCATGAGAAGTGGAGCATGGCCTTACAAAAAAGTTATTTTTTATTTAAATTTAAACTTGTAATGCGTAAAGTATTAAAAATCTGTCGAGAAAGTAATAGAAATTTAAAATTGTAATTCGAAACAGTGCAAAATAACATATCATGCAGCCGGAAATGGATTAGAAAAATTAAGTTCTTCAAAGCTTTCTAATTATTTCTTTCACTATATGGAGAAAGCCTAAGGTTAGTGGGTCTCCACTCAATGAAATTACATGCATTAATGCAGTTACAAACCTAAAAGAACATCAAAACCGTACTACAACAAGATATGATAGTCGAAAATAGTTCAAACGTTAACTATCTTAAAGTACTAGAGCTGGAGCCCAGAAACTCTATTAAAAGTATCCACGTGCAAATGTCGTGGCCAGTTTATAGCTTGAAGCCCACATATATAAAGGATTAGGTACAGTGTACCTGAAACAGGTTTGGCCATGAAAGAGGTCCATACCTAGTTTTCCAGACATGAATTCAATCAAGTTAAGAAGGAGAGGCACAAAAAACGTACAAAATATCCACGACTATTCTGCGACACCAATGCATTCAGTGTAAAGCTGCAAATATTGTGCTGGTTTTGCTCATCGAACTAAAGTAGGAGAATTCTGTCCATTGCCTCGCTGGGATTCCTTAGGATTACCCAGTCCAAGACCGAGATTTGAAAATTGCTTTCTGTTGTTACCTGTTTACCTAAACTGGATTCTTACAATACTATAAGGTCCCGACTGGTATTATTTTTAGATTTACATGGACAAGTTTCAAGTGTTATTCATAGGCTTTGTAAAAAAAGCGAGCTTTTTTTAATGTACTTAATGAGAAATGAGGTTAATTATAAAATTTGACGATCGGAATTGATTATTTCCTTAGGGACGTATAGGCTCTGTCGGAAATTTAATACATTTTTGCCTTAATCAGTCTATACTACATGTACACTGCAAAATACTATCTTTTTCATAGGAAATATCATAATTAAATTCGGATCGTGAGGACGCTATGTACATTTCAAATAGTAAAAATTTATCAGGGCTTAATGTTCTGCAACATCACTTCTTAAAATGAATGAAGAGGTCTTGGTCGAACTGCTCGAGGAGACGGAGTTGGATCAGTTGGTTGAGTGGCCATGGATGCCGTTTCAAGCCGTTTTCTTTCATAAAAGAAAAATCCACTCCGTTTCTCAACTGTTGTCTAGTTCTCATCATTACCCTAATTCATTTTCAGCCGTAGGAATGCTAACGCATCATAGGGCTGTCCCCTGAGCTTTGGCTACAATATTAGAAAAAGTTACATCTCATCTCTATGAAATAAATGCCGGAGTAGCTCAGGGTTCAGTTCTTTCACCAACCTTATTTCTTCTTTTTATCACTGACCATGTGTCTCATTTTAAAATCCCATTCATATTTTTGTCGATGACAACATACCTCATTTCGTGTACTCTTTTCCTGCTGTAGTAAATTAACCATCCATTCATCTGACTTGGTGCTTTACTATTAACTACAAGTCTAACATCAAGTCTATGCTCAAATTTAACTCTTACATTTGAATAAGGGTTGGACGTACTGCAATCAAGAAATGGCTATAAAACCTAAAACCTAAATATCTGTAAATATCAACGGAATGTCAATTGTTCCATCGCTATTTCTATGACTTGTGTTTTGTACGATGTACGAGCCTAGGGGACAACCCTCTGATGCGTTAGCATGCTTTTGGCCTAAATGGTATTAGTGTAAGGGGGAGTGAGGAAACTTGAATGTCTTGTATTCCTAAATTCCCCTGTTCAATAGTAAAAGAAATAATCTGGCAATGCTGTAGGCATTTTCTACTAAAAAATACTTTCCAGCTGTCAACTAATACTTTCTTCTTGTCAAAATTTAGTGAGCCACAGACTACTCAAGACACAGCATGGAAGCAAATAAAAACATCTGTTCATTGTAGGTTGGGAAATTCTACTTTCGTACTTACTTAAAGTCTCAACTTGGGATTTACAAATAGTTATGTCAGTACTAATTGTACAAAAACACTTATTATATTAGCTATATATAATGACAGAATTACAATTAATTAGTGAATACAATGTTTGAATTATTTCTCCTACTATAAATCTCTTGATAATAATTTTAACCTGGCCAATCCTTATTTCAGGTGTGTCGTCGTCATTCTCCCGAGTCGCGGATACACACCAAAGGTAAGTCGAAATAGTTTGATATTTATCATTTCATTATTTTTTAGTACCTTTAGTTTTATTTATTTTAACAAGATTTTGTATTTAACAAGATTTGGGTGGTAACCAAGTTTCTTATAAGCTTTAAATTTGAGAGAACAGCACTCCCGTTTTCTGTTTTGGTTAGAGTGTTTGTCCAGTGTGAGGCTTACATTTTACTCGAGTCTTTTAGGCTGCGTCTTATTCTCACCAAGTTTTTAACCAACCAGCAACCTATTCACAGCTCGATAAACTAAGCCGCGGCTAAGAACTTAATAGGATTGTTGTGGACATACCGAAACCATAAGGTTTCTTAGGTGGCTACAGAGCCCTCAAAACGGAATAGTAGGACTTGGCCGAATCTTAAACCACAGGCTACTCTAGATACAAGAATGGAAAACATGATAGTTCGGTTCACCACCAATCGTTTCCTCATTATTTCATTTTTATTGTACCACAGATTAACCAAACCTCGCATACAAATATAATTGCACACTCTCGTAACCAAAACCAAAGAGAAATATTGATGTCATTGACACAGTCTAAGCTTAATACTTCAACAAAACGAGCAAGATTTCCCTTTAAAACACATGAAAATTGTAAAGAGAGACACTTTTTATCGACAAAAAAATTGTAAAGAGAGACACTTTTTAACATGTTCAGAACATTTGTAGGTTAACCTCAAGTAAAATTCAATTTCAGACTAAAAATATTGCGAGAAAGTACAATTCCCCAAACTTTTCCTAATGTTTACTGTGGCAAGTTTCGGTTTGTTTACACCACCATTGCTCAGCTGTTCGTGTAGAATAGGCTGAGCTTAAACTTATTCTGACAGTTTGTCTACGTCACATTAAGCTAAGTCTTATCCGAATCCGCATTTGTCACTATAAGCAAAGTTATACAATTCCTATGCTCAATGACCGAGTCAACTGTCAAGTTGGTTTAATTCCAAAGAAGCGAATCTGGCTCAGTCCAAACTTTGCTACCAGTTTTGCTTACTTTGTGACGTATAGAACTGTCATAATAAATTTTAGTTCCAAGTCGAAGAATTGTATTGTAAGTTAAATTTCCAACATTTTTGCAATAAGAATTAGGAAACGCATCTCATTGTTGAAAGCGATAAACAAGTCACTTCGGTCAAGTACGTCGTTGCTGTAGTAGGTGACCTTTCTGCATCAATGACCAGCAGCAAATGGTACTCAGTGGAACGGTAAGAAGTTATATTCCAGACAACAAAAGTGCACCAGAAAAACCTTAAAAATCGTCTCGACCATTGTAGGCATTGACAAAAAGGTGTAATAAAAATTCCGTAGACCCAGAAAATTGCGATCGCAAAGCTGCAAGTAGTAGCCTGGCCTGTTTCAGCGCCCAAAGCCTCCTTCGGAGCCCCCAAACCCTTCCAAAAAGGAATTGACAATGATTCGAAACAAGAAAAACAACCACGACAAGAATTTAAAAAAAAAACGCCACAGGCGGCAGACAATATTCCGCGAGCAGATTATTAAATCCAAGTTTCGAGCTAAGCTCATTAAAAGAAAAGAGAAGAACAAGACGTTAAGACTTCTTTTATCCACTTGAGTCTCGGCCATCGAAACAAGAATAGCACGATCAACGCCAACTATAAACTTTGCATCGCGTCTGCTGCGCGCAATCCCGGACTAAAACACTTTGAACTTTTCAAGGTCAATTGCGAGCGCAGTTCAATTTGTGTTCGTTATTTTTTGGACGTTTTTTTTCCTTGTTTCTTAAGATGGAGCAACCTGAACTAGCAAGATGCCCGGCTCCGGTGTAAAGATGCAGCTTTTGTGTTGCCAACTGTGTAGGTGTGCGACGATATTTAAAGTGCTGGCTGCAAAACGAGTCAGAAGTGAAGTTTCTAGCTGCTAGGGCTGCGGTTGATTCTTGCCAATTCTTCCACGTTCCGAATCCGATCTCTTAGTGGATCAAATTGCTTGCTTGGATCTTGTACAGGATTAGCATGACGAATTTAGATTTGTTCTTTTTTTTTCCATTCGAAATTTCAAGGATTTTTATTCATGCAAATTCGCTTTCACCGGAAAATCTTAGTTTTTGTCTGGCAAAATATTTATCGGACGACTTTCATATTCAAGAAATAGTTGTTCTAGCCGTCCACGCTTCCGTTTTCTTAATCTACCGGCATTACTTGTTTTTTTTATAGACCTGCTCTCCAATGCATTATGAAAACAAATCAAGTTCAGAGTCCATATATTGTCAGGGTATCATTTTTGCAAATAACATAAGGAGATAACAGCATTTGCCGCTTGCTTACTTACTTACTTAAGGCCATCCAAGAAAAGGACACACTTTGACCTCGAATAGGTCCGTTGTGATGCTACGGGAGATACCTCACAATTCCTGTTTGAAGCCAACTAGAGCTATCACTGAAGCGTCGAAGATCTCTTACGTCAGTCGTCTCAAGATCGCAGCAACTATCCAATAAATAATTACCCAGAAAGGCCTTCCGCATGCGTGCCAGGGCAAAGCCCGAGTAGAGGAGGCGACATATTTTCTCCTCCTCTTCATCCCTGCAGCTTCTGCAGAAGTCATTTGAGAAGAGTCTCAATCTTTTCGCGTGTAGTGATCATCCATATGACTACACCTCGCTCGGTTTGTCCATTGAAACTAGACTAGACTAGCTTAGGACCCATCTGTCTGGTCGAGTTGCACATAGTGCCTTTTGTCCATCTCTTCGCTTGGTTAGTCGCTCCGGTGTTAAGCAGCAGCTTACAGTGGGCTAGATGCCTACAGAAAGAGTCTTAATACAATTGTAGTGTAGTGTCATGTCTTGCGAGCTTATCCTCTACACAGTTCTCTAGAATTTCACTGTGCCCTGGAACCCTGCACAAGTGGATATGGTACTGATCTTCAATCTCATTTAGATAAGGGCGATAGCTATTACTTTTAAGATGTCGATGAGACATATTCTAAGGATAGCACCGAGGCTTAATTGACGGGCTGAGAGTAAAAGTGACCTATTTATAAGGTTCAAAAAACGATTTAACTACAAAAAGTAATGCAAAGTTAATGCAGTTAAGTAGTTAAGTCGTTTTTGCCCGGAAATTTTCTACGATTCGTTTTTGCCCGGAATCTCACGCGATTCGCTTTTGCGCGGAACATTTTCTAAGCCACTTTTGCCCGAACCTTATAAATAGGTCACTTTTACTCTCAGCCCGTCAGTCAAATAACCTTTTCATGTATGTTGTTTTCTTTCAGCTAATCCAGGCCTTCCTGAATTGCCATTAATTTCGCCTGGAATAAACTAAAATGGTCCGAAAGGTGAAAGGATAGATCATATATTTAACTATTCAGAGAAAAACCTGCCATCTATCCTGCTTCTCAGTTTAGAGCTGTTCGTGTAAGTCTGGGCTGATTCACTATAACGCAGTACGTCGCTTTCCCAGTCTTGCATAGTTGGGATAGTCGATCTAAACATCTTTTTTTATACGATGTAGCCAAAGCCTAGGGGACAACTCTAGACTGGCTTTGGTCGGAAGGGAATTAGGGTAAGGGGAGTGAGGAAACTTGAATGTCTTGGTTTTGGTCAAGGAATAGCTGGGTAAGGTGTAATCAAGTTTTCCTAAAGAGAACGGTAATGAGTTCAAAATTGTAGAGTGATCAATACGAATATTGGATTACTTACTTTCCGGAGACATCTATAGCGATGTCGTTCGCGTAAGAAATCACCTCGTAGCCGCCCTCGTTGAATACCAGTTTCCAAAAAAGAGGAGACAAAACACTACCTTGCGGTGTACCTTTACTCACAGTCCTAGTAGGAAGAGCCTCTCCCAATCTTCAGCTGATAGTCTGAAGCATCTGACTAAAGATTGGTTCCTACCTCAATAGAAGTGAGCGCCCTATAATAGCTCCTGGGTTGACACTGCTAAAAGCTCCCTCAATATAAACGATGTTCACTATAGTGTATTCCTTGCATTTCAAAGATTTTCTATAATGCTTAGGTGTAGAGATAGACATATGTCAACTAATTTCTCTGTCGTTTTGAGGAGAAAAAAGATATTGTGATGGGTCTGAGATCTTTAGTGGTAACCGCCTTGAAGACGATCTAATTTTTGACAAGAAGTCTAATACTGTCGAATCAAAAATATGTAGTCTGGTTCTAATTATAAAGGCAGGCAGATTCAGTACCAATATTGCAAAGGAGGAGGTTAGTACTTAAAAGAAAAAAAATCAAAAGACGTGGAGTTCCTTTGAAATTCTGAGCCAGATAAGTGGAGATCAGCCAATAGCGTCTTAAGTCGATCTCCAGATTTACAGTTCCCGTATCATTGTCACTGTAGATAAAAGCGCTTAATGTCTTTTTCACTATGGTACAGGATCTGGATTTACCAACCCCCCCCCCCTCCTACCCTCTCTTATAGAGAGTCGTATGTGCTAGTGTTGATACTGTACGAACCTGTTCTCCTACAATCGACTGGTCGGCATATCTTACTCAGATTTCCCGAAAAAGAATTACACTACATCAACGTAGGCTTACACTCAAATCTTTTTATACACGGCAAAAAATGACGGAGTTTGACGTTTCTTATAAGACGGAGACGTTTTTAGTTTTGACATTTATTGCAAGTCACACATGTTTCTATGTATGCAAACCAGTTGTTAATTTGCAAATTAACTCTATAACACATTCAACTTTAATCTTTTCCACTGTAAAAAAAATAATTGAGGTTAAACTCGATCGACTTATACTAATAAAGATACAAAAGTTCTTAGCCGCGGCTTGGTTTATCGAGCTGTCGACTGATTGATGGCCTCACAAATTACGTAAGCAGTTTTTTTACTTCTTTCCATTTTCCCCCACCCCTCTGTAAGCATTATCCTCACTAAAGCAGTTTCGACTTGGCTCCCCCCCCCCCCCCCCCCCCTCTCCGCAATATATACATATGTGTAACGAACGACCGTAGACTCCAGTTTACTCTACGTAGTACTTTAATATTTTACACTGGGTACCTTGTGGGGACGTTTGGGTGGGGAAGGAAATATTGCAATGCCACTTTCATAATCTATTTAACCTAAAAAGCTTGTAAGTATACTATTGAAAAATAATAATATTTAATTTAGTTCAATTGGATTATCATCTAGTTGTCGGTTTCGCCGCTATAGCAACTATAGAAAAGCTAACCGTTTGGTGCTGCTGTTGAGGAGTATCCAAAAGAGTTTAGCTTTTCTTAATCAGAAACGCTGGTCATCAGTGATGACAGATTTGTCCCTACTTGTAACTCCCCCCTCCCCTCGCATAATAACTCCTTTCTTTCACTTTTACAAGTCATTTTCTCAATTTGCAAAAGTCTTTCTCTTTAGCGGGCATAAAACAGCTTTAATGACTTAATTAGTTCACTGTTTGCTGACACGCACGTAATCAAATACCAGAGTTCCCCTAGACGCGAGAGTGTTGATTAAGTACCAACAATGAACGTCTTAACCATGGCAAAGCAACTCTTAGAAAGAATACATCTTGATCTCAGCAAATTGATGGAATGGCAGAAAGTGCAGAAAAAGCCTCATCTATGAATTCCAATGATGCCTTTCTGTCATCACGCGGTACACAGGTGTATGAAGCAATTTGGTTCTGTTACGTACAGTGTCTAATTACAGCAAACGGGTAAATTCTTCAAAATCGCGTAACACGTTATTGGAAATGTGGGACTGGGGAAATCGATTGCCCTTTTGAACGCGTTTTACAGAAAGCCGCCTCACCTGATTTATTCGCAATTTGCTCGTGCCGTTGTACTGGCAAACCTAAAGCTCGGTCACGTGTACTTTCATTTGTGCGTGTCTAAACCCTGCCAGAGGACAATGTCATCAACCTCCAAAAAGGAGGACGCAAAGTAATAAAATAAAACCCCAACTTGTGTATGTTTCTAACAACAAGTACCATGGTGTGGGCGGTAGAAAAATCCAGACAGTCGGTCACAGACGCTCAAAGGAAAACTTTTGCTCGCAGAGGCTTTAAGAAATGTCCCCTCTGCCCTTCGTAGCGATTGACGATTTATCCTTACCTCGCTGTTCTCCTAGGGAAACCCAAACAAACAACTCCTGCCTCTAACCCGAAGGTTCTTGTGAAAATATGGCTTTAAAAACATGGATAAGTTCTGAGGTGGCTTCAATGGCATGGCAAAGACTGTCGAAAAAGTTAAAGCGCGAACTCAGTCCTTTCGACAGTTGATATATTCTTCGGCTCCTAGCATTTCACTTCTTCTTCTAGCTTCGACTACGTCAAACTTTTTCATTTTTTTTTTTTTTTTTGTATTCTTTTCGGCAATAGACGTCTGACCTGTTGTATGCCACGCTCGAAAAACTACAGTAAACCCTCACCACTTGTCCTCCGTTTCGGAATCTTCCAAAAAGAAGTGCATTAACCTTTCAGTCAGTTGGAACAGACAAATCTCTCCGCAGACGAGGGACTTGGAGTTCGCTTTCGTATCGTCTTTAATTTCGAAAGCTCTCCCCTTTGCAACCAAACCGGATAACCGGAGCAGAATGAATTTTTCTTGCTTTTTTTTGTTTTTTTTTGTTTTTTTTTTTTGTGGAGGCATTTGAGTTTGGAGAGCTCTTAAGACGGAATCTATCGGTAGAATTTATATCAGAGCTCACAATAGCGACAAAATAAAACTTTTTCGTTATTTTATTTTTTCAAGCTTTTCTGTTTTCTTATTTTGATAAAGTTGTCCGATGTCCTTGAAACATTGGCCTTGCTGTATTAAAGGAAAGCTTTTTAGACACGGAGAAACACGACTTTAACAATGTGCAAATTGCTTTTTATGGACTTTCGGGAACAAGCGAAGTAAGAAAGTCAATCGGCTTTTATAAATAATTTCAAGCTTTAAGACAAAATTGAATACAAATTGGAAGGCTTCGAAAAGATTTGAAACAAAAAGAAGAAAAAGAAAAGGTTTTACTGTAAAAAATTATAGTCATTGAGGGTGGAGCGAGGATTTTATTTTAACAATTTAATAATAAATAATAAATGTCGTCGGGTCACAGGTTCGAACTCCATCGGCGGCGATTTTTGACAGACAACAATTGAGGTGTTGCAACAAGTATGCAAGTTTAGGCAAAACATATTTTGGTCCTACGAATACGAGCTAAATGATCAGAAGCCCAATGCGAACGTAATAGGCGCCACACTGAAGTAATACGAAAAATTGTCCAGGGTTAGAAACAAGGCTGAGAGGAGGAGGTTCTTTAGTTGATGTGAATCTTACACACCAAGGAATTTTTGCAAATTTTTGGTCAGAAAAAACCTAATTTTTGTACATGTGGCAGCTAAGGTAACGACTTTCGCGAATTTTAAAAAGGTCTAAAACATGGGAAACTATTACATTTTTGCTAAACTTAAATTTAGAATTATGGGTGGTTATGACCTGACCCTATCAGCATTCACAGACACGGGGTTGAATTTTACAGATAGTGACATGGTTGTCATATGCATGACATATCTTGACTGTCCTACCTTTGTGACCCTTTGCTGTATATCCAAGATTTTTGAGGCACTTACTTGCGATATTCTTGACTTCCACTGCAAGCCGTTTCAACATAGCCTCATAAGGGGTGAATGAACTGCCACCAATTTATTGGAATTTTCAAAATTTTGTATCTCTGTAATTGCAGGTGGTAAGCAAGTTTACGGTATTTTTACTGACTTCAGCAAAGCTTTCGATAGAATAAACAATAGAATTCTTGTTCTAAAACTCTCCCTTCTCGGGTTTCCGCGGGTTTTTATAAATTGGATTCATTCATACTTATCTGAACGTAGCGGGTGTCTTTTCGTGGAGCTCTGTCTTATGTTACCGCAGGGTGTACCGCAGGGTTCAAACCTCCGGCCATTGTTATTCATAATTTACATCAATGATGTATGTACGATTCTGTTTCACGCAAGTATTCTTTGTTATGCCGATAATGCTAAGATATTTCGCATTGTGTTAGACAATGTCGATTGCCTACTTTTAAATTCTGACTTGGACGCCTGTCAGAATTGGTGTGCTATTAACGACCTTCCCCTAAATATCGGCAAGTGTACATCTATGTCTTTCTCAACAAAAAGATGTCCCTTTCAATTTGTCCTTTAACAAGAGTTACAAAAACTAAGAACCTAAGTGTTTGGCTTAATTCCCAATTTTTCTTCGAGGATCATTTTGATGACATATTTACTAAGGCTAATATGAGTCTGGGTTTCGTGAAGAGATGGTCAAAGGAATTTGATGACATATCCTGGAATATGCCTCTCCAGTCTGGTCACCTCTCTATGCGACTCATATCAATCGCATTGAAGCTGTTCCAAGGCGGTGCATTATGTTCGCTCTTCGAGACCTTCCTTGGAATAACTCCCTTATATTACCACCTTATGTTAAAAGACTTGGACTGTTGCACTGGGATACACTTGAAAAGAGACGATGTAACTCCAGGATCCTTTTCTCTTTCGACTGCATTCGGGGGTCCATAGACTCTTTTATTCTTTTGGCATCTTTTGGCATATCGGTTCCGGCTCGCTCCCTGAGCAATTACGACTTTTTCATCGCACTAATTATGGGTAAATGAGCCAAAAAATACATGCTACAAAAAATCCAGATAAAATTATTTCTACGACTATTGGTTACCGAGATATCGCCATTATCTCTTTGAACTTTTATTTTCAAAATGGCGACCGAATGGGAGAGGTTGCGATCCTGGAAACGGACTTTTATATTCTCCACCAACACTTCCAACAGATTCCTGCCTATCCAAAACGTTTATTAAAACTACTCTATGCTGGACTAAGAGTTTAACCTGAGCTTTGGCATAATCATACAACAAGCCATGGGTCCCGGGTTCGAGACCAGATGACCCCGTGAGAGCTTTTATTAAGAAATTAAAATAATCCACTCCGTCTCTGGGCTGTTGTCTTGCTCGCAGCAATGCAGAAACAAGACTCAAGTTTCCTCACTTCCCTTACCCTAATTGCCTTCCGGCCAAAACCATGCTAACGCATCAAAGGGTTGTCCCCTAGGATTTGGCCACATCGTATAAAAAAAAAAAAAAATTAAAAAAAAATATGGTTAAGGGGGCCGAACATGAAAGGAGGTTATTTTTTTTTTCATTAATTATATTACTAATATTAAATGTGCTAGGGATATAATCTTTTAAAGCAATCGATTCGGCTGGCTAATACTTACCACTTTGTTATTTACTAACTTAAGCAAGAACAACAAAAACTTGATTGATACTGACCTTGACTAGCACAACATTATCATTACGTCACTCGATCGTTAACTGTCCGTTCTACTCAAAACAACTTAAAAATATAAACAAATTCTTTAGAAAAAAACGTGAATAAAATACAATCAAAAAACAATATTGCGTAAGAAAAATGTAAATGCCACCTGGGAGCTATTTTGAACACTAAAGGCGGATAAAATTGCATTTTCCACGACTTCCTGCCAACTGTCATTGCAAATTGTAATTATCTCTTAAGCAAATAAACGCTCTGCACTTGGGCAATGAACAACTATCAGTGATCATTCACCTCTGCTATCTATAGCAATCTCTCATTACAGCCATTAAAAACATGACCTGCCTCAACGCATATTACAATACGCAGTCGCTCCATTGTGACCCATCAGACAAAACCTGACCATGATCTGAATCTGAATACGAATTCAAAAAACAAAAATACAAGTAAAGAAATCTGCACGACCGTTTTAGTCGCCTTTGGCCAGATACTTTCATATTTTTGCAAAAATCTGCTTGGCCGCTCGCTTTGGTTTGACGCAGTAAAAATAAATATTTTCACAATTTCCTCTCTTTTGCCCCCCGTAAAAGTCAAGTTCAATCAACTTTTTATCTGTTTTCTTGGATTTGCGCAGCTGCAAAAAGTTTGTTTATTAAAATTTCAACGAAAAACTGTTTTGATTGCAAAAAAAAAAGCAGCGTAAACAAGCAATAAAACAATATTTATAGCTGCGCGCGCACGCAAGTGTTGGATCATCAAAAAGCAAGTATCATGTGACGTTGTAGGCAATTGAGCGCTTTTCTTAAGGTGTTTCCGTTGCGTCTTCCTGTGTTTGGCGTGCTATATGTAGCCTCTGCCTACACAGGTAAGCTAACGTACTTGGTATTGTCTATAATGGAACGGAAAAAGCTCTAGAAAGCACATGACTATGACTATGGCTACGACTGAGACAACGATGAACAAAGGCAGGGAAAAACGCTAGCGGGCGGTCAAGTGGATCATCGACGACCTCCAGGAGGTGAACGACGTAAGCAGGCCGGCTTATAGGCATACTTCACAGCTCACCTGAGGAAAAAGTGAAATTTCCCGCGAATTGTGATGAACTCAGGTTCCGGTGCGTAGCAACTTAAATCTCGTTGCTGCTGGTCATGGTTTGAATTTGATCAACGCAAAAGCGCTTGCGCGCGTTGCCTTTTTTTTTTGAGTGGAAAATCGTGCTAAAGTTGAATGACGTAAATTTACCGCGAATGTGAAAGGCTTCGAGGGCAGTACTGTTTGAACAGGTTTGCTTAGGTGCAAATTCATAGGCAATCGATTCTATATCGATCGAAATTTTAAATCATGTTCCTCGGCGCTTCGACGTTTCTCCAAACTATCTCTAAACGGGCAGAAAGTGTGTCATCTTGCTATCTGGCGGCAGTTAGTACCGTCAGAGCTGTCTGTCCATTTGCAAAGTGGACTGCTTCTCATTTGCATGTAGGATGGAAGAAAGTTGCTTGGGAAGGTACCTACTTGCGTCACAAGCAAGCCACCTTTTTTTTACAGTTTATTCAGATGAAAAATCCCAGATACCTACACTGACATTTTTACGAGCACAGATTTTTGTGCCGTTGAACTTTTGATGTGGTCAAGATTACATTCAGTTTTGTGTGCGAGATTGGAGCTGTTTGTTCCAAGGCCTTAATGCGGTCTTATCAGCAAGTGGCTGATTAAAAGGTGTAAATCACGAAGCAAGACTCGACAGAGGGACGGCAACGTGATTTATATCTTAAGTTATTCGAAACGAAAAATTACTTCCTGTTCGTTGTCCACTAGAGCATTGTGGTCCGTTGCAAATTTGAATATCCATAAGTGAAACGAAGGCGGTACTTACTCGTTTCTGCAGTAATTAATAAAAAAAAAGGGCAGTAAAATAAGCAAAGTACATTAAAAACAAGATACAATCATTTTTACGATTGCGTGTTCTGCATGACCTTCAGAAAACTTTTGATTTTAATAAATGGCTAATTTTCAGTTAATACTTATTAGTCCAAAGTGGAAAAAAAAATGGTCAGGAATATATTAAAATTTGAAACTGGCAATAATTGACATTTCACTGTTGCTGGGCGCTTCAAGGTTGGTGTTGCAAGTGTAAATCAAAGGTCGCATTTTTCTGTATCAAACCAAAAACGTGCCGAAATTTTGGTAATAAATTTTAACCAAATACCTTCCGTTTTGAAAGAAGATGGGGAGTGCTGTTGGTGACCATTTAGAAATTTATGGGTAAGAATTGAATTTTTTTTATGATAACGCCAAAGCTCAGGGGATGCCCTATAATACTAAAGAAGGAAAGAGATTAATGGCTAAGGTTATTTATTTATTCGCCAAATACTGACTACTAAAAATCAACGAAATCTAAACAGAATCAAAGTGATTAACTAATAAAAGAAAAATAAAAAAAATAAACGAAGTAAATAAGTTTACACATTTAGTATAGCCAATAAAATATAAGAAAAATAAATGCTACTTAGACTAAGCTGATCTTAATTCGAACTACGACACGTGATTAAATATTACTACAAATCTGCTGGTGCAAATCTAACTCGCTTCCTCGTAGTGCATCCTGGGTAATGCCATAAACGAAGGAATAACTATATCTATTGCTTTGTTTGGGGTAATGCTAAAGAGTTAGAACTTATTGTCGGCCAAACTATCGCATGCAATCTTCTAGCCAATGAAAAGCTCACAAAATGCAACAATCTCAACTCCAACGCATATCTTCACTTCTCAGGACCCTTGGACCAACAATAAGGGTCTGCCAACTTAACATAGAGGGAATAAGTCGACCTAAAAGCCAGTTCCTCTCCAAAATTCTTTTCAACAACAATATTGACGTGGCGCACTACAGGAGACCCATGCAATAAGCGAAAACGATTTGTGCGCCAGAGGCCGCCTGAACGGATACACACTGCTTGCCGTCACATATCACCAGCCGTATACGCCCGTCATGACCTCAGGGATGTTAGCTTAGTCTCCTCGAACTGCAATAACGTCATACATACGGAAATTATTAAATTCGGGGAACTAAACATAGCAAATATCTACAAACAACCAGCTTCACTCTGACCCACTCAAACATTGCCACTCCTGCCTCATCGCTCAGTCTACGTAGGCATACACTTGGAAATATCACAGAAACAACCCATGCGGCGAAAAATTGATAGAATGGACGGAATCCAATAATATACACCTCGTTTTTGACGCCAAAAACAGGGGATCATTCAAATCCACTAGGTGGAGCAACGAATATAATCCAGATCTCTCCTCCATATCAACAGGCAATAACGACCGCCATCTCTCGCCGAATTATGGAGATTTTATAACATCATCACCTCTCCTGCGCTGGAACTTTAGTAAGGCAAACTGGTCAAACTACTCAAAGGCTCTCGACATGGGTATCCGCTGGATTCCACCAAAAGCTGACAACTATAAAAGATTTGTAGGAACTGTCATATTATCAGCCAAAAAATCGATTCCAAGGGGCTACAGAAAGGAGTATATTCCCGGTTGGAGCAAAAACAGCGACCGCCTTTATCAAGAATTTTTGGAAAGCGGGGATCCAGAAATTGCCGACGACCTCCTAAATAGCCTCGATGCTGCAAGACGAGATAAGTGGACCGGTACAGTTGAGAGTCTTAACTTTAAACGTTCAAGCAGAAGCGCCTGGAGTTTACTGAGAAAACTTGGCGGAAGCACAGTTACTCAAAATCCCAAACCAGCAGTTTCTTCAGACCAAGTTGCTAACCACTCGTAAATATGTCTAGAACACCTAGAGACAAAGAACGCACAGTGACGGTTAAGCGCCTCCTGAGATCATTGAAACGTTCCAGTCCCAGATCGTCTCCTTAATCCCAACCTTTCACATCAACTGAAGTAGACAGCGCATTTAAGGACGTGAAATCAGGCAAAGCCCCCGCCTTTGATGGAATTCATCCTGAGTTCCTCACTCATTGCGGCAAAAACACCAGACTCTGGCTGTCCCGTTTTTATAGCAACATACTGGAAACTGGAAAATTGCCTCCAGAGTTTAAGAGCATGAAGGTCATTGGAATACTAAGGCCTGGAAAACTCAGTAACTGCGCAGAGAACTACCGCCCTATTGCCCTACTAAGCATGAGTTATAAGCTCCTGGAGAGAATACTATACAGCAGAATATCAAGTGCCATTCTCGAGCATGTTTCAATTGAGCAGGCGGGGCTCAGACCAAACAGGAGCTGTGCAGATCAGGTTTTGGCCTTGACTACATTTATTGAAGCTGGCTATCACAACTGCTTGAAGACCTCAGTCGCTTTTGTTGACATGGCATAATATCGAAATTGCTTGATATCATTCAGTGCAACACCTTGGTCCGACTGATTGACAACATGCTTGGCAACCGAATGCTCCAAGTAGTGCTTGGTGAAGGCATTAGCAAAATAAAAATACTCAGTAATGGTCTGCCACAGGGTTCGGTGCTTGCTACATTACTCTTTAACCTATACATATCAAACCTCCTGGGCACCGTCTGCCGTAAGTTTATATACGCAGATGACCTGGCAATTGCCATTGTGGAGTCGCCAATAAGTTTAATAGCCTTTCTTTTAACTTTGGGTAATCCGGACAGTGCGGTATGTCCGACCATTGCCGAAATATAGGAATTGTATTCGAGTCTAGGACTGATGTGGTATTTGTTGATCAGCCCCAAATCAGATGGGGTGAAATATTTCTTATATCTCTGTAGAAAGCCCAAGCATTTCATCGCATTTTTAGAATTTCCTATAGCCTTAGTTGTTGGTGTGTGGGGTGGGGGGGAAGTTATGTGACTTGTGAACTTGTACTGAGAGTAGATTTTTCCAGCGAAGCTCCCTAACCCTCTCACCTAATTATGCACTCTTTTCAAATAAATCACAAAGAACTCTTCACACCCCTACACCATTTCGTTGTCTTGAAACTTTCATCGTCGGATTAAAGCTCGTACCACAAAAAAATTTGCATACAGCAATGGAGAATACAAAATTCGAGTGAGTTTTTCTTATACTAACTGGGTGGGTACGGGTGTCGACCATCTCTAGTTTACTTTTCTTGAAGATAAAGGTTTTTTTTTGTAACAGAACTTGCGAATAAATGAGTTAAACCACAGCCTACTTTAGATACAAGCCTGAAAGCATATGTGAACAGCTGGGCCTTGGTGGTATCAACAAACTGTACTGTACTCACTCGCATAGTAATAGTAGTAATAGTAATATTCTTCTGAACATGCGCTCACAATAAAACTTTCTCCTTTACAAATTTCATTTAAGGTGCGGTGTTTTGAAAATGAAAACTCTCTTTTGTGTCCGTTTTGTTGAAGGAGTGAGCTAGTAATGCGTGAGTGTCCAGTTATATGTTTCAAAGAAAAGATTAATCAATGGCACACAAACGCTTGGTCAGTATTTCCGAACTAGTGCTGTGGTTAAAGGCCACTTAACAAAACTACAATGCTTTAAAAACCCCGCATGTGGTTTTGTTGATTGTCCTTCAGTATGACCAGAAGCTGGGAAATTAAGAAGAGGAACAATAGACGTTCGAGGCCTCTTCATGCAACTAATTGGAAATTGAACATTTTAAATGTTGTTAAAATTGATATCTGAATGGAATTTAGTAAAAAGACTCATACGTGAAGCCGAAGCTATAACTTAATAATGTTCGCTCTTGACCTCATCCTATCCAGTGACCATCACGAGTTCCTTCAGAGATCTGGTCATTAACCCGATCCTCATATTTGCACAAAAGGCTTTTTGCTTTAGGCCGGTTGGCGGTCGTACACACCCAACCTCAATAGACTAGAAAGATGCCGCATCATAGGAACAGTTCTTTTCTTAGAGAAACGCATAGCTGCATACGAGAGTGCCGCGGATCTAAAAATAAACGAAGTGCTGCCATCACATTACACGCAAGAAACGCTGATTAAACGTATGCGGTACAGTCCGCAGTTCGCAAATATTTGATCGTAACAGTCGTTTGGATTGTGCCACAAAATTTTGTTTGCTCACTCTTGGATATCGGAAGAATCCCGCTAAAAGAATCGGTGACTATACAAATTGATCGTCGCTGATCTATTCTTCACAGAAACAAAATTTTCGAACGATTTCAGAGAATTGCAGTTCAATAAAAATGGCTGCGGGGACGGCAGCAGCTATTGATTGCGATCATTTTTAAGACTTTCCTTTGGGAAGTTCATTGGCGGCGGCCATGATGTTCCTATCCGCGTAAAACTTCTTTTGTATTTTGCAAAGATTTACGATTAAGGTGGAGGAGAGAGAGACAAATAAAACGATCGCGTCAGTGTTTGTTTGGTGGTCAGGGATGATAGATGATGCATTCGACCAGCAGAGTTGGTGTCAAATGTATTCAAGCGCACGATCAGATGCTGCACCTACGCTCACAGTTTGGTAATCGTGATCGTACCATCGTGCTATGTTCAAACAAAATTTTTTGGCGTTTATGCATTTCATGATCAAGTCGGCCTAGCTACCAATGACATTGACGATGCCAGGAGGACAGTGGCCGGTTGCCGGTTAATGTTCGATCTTTCTGCACAACGATCGTGCTTAATCACGCTTCAACTAATGGAAAACTTGCCAGACATATGGTACTACTTCAATTTAATGATCTTGCTGTGATCGAAAAGATGAAAATATTAATTACTGGCCGTTAACGCACCATCGTAACTTTGCTTCATTTGGAATTTTATTGATCCTCTACACATGAAACGTTAATGTTTTTATTTATATGCATAAATAGGGATTTCATTTGATATTCAGACAGCTAATAAATTTTTAGCTCAAATTATTTCCTTTTAGAATAAAATTTCCGTGCGTTAGACTGTCCTACTTTTCTTGCTTAGCTTCTAGACAAGCATTTATTTATTTTAAACTATTTTACTTTTAAATGCTTTAAGGTATGCTGTTTAAAAAAACATTTGCAACAGTTACAGAGGTGTACGGGAGAGAAAAGTTCGCTATAAAAAAAGTTCCTGTAAAAATTACAGTTCTCACCTGTAATCGTGGTACGACTGTCAGCTACATTAATTTTTATGGAGCAACACCGTAAATTATCCCGAACAATGAGCCCGGAGTATCAGCGAAGAGTATTGGGAAAATTACGAGGAAGAACCGTAAAATTTACAGGTTATTCTGGGAAAAATTGTCAATTTTCAATAAAGCACATAGAAGATGTGTGTCAGTAAACGATAGTGTTCCGTAAGAACTATCTATGTCTGAAGGATCGTAAATTTTACAGTGCGGCTGCTTAAAATTTGGCAGAACTGTTTCTTGCAACAGGATTGTGGAACCGTAATTTTTGCTTTGTGTAATGAGAGATGAATTATCCACGGAGTAGAAAAGGGTGCACAACTTCCTGTCCCTAAGCTACGTACAAAAACTTTATCATTATACCAATCATGTCACATACTACAAAGGAAAAAGAATTTCCGAAATTGGTGCACTCGGAACCCAGATAGCTGTTCTATTGTACGTTTTAATTATTTTTATCATATATGTATACTCTAAGAAAAAAACATCATCGAAACCGGTCGATTCGTCACGAATATAGGTGTTACACAGCGACTCACCCCACCCCTCGATGCAATATGTTCATCATGGCAGCAATGGCGGTGCGGAGGGGGGGGGGGGGGCACACATACTAAAACAAACATAAGAAAAAAAGAGGTCTAATTAACAACCGTCTTTTTTTCGCGAAGACGGTTGAAAATAGGTGTTAAAATGCCGTTAACGTCGTTGGTGGAATAAGTGATAACGTGTCAGCCTACCAATCCGGAGGTACCAGGTTCGCATCCCACCGACGTCTACCCATCGTTATTTTCTGCTGACAACAGATTCCTTTAAAAAGGCCATGGGGATTGCAGAGAAAATGTCAAGTGGTTCGGAATTCACGCCCCATGCCCCACAATGTGTTAGCGGAACTAGAGAGAGAGAGAGACAGAAGCATATCGACTACTTGTCAAAGTCCTTTGAATGAGTATTGTCAAGCCTTTTTGATCCAGAACTTTTCGACGACTTGTTTTAAAAATCAGGTGTTTCTCTGAGTACCGAATAGGCAAAGGTAAAATTTTGTTAGCAACTTAGTAAATTTTCGTCCTTACCAGCGGACACTCGAACCATTTTCCTTTTACGAATGGGCTTATAGTAGTCGCATTTTGTATTTTAGTAAGCATTTTCAGAACAGCTTGCGAAACAAAACGTCCAACTCATCCCTGATCCTCATTGCATGGCAGTCGACTAGCCACTGCCGCTGGGCCAATCAGTGAAATCCCGCTTTTATTCCTTATTCTTTACGTCTCCTCGGTGAAAATCTGGAATTTTGCCATGAAATTCAGAGTTGAATACTTCGACATTCGCAAACATAAACATATTTCATGAAGCATACTACGTTAAACTACTCGGAAATGTAACGTTCTTCAAAAGGGAAAACTGACGGAGCCCTTTTAACTGCTAAACGGAGTGAGACAAGGATGCGTACTGTCACCTTTGCTTTTCTTGATCGTAATAATTGACGGATTATGCAGGGCTCTAGATGACCACTTATCGCGAGGGATTAGATGGAAACTTTTTAGACGGCTTACGCACCTACCATATATCTTCTATCCAACAAATAGATCCATGTAGTCGAAATGTCCGAAGTCCTTAGTAGAGAAGGCTGCAGAACAGGGCTCAGGATCAACACTGCTAAAACTAAACTTATGAGATTAGACTCCAGGAGACAACATGAACTTTATCTTAAGGAGCAGCAAACAGAACAAGTGAAGTACAGGCTTGCATCGCAAGGCTCGAGTTGGATTTAATACTCTTGCTGAGATCTGGCGCAATAACAACATCTCTAGGCGCACAAAACTCCGGATCTTCGAGTCGAATGTAAAATCTGCTCTGTTGTACGGCTGTTCAAGATGGAAAGTGACCTGTTAAATAACATCTAAGCTAGAAGCCTCAGTCAACGAAGACAGCCATACAAGCCAAGACGGAATAGACATCAGTGTTTGAAAGTGACAATGAGAGATCCGTAGAGGAAGGTACCCAAATCAACAAATCGTGGCGACAGTTGAAGGGTGTTGGCGCAATACCGAACCTAGGGGTTAAAGGAACCAGAGAAAGAAAGAGTTAGTTGGCTACGGATCCCTATGTAAAAAAAAAATATTAAAACCAGAAAATCAATTTTTCGTTGAAGAGAGAATTTGCAAATTTATAGCAGTTATGAAGTGTTTGAAAGTATTCGGTGCTGGATAAATTATTTGATTAAAACACCTTTGAGTTTCCAATAAAAATTACTGCACCGCCAGCTATCACGATTTATGAGTATTTTCGTTATTTCACTCAATTAACATAGAGTTCCTAAATGCAGTAGTTGCCAAAACTCGTCCTATACATTTTGACCTTTCTTCTGGCGCCAACTTTACAATGCAGGAAATTTTGCATAAAACAAATAAATTCGTTTCTGACAACTCGGTCTTGCATTTGAAATGAGAACTAAAGATTGCAATTGCGTAAAGTTATCGTTCCTCGGATGTTGCCAAACTGTTGGACATCGAACAAAACCAGAAACCCAGTCAACTGGATGACTTCGAAATTCAATACAACACTCTTGGTCCCTCCGATTCCTTCGATAATAGCAGAAAGCATTCGTTTGCCAAAATAAGAGACCACAAACAACAGCCTTTCTTGTTGTCGATTGTTTTTGTGACCCCGGTAACAGTCGCATTTCTCTTGACACTGAGCCAAGAATTCCACTCGAAAGAAGCTGCATTTTTGGAGATTTTAATATGAAGAATGGGCGAGCATTTCGACAGGATTTCATTATTCATCGCAAGAACAGAATTTTTGGGTTATATGTATACTTTTCAGGGAGAACTTTTATGAAAATTTTTGAAGCGATTTAAGGAACACATCCTCACAGCGAAAGAATTCCTTTTTTTTTTTGCATATCATCAGCATCACCACCGTCTGTCTGCCGTTGGCTTGTCTTGGAATTTTTGTTGCTTTTGCTGAACTCTATTTTGTATCGCCCACTTGTTCGTCTTGTTTTTTACATTCGCCTACCTACGCTCCCCTTAGTTGCGAAGACCCCAAAGACATCGCGAAACTGTGAGTCGCTTTCATATTCCTCGCCCAAAAACCGGTTCGGTGCAACGCGACACGTTTCGTTCAAGTTTCGAGAGTGTATCATCCGCAGCCTCCCGAATCCCGGCATCTCCCGTCTTCTTTTTAGCCTTTCCATCTCCATTCGCAAGACCATGAAAAAGGAGTTCACTTGAAAAACCGAGACTTTTTTCATCATCTCTACGTGATGATAGTGCACTCACAGTTCATTTCTTAAAGGAATGCTGAAATGCTGCGAGCTCCATATTGTTTTACATGCTGCGAAAAAAGCTCCTACAGAGCCCCCTTGCCAGGTGAATGAATGCGACATGGACCACATTATTGCAAGCTATTCCATACAGTTTCAAGATCGATCAACTGCACCATAATTGATTTACACTTGATCCCGGGTGCATCATCAATTGCTTTTTGTAATTCGATAATGAAAAGATGGTGAGGATTCTCTGGCCCGAACATCATCAGGTAATTGATGAAAAAATCTGTCGGCATCGGCACGCGACTATGAAGCAAATCATGCAAAAACAATCTTACCTTGCACGCAATCTATCAGCGCATAAATTTCTCTTTAGTTTTCAAACTGTCGCGAACGATTTATTTCTGATTGTTATAAATTAAATAAATATTACTCGCCGGACGTGAGTCTCGAAATATGCCACTTTTAATTGGCACACATATAAATCAAAGGAACGAAGTATGGTTAGCGAAATATTGACTATTCGACCAAGAAACATTGTATTGTAGGCGTGAGGGCTCGTGAATGTTAATATGAGATTTTTGATAGATTTTGAAAAGGGTGCTTATAACTGACAAGGCTTTCTTCATATCCCTGCAATTTAAGGACTTCAAAAACAAGCCAACAACAAATTATTGAATTAAATAGGTACACGTAGGTATATCCACCAGTAGGGTAAAGACGATGGCTCCTGTACAGAGGACAGTCAGGAAATTCTCGAACTGTTTGTATCCACACACTTGCCTGGGTGCACGAAACACCTAGCGACCATAAGGAACTGCTCAAGTGTAGAAAAGGTGAAGAGGGTGGTAAAATCCGCAGGGCCGGACGAAATCATCTCCAATATGGTACAAAGTACTATAAAGAGTATTAGTCCTAGCCTATGCACTAGCAACGTATGTTGACCGGGTGACGGATGAAAATTTTTCTCTGCACGGCTGACGCGTGGACATTTTAATGTCCTATGAAATTTACTTCGATATCGCTTTGCTCTTCTACCAGTTCCCGTGCATTCAAATCGGTCGCAGTATGCCCAGCTGCAACGCAAGTCGACCGGCTGGCGTATGAAAATGTTTCTGCCCTAAGAAATTTACTTTGAAGTCACTTGGCTCACCCATCACCCACTCTATGCATTGAAAACGGTCTTCGTCTCATCAACTCGGCACGGCTGACGCGTGGACATTTTACTGGCCTAAGAAATTTACTTCGATATCGCTTTGCTCTTCTACCAGTTCCCGTGCATTCAGATCGGTCGCCGTATGCCTAGTAGCAACGTATGTTGATTGGCTGGCGTATGAAAATTGAATTGAAAACGGTCTTTGTCTCATGAATTCTGCACGGCTGACGCGTATGCCTACTAGCAACGTATGTTGACCGGCTGGCGTATCAGCATTTTCTGCCCTAAGAAGTTTACCGTGAAGTCACTTGACTCACCCATCACCCACTCTATGCATTGAAAACGGTCTTCGTCTCATCAACTCGGCACGGCTGACGCGTGGACATTTTACTGGCCTAAGAAATTTACTTCGATATCGCTTTGCTCTTCTACCAGTTCCCGTGCATTCAGATCGGTCGCCGTATGCCTAGTAGCAACGTATGTTGATTGGCTGGCGTATGAAAATTGAATTGAAAACGGTCTTTGTCTCATGAATTCTGCACGGCTGACGCGTATGCCTACTAGCAACGTATGTTGACCGGCTGGCGTATGAGCATTTTCTGCCCTAAGAAGTTTACCGTGAAGTCACTTGACTCACCCACCAGCCACTCTATGCATTGAAAACGGTCTTCGTCTCATGAACTGTGCACGGCTGACGCGTGGACATTTTACTGCCCTAAGAAATTTACTCTGAAGTCACTTGGCTCACCCACCAGCCACTCTATGCATTGAAAATGTTCTTCGCCTCATGAACTCGGCACGGCTGACGCGTGGACATTTTACTGGCCTAAGAAATTTACTTCGCTATCGCTTTGCTCTTCTACCAGTTCCGCGCATTCAAATCGGTCGCAGTATGCCCAGCTGCAACGCATGTTGACCGGCTGGCGTATGAAAATTGAATTGAAAACGGTCTTCATCTCATGAACTCTACACGGGTAACGGTCTCCGTCTCATGAACTCTACATTGGACATTTTACTGCCCTCAGATTCACCTGAAATTTTGGATGGATATAACAGGTTCTAGATTGGATAGATCAACAAATGGTGGCAACAGCTGAAGGCGTTGTAGCACAACCGGACGAAGTGGAGAATTGGTGTAGTAGATGCCCTATTGTTACACAAGGGAACAAGGGATAAAAGAATGAGAGAGAGAGGGGAAGAGATAATTATATTGAGAGCTACCTGTTGAACTAAAATCATCGATGAACTTTAATAAATATGATTGGTGGTCCGGAATCAACCTTAAATCAAAATAATCTTTTCAGGCTACAGCGAGGTAAGAGGTAAATTCTAATCCTCCTCCCCTCCCCACCATCATCCTCTTCTGTACGTTTACAAGCAGCTTGGTTCATTCAATATCTCGAGGCACTTTGCTAACAGGCCCATTGACTAAAGAGATTTACAATCAGAATCACATCCTTTTCAGCACCACAGAGTAATTGGGGGCGTTGTGTATGATTTTTAAACCAATTTTATTCTACGGCCACTAAAGCAAATAACACAAATGTCTTCCGTTAAATTCTCCGGTTGTTAAAGCATTTTCTGAACTGTTCCCAATAAAGTCCAACGATTCCCAGCCTTGCTCATTAGCATGTAACTAATTGGCTACAACCTTGCAACACATAATAATGTTGTACAAAAAGAATTAACAAATTGTCACAAAGTTGCAAGTGTGATGATTGTGTTCAAAACAAAATTTTGATGTAATGAAGATATATAAATGAAATTAAAAGGATACCAAGTGGTAGCTCCCTGGTTCCCAATGACTAAAACTACATTCGAGTTATGGGTCGCAATCATGCTACCACTTAGTGCTAATAAAAAAGATATCAAGCCCGAAGTACACGATCAATTACGATCGTTAACACATGCATAACATGCCACCAAATGCATACAAATATTTGAGACATCTGCAGTAAGGTTTTAATCGTTTTCGGTTTTATTTTTATTTTTTTTAATTCTTTGGATTTTATTAGACGGTGGTAGGCTACTTTGCGGCCTATGAAACTGACAGAAATCGTAATATGTATATCTACCGCGTTGATGCAATGGCTTGATTCGCTTGTAAGAATCACTCAGCGAAGGGAGGACGCCGCTATAAAGATACCAACGACAACCTGATTTCCATATTTCTACCTGGCGGGATCATTATCATGGCGATCAGGTACTCAGTAGTACACACCCCATGACAGGTTTAAGAGGACTTTTGTGGAATTATTCGCGCATGAATACGTTGCTTTGTGGCAACGGGCAGCATTATTCTTCCGTAGAAGGCTTTCTGTTGTCAGTCCAAAATTTCATGTAACTCGCCCATAAAATTTGTTCAAAATTTAAATTCGAAATAAACACGCATTTTATGCAGGTGCTAAATCAGAAGGTAGACACGTGTGATCTTTTCAAAACAAGCGATTATGTTAATGTTTACAAAAGAGTTCAGTAAATTTCAAATCTTTCGGTTGTGTCAGACCAAGACAAGATTCTCCGAAATTTTAAATGGAGCTACTGCGTCAACCACCAAAAGTTTCAACACGTAGTTTCGGCTAAGATCCGAACGTTTAGGAAGCGAAACTATTCTCGCAATAGATAGGTTTCCTTTTAATGTTTCAGCGGAGACATCGCTGGATGAAACTAATTGAAGGATCGAGTTGATAGTATTACATTATCACCTCGAAAGTTACTATTGTATTAACTTTCGGTAAAACAATCTCATCAACAGCCATTTCAACCACTGGGTTGTTTTATGGCCCGGATCGATGTAAACTACAAGGCTACAACTAGCCTTAATTCTACCTTCATCCCAGAACCTTAAAGTGAAGCAAATGCTTTGTGTGATCCTACGCACCTCTGCAGTTCTCCCAAACCATTACCATTGATACAACCCCATTCTTCGTTGAAAGAACTGCAAACAAGGTTTTTACAGGTGCTATAAAGCTTGCAGTACTTAATCGTCGGCGTATTCCTCTTAGTCCTGCTGGTATCACCAATGACAGGATTCGTTTGGGGACCTCTATTTTTTGGGCAATAATTTGACCTCTTCCTCTAAGTAATGCACCCTTTAACACATCTTTTCCACCACTTATAGCTCCCTAAAAAATTGACTGCGATTTTTCTACCAGCCCTGTCAAATCGGTTGCCTTTGGATCAGCAGCAGCGGATAGTCACAGACTGACGGATGAAACTTTTTCTACTCTAGAAAATTTACTGTGACGAAGTAGCCTTGCTGTTCCACCAGCCCCTTTCATTCAAATCAGTTAGCGTTAGCCGAGGACCAGTGTATGGTCACCGGCTGAAGAATGGCGATTTTTCTGCCCTAAGAAATTTGAAATTCACCTGCGCACCTTCTGTCGCCAGTGCATCGGCTGCCTCATTACCCGTCACATCACTATGACCGGGAACCCAGCAGTGAATCACCCAGAGCCCCCAAGCTTTTGAGAACGGTCCGGCATGTGCGCACCAGTTTCCCACTTTTGAACCATCCACGAAGATCGGTATACCTGTCATTGGCAGCAACTGATTTCCCTCCCAGTCCTCCCTACTAGGTATTCTAGTAGAGAAAGTTTTGTCGAAGCTTATTGTAGGAATGTTATAATGTTAACGCTGATGAACTCCCGAATGGGCCCTAAGTATGCTGCTGTGTCCGTAGTCCGAAGTTTTCCAACTGTTGGATTCCTTCAGTCTAATGGCATTACGAGTAGCTATACACCTACTGTGGTGGAAGCAGGGGGCTCTTTGAATTTTGGTGAGCTTCTTAACGTTACACTTCCTTTCAAGAGCGCCCCACCAAACTAAGATTCTGTAAGTTAGGATTGCTCTCATTATCGACGTATACATCCAGTGAACTATACGGCGACTAATTTCCCATTTATTCGCTAGGGTTTTCTTTCTTACTTATTAAAATCTTTAGGACGACACCTGCCTCTTTTGCTTGGTAGAGGAGGAGACAACAGAACTCATCCTTTGTCACTGCGAGACCCTCGGTTTTATCAGGCTCGGACATCTTAGTGAGGATTTCCCATTATCATTAGGCATAGCTAAGGCAACCCCAAAGAAATTTTAGGTCTAATTAAAGAACTGAAGTTTGATTGGGTTGGGCTTAAGTTGGTCAAAGTGACAAAAGAGTAATATAATAAGCCCTTAAATCCACATCTAATAATAATACTCTTCTAACAGATCATGTACATTCAAATCAGGCGTCGTATGCCGAGGAGGAGTGTATGACCACCGGCTGACGGATGACAATTTTTCTGTCTTAAGAAGTTTACTGCGATGTCGCCGATTATAGATATAAAGTAGGAATATTAGTGGCCCAAGCATAGTACTTTGTGGTACACCATATATTTTTAATTTTAGGCAATGATTTGTGTAATATAACTAAAACGATACAGTAGAATTAATATGCAGATATGTATTAATTTTTGAAATAATATAGTAGTTAATTTTATCGAAAGCTTCACTCTGGTCAGCATAAAACGCATCACCTTTTTACCTTTGTCTAGCCAAATTGTGTAATTTTTTACAATGTGCTACATATTATGTATTAAGGCCTTTTTTTATAGTTTATCCAAAAAGTACAGTCGTATAAAATGCAACAAAAGTACAAAGCGAATTTATAATAAGATTGTCGAGACATTGGCACTCTGATGCTCGTTTAAACTCGTCCAGCTTATAAAATTGTTTAAGACTTCGCTAATATTACGTTTTAATGACTGCACTTAAATAGAAATAGCATCATATCATAACTGCCCTTCTTTCCGTTTAATTATTCGCCCATTTAAAATTCTTGGGTATTATAAAATCAATAAAATTTCGTTCATAATTTCTGCTTTAGTTCGCACTTAATGTCAACGTGATCGAGAAATCTCAATCATACCATCTCATTACGATCATTAAAATCGCATTGGGCCTCTAATAATACTAGGATTGGCCGTTCAATAACTCAACTGGACCCCCCTTAATCATGGGCCCTGCGAGTTTGCTTACTAATTTGCATACAAGATCGCGTATAAGATCGCATATTGCTGCCACGAAACGATCGAGACAAACACGAAATTTTACTTAGAGTCCTAATTTATGGCTTCATTCGAGCTCAGGCCAGTTGTCGAGCAATTTCGAGCTCAGATACATATGAACGTAAATGCGCCCCCGTGGATGAATAAAAATTACCGCAAGTCGAATGCAGGATCACTGGCCAAAGTAACTTTGGTTGCCCATGGAATTTTGGATACCATCCGGACGATCTGAGCAAGAATTTTTGATTATTATCATTTACATTCGGTTCAGTTAGTTAAATCGAAAAATTCCACCTGAATTTTAGTGTACAGAAAAGTGGGGGGTAATCATTGCGTCAAAAATTGCCTTTTAATGATTTAATGAAGAGTTGAACGATCAGGGAAGAACGCTCGTAATCATCGTGGACTGTTCACTGTCTTAATGCAACCATAAACACGTCGTAAGTCATTTTCTGAAGATGTAATTTCAAGACGTTGCAGACTGCATTAAGACTTCGTGTACGGATATTTTTGCACCATCATTTCAATGTGTTCAGATCATGAGAACGAAAATGTCAAGCATAAGATGAAGGAAACGTGCTCGAACGGGGACATGCTAAAGTGCTTTAATGTGGTTTTATTACATGGCAAGCGAAAAATAAACGTTCCCCTATTAAGGCAACTTTCGATAAATTATGTGAAAATTTGAATTTACCAAAACAACAAGTATCAACAACATCTTAAGGGCGTAAGTAGTTCTTAATTCATAATAATGAAATGCCTGAGTGTAATGAGAAAATAGATTTAATAGCCCTTTTACAGCGGTGAGAATGGGCGGGCCCAAAATATATAAAATCGTGTCCATTGGGCTTCTTTCTGCTCATAAACTGCCTCAGATAGAATAACGCTACTTCCGGGAATATGGATCTGAAGATAAGTTAAGAGTCATTCACTGGCTGGTGTTGCAGGCATTTAGTACGATTTGACAACATGGGGCATGCGGCAGGAGACCAACTTCACACGCTTCCAGACAACGATCGGAAGTGGACCTACAAATTAAAGTGGATTCCGAATCACTTTTCACTTTTCAAAAATCTCAGCTTCGAACTAGTCCTACCTTCCTCGAAAGAACGAGAAGAATTGAGAAACACGCCCAAATCCCTAACCCTGTCGATTCTACCCAAGATAATATCATCCATAGAGTAGTCGAAGAGAAGAGAACGTCTTCTACGGTGGAAAGTCATGGCAGAGCACTTGCTAACATTTAAGGGAAACGATTGAGAGAACACCAATTGCAAAACGTAGTCAAATCAATGTTTAAGAGACTACAATCAGATCCATGAGAAACAATACGTTATATTTAAGCATCGTCCGCATAACACAGAAGTTTAGCGTTTGAAAAAAGAAAGCGTAACGTCATTGATATACAAAATTAAAAGGAGCGGACCAAGCATGCTGCCCTGTGGCACTCCTGAAGTGACAACCATTTGGTCGAAAAGAGCTATCCAGAATAGGGCACGCTGTGTACAACTTGACATGTAAGAGGACATCTACTCGACGAGACAAAAAGGAAACCCAAGCGATGGTCTTGCTGAAATCTGTGAATGACACATATTGGCCTGATTCAATGGTCGGCATAGAGTAGTAGGCATAGGAAACCTGCAGCCGGGAGGAAACCCAGTGATAGACTTCAGAGAGTGACAGATAGTCCCCGTGACCTCTTCCAAGTCTTCTTCTTTAAGTTCCTCATTAGTCTCGAAGTGCCATCTAGCCAAGGATAAAATGAAAGCATTCCGACCTTGAAGTGCAAATAGAGACACACCGGACAAAACATGCATAAACTTACTCTTATCCCATAGCTATCCTGTTTCCTTAAGGAATTTCAGCATGGCTTTAAGCTCTACGCTCTGCAGCTCCGTTAGCCCCGAGAAGAAGTAACTACCCGGGAGCCTACCTCTTCTTGTCGACAGGGCAGGACACTCGCAGAGTATATGATTCGATTTCCTCTGTTTGCAACTTGAACCAGTATTCTGGCATAATTGTCTATGGTCCACTGACCCGTTATAACCCCTACTAGGTGCCTGGCGTTGGTTGTGCTACCACTGCTGCTGAACGAATTTTTTTTAATAGGTGATCGCTATCTACTATCTATCTTAACGCCTTCCTTCGCCAATTTATCCACTCTCTCATTGCCTGGGATATTCCTATGCCCAGGCACCTAGCACAGGGTAACCTTGTGATATTTGGAGATCTCGAACAGGCTAATAGGCTGTTCTTGCGGTTGCCTTGTATATTTCGCAATTATATTTCTTTCTTTAATTGTGTATACTTATATTGCACTTGTATCTGCTTAATGCAATTGACAATGTTGGCTTGATTGTGTAGTAGTCCGTCATTGACAAAATTTGAAACAAAATAAATCTGTTGCCAGTAGAAAACAAAACTATAAGTCATCGCTGGTGGGATTCGAACCTGAACCCCCTTGATGGAAGGCCAACATGTTATCACTTACTCAACCGACGACTTACAATCATTATTTAGTCAAAGTATATTGTCATAACTGAGATTACTGCAACTAATCAGCCCTAATCCCCGACACATTCACAAAAGCAATAATCGACTCCATCCTCGCTGCGGTGATAATAAATTGCACTGAATAAACGCGGCACCCAAACAATAATTTTCTTGCCATTTTGCCGTCATAGTCAAAATGAAAGACAGTTTGTTATATCACAGCGGCGACCGTCAGCAGTCCAACAGCAAGCGGGCTATTTATCAAATGAATCAACCGGAGTGCACCCAACCAAAGACCCAAAGGTGTGAAATTTGATGCAGGAAAGGTGTGAAATGCTAGCCTAAACAATTGCTGTGCCGGTAACCTTTATGAAGCACCTCTCACTCCCCGAGAGGTTTTTACTTTCATCCAATTCCACCCAATCCAGAAAATGCTGTACCATAGCACATGAACGGTGTTCTCAACAGACAGACAGCAGCACCCCAGCCAAGCAGCAAACTGGCATGGGGTTCACTTGGGCCCTCCACCTGAGACCAGCAGTGAGGAAAATTGCAAAACATGCACTTGACATGCACTTTACGATTTCTGATTGGTAATGCTTGCTTGTTTCAGCTATGCGCTAGGTAAACTTGTCGGCCTAGTGCTTGGCGCTTGGGCTACTTGGATAATGGTTATCGCAGTAATATGATGTTCAGAGCTAGCTAGCTTTTGGGGCCTCCCAGGCTCGTGCTTATGGGGGAAGAGAAAGTCGCGAAAACTCGAGAGAAATGGGGCTCTGTAGGTGGACCTTAGCTGTGCAAATTGAATGGTTAAATAGTTAAGTGGGTGGTGGCTCGTGGCTATTAGTTGATGCACTGGATGACCCTTTTAACGAAAAATGTCGGCAATCGAGTTTCTTTCTATGTGTCTTCTGACATGAGAAATGATCCAATAGATTTAATTGGACAGGAAAGGATGATATGTGGTGTTGTGGCATTTTCCCTTTTTTTTTAATAGTGATGTGAGCTGTAGCAGAGAAATCTCGCTTTTAATTGCCGCTGCCATAAATAACTTTTCACTTCCACGAGGTAAACTGATTGCATGTAAAACCTTCAAATAATATGCTATAAGAGCAATGTTGACTGTTTTTAAATGTGTTTTCTGTTGTATTTAGTATGCGTAATGCTCAAAATGGCTAACTACTGCCTTTTAAAAATCATATGAGTTTAGTAATGACAATATCTGTGTGTATATTTTGGTAGCTAGTGCAAGGTCATACCCAAACAATGGTTCTAGGAAGGAAATTTTTTGTAAATGCTAAATAAAATTTTTTTGTAAATGCTAATAAGTTAAGTTGTGGTACCTTCCCGGGAAATTCCACGGAAGGTATCATGGGTAAAATGCTCAAAAGACAGGAATTTAACAGTGTACAGCAATTGCAGGGCTCTAAACTCTAAAGTTTCTTCACAACGAAAACTGTCGCTTATCAAAACCTTACTTAATAACTACTGCTGCCCACTATCTTCCGCTATTCGTCTCCTTTGAGAACATCCCGACCGCATTACTGAAGACCTGTTCAGACGCTTTGGCTGTCGCCATTTCTCCGAACTGTGGAAAAATTCTTCACAAAAAAGGACCTAGAAAGGAGATAACTAAGTACACGGCGATTGCCAAGCTCTCTTCCATTCTGAAGCTATTTGAGTTGATTATTTACTCACACCTATCTATATGTTTTAAGGCTCTGATTTGTAATAATCAACATGGTTTGTAACTAACCTCCTTAAATTTTCGTCTGACATTGTTAATAGGCTTCCTCATTCCATCATCGTTTTCAAGTTGCTTGGGTTTCCCTCTAGTTTCATCTGTTTTTTTCAATCGTATTTGGTTCCACAGCCTTGTTGCCTCCTTACTTTTTATTTACCAGATTAGAAGAAATGAGGGCATAGTCGACAGCATTGATGGGGGCCTGGCTGTCAGAAACGATGCCGACCGTCTACCGGAGGTTAAAATTTGTTTGACGGTATAAGAAGCCTCGGTTCACTCGATTCTTACATCTGTTGCAAGCGAACCTACAATTTAAAGTGGATTCCGAACCAGTGACATTTTCTCTGCAACCCCTATTGCCTTTTTATCGTAATCTGTTGTCACCATAAAACAACCATTGGTCACCGTCGGTGGTATTCGAACATGGGACCTCCGGAGTGGTAGGCGGACAAGTTATTACCTACTCCATTGACGACAGAGTGTCTCTGAGAAAATACTCGCAGTTCACCTTAGAGCCGTCGGTGAATATCGTTGTGTCGAAAACCTCCATGACCCCGCCGTTTTCCCACTCCACTCTGGTAGGAATCTTCACCGCGAAGTTTTTTCTGAAGTTCAGCTTTGGGGTGATGTAGTCAGTGAGAGGTTTGTCCAATTCTTAGCAGCAAGTTCATTATGTCACTGTGGCCATCCATAAGCTTTGGCCCTCCAGCATGCTGATTCTCTCAGTCTGACCGCCACAGACGGCACAATATGTTTTAAAGTGTTGGACAGGATTTAATGGCACCAGTGATGCCTATTTCCGCAGAATCTTAATCTGATTTATTATGTTGTATCAGTTATTCAGCGCGGGCCACCAAAAAAGCAACCCGTAGATGAGGAACAGATGTACTACAGCAAATGTACTTCCATAAAGTCATCTTCGGCTTTAGACCCCACCTCCTAACAAAGGTTTTCTCACAAACAGAAAGCAATGCTGACTTTCTTAACTCGCTCTTCTACCTTAAATTTCAACTGAGTTTGAGGATAAGAATAACCCCCAAGTACTTCGAGTTGGAGGATAGTGAGAGTATCTATCTCGAACTCATTTCCAAGACTGGGGGCGTAATTCAGCAAGATGCAGCTTCTAAAAATACTACCAGCCACGGCGTTACATTGTCCTGTAACTTTCGTAGCATAATGGGCAGTATGCAATCCATTCCAGGAGATCTGCAGGGGAAAAACTTCTTATTGCTCAGGAAATCTTGTCCTCTGTGAAAATGGATTTAATGGTTTCCCATGATGTACGATGCCCATCGCGAGAGTCGGAAATTTTCAGAGAGCACTTTTTACATCAAGAAAAGTGGGTATTCCTTAGAAGCTCTAGTGACTCAGCAGTTGACTCCGACGCAACCTGCCTCCTCACGAAGGTTGGGTTGGTATCGTCCTTCGAGAGGATTTTACTGTTATGTCTCAAATGGAAAGGTCATTCCACCATGGGGGAAGTATTCTCTTACTACATTTCAGGGGACAGGAGGCCTTTCAAAAGTCTCAGCTTTGACGTTCAGCTCCTCTGCCGAGGTAATAGCAGGCTATGTTTGGTAGTTTGGACCTTATTATTTGACTGAAACTCTTCCAGTCGATTCTGCTAGAGTTTCTGTAGAGTTTAGAAGCCGTGAGCATAAGGTTCCAGTTATGATCCGCGAAGGACCTTAGATTAGACACTCTCCCTAGAGTCTGGAGTCTGGTAGTTTAGAACTATTGATTTGACTGAAACTCTCCTAGATAAATTTTCCTAGATTTTCTGTAGGGTATAGGAGCCGCAATCATCAGGTTCCAGCTATGATCCGGGAAGGACAGTTTTCCACACAAAACGCTTCATTATCTGTTAGAAGTAAGATAAACGCTATACATATTTGAATTCTCACGTCCTGGAAAAAAGAAAGGTGGGAATTAAGAACCACCCCCATATCCTTGACCCTATGTAACCTACTCAAGACACCGCAACATCTAAAGAGTAGTCGAAGAGAACAGGACACTTTCTGCAGGTCGTTACGGTGCATTTGTTAGTATTAAAAGGGGGACGGTTACTGAAGCACCAGTCATGAAAATTGTGAATGTCGGAGCTCAACAGAGAACATCGTCGTTACACGAGACGGCACGTAATATTTTGGCGTCATCGGCATCGAACCCTTCGCAACATGACACAATTTGGCGATGATTCTATAATTGGAGATATCTGACTTAGTACTCTTCTTGTGAAGTGGAATTATCACAGAATCCTTCCAGCGCCCAAGGAAACGGCCCCAGTACAGAGACAGGTTGAACAAATGACAAAGAATAGGGGAAACATGAACAGCAATTTTTCCGGAAAGACGAAGGGACACCATGTGGGCCACACGGAAATCCGTTGGACAAATACGACAAATATTCAGTGACGGTAATGTCGTCAAAAACTTAGTCCTTGAGTTCAAGGGAAGCCTAGTCAAGTGGGGAAAATCGGTGAAAACAGTATCATAGTCAGAATCACAGAACGAGGTAATGAAGAAGTCGGCCAAAAAATTGGCCACAACAACGGGGTCGTTGCCCTCGCGATTACCAAACCTAAGAGAGGAAGGGTAGCCATCACTATGTCGCTTAGAGTTTTATAAACCTGCAAAACTGTCTATGGTTGGAATGCAGTATATGTCTCGTGTCGGACAGAAATCTGTTGTAGAACGTCTGAAGATCGAGAGAGAAACGAATGTAGAGGTCGTAGTAGGCCAGGTAGACTTCGTCGCACCTAGAGGAGCAGAACCTTTTCCAGGACTTATTCTTTTGGTTTTTAAGGTGTCTCAAGCAGCAATGCATCCAGGGCGGAGATAAATGAGGGGACCCCGAAAAGGAGCCCGGCCCATCGGGGGTCTCAAAACACAGGAAAACCTGAAGTGCAGGATGGTGGCCGGGCTCCGGAATTAGGGAAGTTAGGGAAGTTCTCACAAACGAGCCATCCAAGTTGGTCGAGCGATCTTCCAAATCATTTACGACATCGCTGCACTACGTAAGACCCGCAGACGCACAGGTGCCCAGGAGGGACAAAATGTGCTGGGGAGCAGTCGTAAGGTCAGGAAAAAGCCCCTTAGTCTCTGCGGACTGTATCCAACTAATTGTGGGAAGGTTAAAGTCACCAAAGACAACGTCCTCATTGGCGGGCAGCAAGGCATCGCTCAAACTATCGATGGAAGCGGAAAGTAAGTCATATAACGTCAGGGCGAGTCATTTACATCGGACTCAGGATGAAGACCGGTAATACGCTTCCTGCCGTCTTGATTAACTGATTATCGCCATCATCACTTCACTTTTGTTGTGGTGATTGGAGCTTTTGAGGTTTCTGGAGCACTCGCTTTGGGAATAAAGGAAGTTTTGACGCTACATATTTGTCAATATTTCAAATGCGTTAGGGTTGCCAGTGTAAAAGTAATATGAACTTCGAAAGGAAATCAACGGATGGCCCAACTGTTGTTTAGATGCTAACATTTTATTTTGTCAGCGAAATCGCATGATTTTATTTATATTGCTTTACGGCCAAAGGAATCAGACAAATGAAAACACTTCAAGGAATTACATCAATCCAATTTTAAGCAAGTTTCAAGTGCGGGACTAGGACACTTGTCCTTTGCGTAGTACCTGAAATGGTTAAGTGGTTTAAGCATAGAAAAGTCGTAATATGATAAAGTTTAAAAAAGGTTCCTTAACCATTAAAACTTTTGTTAAACTTCTTGAATTTTAGCGCAAGGGGATTCATTTAATATTCTCCTTGGATAGGACTTCATTTGGTGTGGGCAAATCTTCATGGCAAGTTATTACCACAGAGTAATTTATTACTTTATGGTTCTGCTCAAGTTAGACAACAACAAAATTAATCCTGTAAGTACTCTATAACCTTGAGAATGAATATCATTTCGATTTTTACTATCGTTCTCAGTTTTTATGACTTCAAGGAAAAAATGTTTTTAGTTTTTTTTTTTGTTTTTTAATGGATAATCTGTTTTGTATTCAATCACGTGATATATAATTTTTATGTTTACTCGAACGTGTTAAGCTTAAATCATCAACGTTTCATGGAAAGCACTTAACTCTAATATTCAAAATTAAAAGTTTTTGCAATAAACGTCGTAGGTCATGGTAGTAAATTACTGGCAAATAAACAAGACAATATTATTTAAGCGACTTAATTTTCCAATGTCAGTAACCTCTCAACCTTGAGTTAATATAAATTAGCAAAATGTAAACAAGTTAATGAAAAAAACGGCGGCTATAGTTTCAGCAGTGCAAATTTCTGTATAGTCACGAGAAGAGATGGGCTTCCGCACCTACTACCTACATACTTACGTCCATTAAAAACGCAAATCAGCAACAATGACAATTCTACGCCAGAATAGGTATACTTTTTACACGATACGAAAAGCTCTGGACAAAAAAAGCTTTAACTGACACAACATTAATTTTTGTAATGTGGCAATGCCAATGTTTGACAGTATGCATGTATGTATGTGGGTGGTGGGATAGAAACTGGTATCGTTCCGCTCTTGCTGGACAAAAAAGTGGAAATATTTGCACTCGCAACTTAATCGAACTCTGCAAAAGCTTCTTTTACACTAACACAACCGTCTCTTAACGAATAACAAAGCCAGTAGTTGGCGGCAATGGTGGCCCGATATGCCGAAGCACGTGGTAAAAAAATTCGCAAAAAGTGCGCACACTCTTGAAAACTTGAATTTTGCTTTGTACGAAGTGTTTTTGCTGCACACGAATTTTGTCGATTTGGTATGTGTGTGTGTGTGTGTGTGTGATCTTGCAGAATGCAGTGTGGGTGTAAGAAATCCTCTTGTTCTTTGTTTTCTTAAGGCTTCAAAACTTCAAATAAGGCAAATAAATATAGCCACAGAGTAAAGTATCATTGTAGTAACCCACATCAGGCTTTTGGGCTGCCGTTTCAAAGAAAAGAATGGCCGAAGTTTGATTACTTCTTAAAACATGGTTTTCGTTTGTAGTGGTGCGATGCGTTTTGTTTGTGTAGATGTGAATTTTCAGTTTACTTGGCAGCAAAGCAACGGTCAAGGGCGTTCGTAACTTGAATGAGAAATTGGGGGAATGTTTTTACTTCTGCAGTCAGTTTTTATCCTTTTTAATGATACTGCAGAATTAGATGAGCAGCTTAGATTTTTTGGAGGCCAATACTGTAATCTTCTACAAGGTAAATAAATAGAAATTCAATCAAAAAAACTGTTTGCTGAGAAATATAATTGTTTTCTGGTTAGCAAACGATTAATACAAAGTTCAGAGATTCCTAATAAAATTGTCTCCTATTACATTCATGTTTAGTCTGGTCATTTGCAAGATTGTTTTAATAAATTAATAAACTATAGTACAACTAATTCTAATTTTAAAACCAATTTTTTATTTCAGCTAATATACCTGTACATCCGCTAATTAACTGGTAAGTTCATTCAATGTATTCTTTGTCTTATTTTCTATACATTTTTTGTTAAAACCAAAACGCACTGAGATGCGATAAGATATCATGTGATTTTCGCGTTGCTGCCATGATGCATAATGACGGATATTGTAACACCCGAGTGGGAACTGCCAATGTTAAACAACGAGCGAAACTCGGATCTGTTTTGGTAAGCCAGACCCTGGTCAGTTACCCTTGGTTTTAGTCTGGGCCAGTTGACGGGCTGAGAGTAACAGTTACCTATTTACAAGGTTTGGGCAAAAATGGCTTAGAAAATATTCCGCGCAAAAACGAATCGCGTGAGATTCCGGGCAAAAACGAATCGAAGAAGATTTCCGGGCAAAAACGACTTAACTACTTAACTGCATTAACTTTCCATTATTTTTTGTAGTTAAATCGTTTTTGCCCAGAAATTTTCTACGATTCGTTTTTGCCCGGAATCTCACGCGATTCATTTTTGCGCGGAACATTTTCTAAGCCACTTTTGCCCGAACCTTATAAATAGGTCACTTTTACTCTCAGCCCGTCAGTTGTAAATGCCTAGACTGAACCAAGATTCAGTTTATTATACTATGCGCTATTTACCAGGCTAATATAAAAATTCAAATAAACTTTTGAAAATTTTATCGGTCACCAGCAAATTTTTTTTTGGTTGTGGACATCGTGAGGATGAAAGACGCCTGCGTTAAAACATTGTTGTAACTCTTCAAAAGAATCATTGTAGGGAATCACGTGATACCCTACCACAGTACGGTTCAGCATCGCGTGCATCACTAGATGATAAAGTTGAAAATGTTTATGAAATAGTACAGTATGCCCCTATTCAGACACGTAGGATCTATAACAATGGCTTACAGCTGAATTTCAGTCTAATAATTGTCGAACGTGATTTTCTAGAAGATATTTATATTTTATTTCGAAGATATTTAAGGTCTAAAACTGTTGGAAGCCGAACTCATTATAAATCGATTAAAAATATGCTCCGTACGGCCAAAAGGCGGTACTATAAAATGAAGTTTGATCCAAAGCTTCCTTCGAAAGACTCTGTGAGGAAACTTGCGTAAGGCCTCTGTTTCTGGCGGAAACAAAGTTGAATACAGTCTTGATCCAAACATGTTAAATACTTTATTTTCTTCTTTACCTGCGCTATCATCATGCGGTACAACGGACTGCTGGTTATACCGAGGGTACCTCACTTTTAGGTGTGTTAATGCCGGTGAAGCTGTCGTAGCTATTACGTCAGTCAAATCTAACGCTGTTGGACCAGACGGTATTCCCCCAAAATTTATTAAATTACTTTTGCCCTGATTAATTCATTTAATTTTAGATATTTTTAACATACCTTACCTTATACCTTACCACTTCTCAGTTCCCCTCTGCTTAGAAGATTGCTACTATTGTTACTTTAGCGAAGAAAAACAGGCCAAGGTTCCAAATGATTTCAGACCAATTAGTCTACTTCAATTCCTAGGCAAAGCGTTCGAAAAATATTTGGCCTACTAAAGTCCTGCCAATCTGGATTTCGTAGGGCTCATGGTTGTGAAACAGCTCTTCTGAGTGTTACCAGTAACATTCGCTGTTCCTTGGATATGGATCAGCATTTGACATCGTCAATCACTCCAATTTGCTCGAGAAGCTGGCTACTAAATTTCAGTTCCACGACACCGCTGTGTCCTTTATAAATAGCTTTCTATCGGATTGACTGCAGCGGGTTCGAGTGAAAGACAGCTTTTCTCTTCCTCTGTCCCTTACGTGTGGCATCCCATAGGGTTCTATTATCGGGCCTTTGCTCTTCTGCCTGTATATAAATGACCTCCCGGAGGTCCTTAAAGATTACAGGGTGCAGCTGTATGTTGATGATGTACAGTTATATCTTAGTCGACCTATTGCACTTATGAAGGACTGCATTGAAAGGCTAAACTCTCACCTGAATAATATTACGACACGGGCAGCTAATAATCACTTGCGTAAGTCGCACTGCATTGCATTCTATCGTCGGGACACTGACGTGCCTTATATCCTTCCTGTTTTCCTGAATAACACAATGCTCCTATTTGATAGTCGTGTAAAAAGTATTGGTGTATTCCTCAAGGCCAGAACGACATATTGTGACCGTATAACTGATGTGGTGGGTAAGATTTATGGTGGGCTTCGACGGCTATGGTTGTCATCTGCTACCTTGTTGTCGGACACGTGCTCATTGCTTGTGAAATCGTGTATATTACCGGTGAACAAATTTCAGAGGTGTGTTAGAGGTGTTAGAAAAATTACCCCTTGAGAGGGGTATCATTTGAAAGGGCTTACTTTAACGATGCAAAAAACAACTTTATGAAGATTAGTTTTTGACTTATCCCCAAAATCTCCCAAGTCTTAAATAATTCTTACTAATAGAATGTCTGATGTATATTACAGGAAAAATTAAACAAAGTTCCAGCCATTTATACTTCCCGAAAAAAAAATATATTTTTTTTTTATATTGTACGGAACCCTCGCTGCATGAGTCTGACTTACACTTGGCCGGTATTTTTTGTTAAAAAAAATTTATCAGAAAATTTTATAAAAAAAAATTTCTTAGCTTAAAAAAAAGAACAAATTATTGTGTGCCTATTTTTGAAAAAAAAATTATCACGAATTAATACTATGAATTTTCTGAATTGACTGAGTTTACACTTAATCCTACGTCCCTTACTTAGGCTTACTAGCGTTCCAAGTAGGAGTTCACTGCAATTGGCCTAAACGGAATTTCCTCTCCTCTCCCAGACTGGTGGAGATAGCGCTGGGCGACAAAAATGATTTGTCCTACTACACGACGAATACTCCGGTGTAGTAATTCTAGTTATGATTTCATTACGGTAGGTTGTCGCCTCTATTAGGATACTCGTACTTCTCTGCTGTACGGTAGTTAAATAATCAAAAATTTGGGCGGGCGGTATTAAAGTGCTGCTTACGCCGATAGTGGTACGCCAGCTGCTAAAATTCTCGTTACCTGGACTAGGACGCTTACCACTTGGAATACTCTCGTGCTGATCCGTCCGATCACTGAACAAGAATTGACTAAAATAGCCCGTAACTCCAAGTTATCACATAGAACGAAATTATCTTTTTATCGGTATAGTCTCAGTTATGTAGTACGTGGCTCCCAATTTCCTTAAAATACCTTTTAAATGGCTCCCGATCAGTCGGTTAGGACTGTCCGAAGCACTGAGCCAACCCGCTAATTGGGGTCTGGCGGCGAACTAAACCCTTAACTTCTCTGAGGGAGGTATGGCGTTGGCGTTATTACGGGAGGTATATTCTGAAGTCAATGGTCATCCGAGATATTTTTCGTAATCGAGCAGAAGTCCCTCCAGGACTCTCTCTTCTTTTTTCGTAGAGTTTTCTTCATCTCTTTCTTTAAGGCTTTGTTTTCTATCTGCCCCAGGCTTTCATATCCTTGCTCTATAGGGCACGGTTGAAAGCCTTCCTACCTGCATTCTACAGTGGTTCCAACTCTCTGTCCCACCAATGATTTGGGTCCTCTTCCACCAGTTGAAGTACAGGCTTTGCGATACGTCTCCTCCTGTCTCTCTATGTGCCCTGTATTTTTGGGTATTCCAGACGTCAAAGCCATCACTTTTTTTTCTTAACACCCCCTGCTACCTCTGGATATTAGTGCTCTTAGAAAACATGATCAGTCCCCGGCTACGTCTCTCACTATCACAATAGCGAATGTCAAACGTAATGGTCTTATGATCTAGCAATGTCACCACATAAGCCACTCTCCAATTGAACATCCAAGCCAAGAACTAAGTATTACTAAGGGTTACGTCGATAACCTCCTTACGTCTTCCATCCACGAAAGTTGGTTCGGTCTCAGTATAAAGTTGTTTCTTACCCCATATCTTCGCCTTTACGATTGTCGTTTGTGCTGTACATAATGTGTTGTAGGCCCTCGCATCACAACCTAGTGCTAGCCCCTCATTACTGTCCTTATAGTATTTCACTAGATCCTTCACCTCCCTCTCTGGAGGCGAACTCGGTGAGTCATATGGGAGGTAGCCCAACTCACGTATAAACCTTCCCCAGATTACACACAAACCACATCAAGTTCTGGCATACTGAGTTGTTGCAGTAACAGCTAATTGAACTCCTCGCCTAACTAGAAGGATGTAGTTGGGCTATCTGAGTTTATCTGATACCGCCACACTGTGATCTTTCTTTTAGAATGTGGCCAAAGCCTGGGGGATAACCCTTTGTTGCTTCAGCATGGCTGCGTCCGGAAGGAAATTAGGGTAAGGGGAATGAGGAAACTAGACAGCAGCCCAGAGACGAAGTGGATTTTTTTAATTCATTTTTTTTTAAACCCACGGGTAGACCGAGTCTCGAACCCAGTACCATGGCGTGGTCAGATTGATTCAACTCCGTCTCCATGCAGATTAGGTTGTCAAACTTTTAGGGTGATCCCACCCACCTCCCTATTTTTATTTTATTTTATTATTTAGGTTGACTGTCAGTTGACTCGAGTCCGCAGCACTTTTTTTCAAAAAGTAGTTTCTTTCCTAGGCTCCAGCGTATAAGTACCTATGCCCGAAGGTCTTCATGGTTGGTCTGGTTCAAAATGTCGTGGCAGTATTTTATTAAAAATGGCAGCCATACTTCCAACTTGACTTTATAAGCGATCCTTCCATTCTCCTTTCAATCTAATTCCACTGTTTTCCTAACCTTAAATAATACGATGTAAAGCAGCATTATGGTAATGAGACAAGATGCTTTTGCCTGCAAAAAGATTGTCATACATAAAGAAACGAAAAATTATACCTTTGGTTGGTTGGTTGGTCGAGTGCAGGCAGAATTTCAATATCTAAACTTAATAAATTATTTTTTTTTTATGATTGTGCTAAATCAACTATAACCAGACGCATCGATTGCTATCTGTTTGAATTCATTCGATCGTTGAACAATTAAATTACAGCAATTCGTTTGCCGGTACTTTATCGCGAAAAAAAACTGGATTAATTTAATTTGAAGTACGAAATTCCGTTCGATTAACAGGCAGGCCCCCCTTCACTATATTGACTGGATCGCGTTTATGCCCAATCTTGCGAGTTGGTGGAACAGAAGTCTCCATGTCCCCAACCGCGAAATGGCATAGCATGTGTTCGCTTAATCGCCAAAAACTCACATCGAAACCCATTTACCCAAGCAATTATAATATGTTTCTCCAACATCACACCAAGCCGATGCCCATACCACTGTCCTCCTGTCCTATGTTTGCCGCTAACTGCATATATACGAATTAATAATCGCGGATTTATCACTATGCCAATACAATTGAACCCTCGACACAACTGGACTGGTTGGCTCTTCTGACTCTGGTATAGTGGAATGCCATCATCACCGGTGCTTTTGCTGACGCTATACGTGTACCCGGCCTGCCTGCCTGCAAGCCAAAGTAAACGCTGTAAGCTCCCGGACCCGGTTGACTTGAGAGGCATATCGGTGAATTTGCCAATACCGCGCATGAGTGTAAACGTGCAAATACACTCACGTGAGTGTGCAAGTTTTGCAAATTTTTTCCTTTTTTCTGTTTTTTTTGTGTTCCTGAACTCATTGCAAAACGACCAAATAAAAGTTAGCACAGTCATAGTGGTGGTAAGAAGAAGAACAAAAGTTACTTTGTGCCAAATGTGCGATTGATAATTATTTCGGCGACGCCAGTCGTTTCAATTTTATTTGTGTTGCACTACATGACAACTTGAGCACTTGATAGTCGCACTTTATGTTACGAAAATTGTCGGTATTGTTCTAAAAAACGTTTTGATATGTCATCTTGCGATCAGTATCGGTCTCCTTGTGGTTTATGTCTGCGATACGAAACATATTTTTGGCGGGATTTTGTTGAAATTTAGAGCAGCAATACTCGATTTACTGTGATTTATGCCGAGGTGTTTGTAACTATCGTGAAAGTGAAGTTGGATTCCAGCAAGCAAGAAGATCTGAAAAAAAGGGTGGATGCACTTTGAAAATAAATTTATAAATAAAACATCAAATTACCAACACTTAAAAATGTAAGGGAAAATGCAGTTTTACATGGACTATATACGTTGATAAAGCCCAACTCCACATAAAACCGGCGAATGTGTATCACTTTTATTTTAAACATTTTTTGTATACAAAATAACTTCAGTGTCGCGTTTTCGGTGTATGCAGTTAAGCGCAAAAGCGACCTCTTTGTTCCTATCTCTTTCGACGATGCACCCACAAAGAGCTAACTTCACTCTTTTCACACTTTGTATATAAATGTCATGTGCCTTTGGCTGTGCATATATGTGTGTGTGCGTTTAGGCAAAAATGTTTTTTGGTGGGAAAAACGATATTTTTATTTTTTGAAAATTTACTCAGTTTCAGTTAGTAGAGTACATTTAATCCGTTCAGTGTGCTGCCACGGTTTACCACCGGTTATTTTTTGGGTTGGTCATGTAGCATTAGTACTTGTACTCTTAGAGTTGTAGAAAAACAACAACAACAAAATTAAGAAACGAAGAAAAAAATTTATATAACCGAAAGGAAAACAAGAGCGAATTTCTTTCTTTTCCTTTTATTGTTCTTGATACCCTTGTTGTTTTTTTTTGGTCTTGTCGACAATCCTTTTCGTTTGTTTGTTTATTTTTCTTGCTATATGTGTGTTTTCCTTTGATCCGAGTTGCGGCTTCAGTTTTAACTTCTTTTTGATCTATATTATCCTCGAGAATCCGCATATGTGTAACAATTTTTGTTTGGTGCGATTTATGAAGTTTTTGTTTTATTTGTCGCGCTCAACGGTAACCAAGTGGATTGTGGACTATATCAAGAAATATTTGTGATTTTTTTTTTTTGGTTTTGCTACATTCTTTTGGATTATTTTAATACAACAAATAAAAGTAAAGTTTTAAATAAAACAAAATGAGTTTTGACAATGCCGTTCAAGTTAAACTGATTTATGATGATAATATCCTGCAAATTGTGTTGTGACGTCATGTGATTATTGTAATATTTCAATACCAGTGCTTAGGCTGACACAGAAAAAATAAGGAAAAAAAAAGTGCAATTCATAATTTTATTTGGATTCAATATTTGTTTTTGATTAAACCGCTTCCACATACGCTTATAATAAATGGTGTGAAATTTGCCAGGACATACTAAGCCCACATAAGGATTTCCGACGGCCTTTTGCAAGAATTACTTTTAAAAAATGGACAATTATTGAAATTCAGTTTATTCCTACTGTGACTGTAACTTTAAATTACATTAATGTTTATTATTTTACAAACGTTTTGGAAAAAACCTATAATTTTTTTTATGAAAAATTTTCCTGCATTTACGTTTTATACAGATTTTTAGTGATCTCAAGAAATATTGATGTAGTTTGTGTACAGGCAGACTGCACTTAAAGGACTCTAGGGATTACGCTTGATTATAATATGTATTTTTCAAAAACTTGTTGGCAAAGTGTCTCTTGTCTTCTGTTATTACCTAAAATTCTGCTACACTCAGTTTAGGTGTACTGCAAAATTCTATTTGCAATTTACGTCCTATAATAGGATAATAAAATAAATATAAAAGGAGAAAATATATGACCTAAATACTTGGAATGCCAAAACTTTAATATCAAAGAAATGCAAAAATTCCAATGAAATTCTTCTCAGTACAAAATAAGTATCACTTCAGCTATAGTGTAATTTGCTTCCTCTGTCCTACGGTGTTCCACACAAGTCTTTCGTTAGTACTTTGCTTTTTTTTTCTTAATAAATTACGTACTCACTTTTATTCATAATATTGATGAACATTCAAGTTGATGATATTTAATTTACGAGTATAACAATTCTGTATAAACTAGCCAGTGGTCTAGGCATAGATATCGCCTATCGAAGGTCGAAAAACATATATTTTGTTCTAGAACTTCTGAAAAGACAAAAAAAAAGGTTACAATAATAATTGAAGACCAAAAACTAGACAATACGTGCGGTATTAAAAATCTAAGCTCATCTGGAATAATTTTAGAACTCCTGAGTGAGAAAAGAATAAAATTTTACATATTAGGCACACAAACACTCAATTTTAACATTTTTCAAAAAAAAAAAATTCGAAATAAATTTGTCGCAGTTACGAATTTGTACGTTGATCTTTTAAACATGAAATTCTACGGTTCGATTCCACTAGCGAGAGCTGATACATACAATTAAAACGCCGCTTGAAACTGAGAAATATTGCCTGGCGGCTTGAATTCTACATTAAACTGTAACTACCGCCCCATTGCCTATAAGTCATTAACAGGGAGTTGGATCAATTAGTTGAGCGGCACGACCATCATGCCATGGTTCCCGAGTGTTCGATACCAGGTCTCCCCTTCTGGTTTTTAATAAGAAATTAAAAAATCCACTCCGTTTCTGGGCTGTTGTCTAGCTTGCAGCAATGCAAAAATAAGACATTCAAAGTTTTCTCACTCCCCTTACCCTAATTTCCCTTCCGGGCAAAGGGTTGTCCCCTAGGCTTTGGCTACATCGTACAAAAAAAAAAACTAGTAAAATTCTACATGAAACGGTTTCAGATAATCTATTTGGCCTTAAAGACCACACTTGCTTTGTTCAGTTAATTTTAGATTCAAATTTTACACCCAGTTTTTTGGCTTTCCCAGAAAGAGTTATGCATTGGGAGCCTAAATTTTTTCCTCTTCCTTGAGAAAGCACAGCCCCGTCTTTGCAGGGTTAATGGTCAGTAGGCTCTTCTAGGCCCAGTTTTTCAGTTGTTCAGGCGCATATTCCAGCCTCTCGCTGATCGTTGTCAATAATCTTCCGGATATTTATATCGCCAGGTCATCCGCATAAGTAAAATATATGAAACCCTCCTTCTCTAGTGTATCCAGGATTTCATCCATAACCACTTCGGTCTTCTTATTAATCGGGCGGGCATCTATCGGTTATTTAGAAGAAGTGAACCAGTAAAGGTCAAAGTGAGGCATTTATACTCATTACTCTACTCATTAGTGGTATTAGAAATTTAGGATGGTGCGGGGGGTGTTGCTGTTGGAATTTGGAACTTAGAGGTGGTTATGTAATATTTTTATAAGTCTGAATCTAAGGGCATAAGCCGCCCGTCTGTCATCTCAACCAGAAAGATCTTTTGTGTGGAGGTCCTATGGTAAACTTTGGTTGGTTTTCAAGAGGGAGAAGATGTGTATCTTTCCTGCAGTGAGGTATTTAGTGGTCCGTTGTACACCTATGGTAAACTTAGTCGACCAAGTCAAACTTTAGTTCTTCAATTAGATCTTAAATTTCACTGGATATGTCTACCGGTGATGTGATAGGAAAGTCTTACATCTGAGTCTTATTCGACTAAGGACCTCGCAGTAGCAAAGAATGCATTTCACTGTCTCCGCTTTTTCCAAACAGAAATGGTAGGTGTTTTCCTCAGCTGGTAGTAACCTTAGGTCTGTTAAAAGGCCTGTTATAAACCTTAAATCTGGTTTTCTGAGATCAGCATACCGTTCTTGGTGAATTGCAATTCGTCCGTCCCGAGAATTTGGTCCATTTCAGAAGCCAAATGTAAGATTCCAATCTTCTCTCGGAATTTCCTTCTAGGGACGTAATCCCTCTAGTCGAATAACCCTCCAAACTTTAAATCTGCGACTCGCCTAATGCTCGTTTCAGGGTCTTGACTGACGAGTCGTATAATTATTTGCTGATCGACGTCGCCAGGATCTTCCGATTTTTCCGATCCCAACGCCGAGCTGTTTCAAGTCACACTTCCCGTTTCTCTTGACCTTCGAAAAGTCCTCTTCTTTGCGGTGCACGTCGGTTAGGAAATCTCCTCTGGTATTCCAGTATAGCCACTATATCATTTCCTTCTACTATACAAAACAAATTATATCAACCGCCACTTATTTTTGGACTCTCTCTCTCTCACTCTCTAGTCTAGTTCCCGTAACCACTTGTGGGGCATGTGGCGGGAGAAAAGCTTCACCCGATTCGAGACAACAGTTGCAAGTGGACCTACAATTTACAGTGGATACCGAACTACTGACATTTTCCCTGTATGGCCTTTTTATCGTAAAATGTTGTCAGCAGAAAACAACCATGGGTCGACGTTGATGGGATTCGAACTTGAGACCTCCGCAATGTCAGGCCGACACGTTATCACTTACCTTACCGACAACTTATTTTGGCACACCTTATTCGAAACACTCTGTATATTTTGGTTCATCGTAGACCACTTTGAATAATCTCGGGCGCGAAGTGTTCAATAGCGTGTAATTCTGCTTAAAAAAGAGGGTTGGTGCAGATCCGAGCGCTTTATGCAACTGGAGGCTAGGTTCGTAGACTCCGACGCACACTCTGTCACCCATCTTGATTTAACATATTTGTTTTTCAAAAGAAGTCGCGCCAACTTCACGCGAGCTTTAATAAGCCAGTATTCCCTGCTTTTTTAAGATCAGCTGGAATGGTATTTCAAAGTTGTGTCTTTTTGATACTGAGTTGACTGCAAGATCATCTTTGAATTCTTCCAGGATTTTACTATGACTAGTCAGATTGCTAACTTTAAGAAGGTTGGTGCTCTGCAGCATTATTGCGCTCCAAGCAGCCTTCCCCTTTAGGTAGGGCAGGTGCGCATGGCAACCTCTGCAAGTTTTGTAATGCAGATTGCGGCTGTCTTGTGTTTCGTCCGTTTTGGCCGCATAGGCAGCTAGGGGTCTTTTAATCACTTTATATGCCTGTAGGGCCATTGTGGGGTTTAGGCTCGAGGTTTTTCCAAGGGGTCTTCGATAAGGCCTTACCTGTAACTCTTTTTAGATGGGATTTCCGTGTGAGTCTTAGATCTAGAAGCTCACCTAGATATTTGAGCTTACTTGAGAATTCTACCTGTGTTCCTTCAAAGTTGGGACCTTCTAGCTTTAACTTTGGGGGGGATAGTCTAGCAAGTTTGCATCTGAAAATTTGTTATTGCAATATGAACTATTTTTTCCATAAGATCAGGTTTATTGCTTCATTTAACAAACTCACTGAATATGTCAAAAGTTACCTAAAGAAAAAGAAACGCAATAACATGCCCATTGAGCTCGTAATTAAAATCGAGTGCCAGACATTTTCGAGGGGAATTCTTTTGATAGTTAACAAAACCATTTGAAGCATTACGAAATCGATCCTTTTATTAAAAACAATAACAACAAAATCTTTCATCTATTGCTGCTGGAGTTACACCTTCCTCTCAAAGAAGTGATTATTTCGCAGTTTTTGGTTTAAGAAAAGATTCATAACCGGAACCGAAAAAAAAATTTTTTTTTTCTTGTAAGATCACAAAAATCAAATGAAACTAAAGCCTGAACACTTTCTAATTGCAGGTGCTTTTAACCGTTTGGAATTTTAACAACTTTTAGTTCTCTTTAGTTTTTGTGTAACGATTTTTATCAAAAGTGACAAACAATCAAAATTGCACTAATGAAAATTTTAAAAGTGTTTTTGGAGTGACTATTTTGTTTGCAAAAAAAAAAAACGAATCTAAAAGATAGAAACTACTTAATTTTTTTTTTTTTTAAATTTGTATAGTGCGGTGTGTAAATAGATGTGTATGTATGTAGCAATATTTTTGACTTTATGCGACTTCATCGTTTTCCTGTAAAAAGTATAAAAATAAATTATTATCGGACAATGTTTTAAGAATAAGTGGATAAAAAGTATAGCTTTCAGGTGAAACAACCCATGGTTGGAAATTAAGGTAAGATGCTATTTTTAAGGTATTTGCAAGTTTGTTTTTAGTTTTAAGTGATTACATTTACATTTTTATGGCTTTTATGCTATCTTTTTACTTTTACTAATTTTGTCACACTTTTTGGAAGAAGTTATGGTAAAGCCTCTTAACTCAAAGGTGAATGCCCCATCACCCATATATAAGCTATGGTGTAATCTAAAGATCATGGGCATCGGATATACCAACGCTAGTTACGCCTTTATAGATGGTAATCTTCTAAATAATATATTTGACGTCAACATGTGATACACCGACAGACAGTAAGCCTGACCAATCTTTGAATTCCGCAGACGGTTTCTTATTTATTCCCTTCGATCAGGAAAAAGTCCTGATAGCTTTTTCTAAAGTTAAATAATAGCGTGTTTGTCGACAATATTTATCTCCAATTTATATAATTGGTCAGAGGTCATTACGAAGTAATACCTTCACAACATCCCCTAACAGGCTCTAGATTGGAAACTGCACGGGACCTAAGAAAGACGCCGAATTGGACGACCACACGCAACATATAGACAAGATTCGTAGAGTAGGTATATACCCAGTGATACGAGTTTAACGATTGTCACAAAGCCGGTTCAGGTGAAGAATCGATGTAGTAGACGCCCTATGCCCTATGAAGTTAAAGGAACTAGAGAGACGTCGTAAATCCACCAATATAAGTATTTGACAAAAATGTTAATGTTTGGGTCTTGAAACATTTATCTTTCTCTCTCTAGCAAGTCCTTGTGTAACTAATGCGGCAGGAGATAGCCTCTTAAAAAATCTCCCAAATTCTCAAGGGAGTCTGCAGTGATTTGCATCTTCTCACTCACAGGGGTAATTGGGTTCGCGAATGATGTCTCCTGAGGCGCTTCTGTAGGAGTGGAGGTGAAGGTATGGTAGACATTAACAGACTGCCATGGGTAGAGAAGGGGGCAGGTTATGATTAACGCCTGGACCAGGAAGCAACACTGGATACGATGGATTCTAGCATTGACCCAGGGAACCGAGGGTAGCGGCGACAGAGGGATAACTGGATAACTCCCGCTAAGGGAGACTGGGAGGAGACGAAAAGAGACCCGCTCTTATGTGGTCAGTTTCAGTTAATCCCCGGAGAGGTGCTGTTAGTGTGCAGTGTCTGTTGGAAGATTTTCTCCTCTGCCCCTAAAAAAAGGAAGAAGAATTTTACAACGATCCCAAGTAGACCTAAAATTTAAGGTGAAATCCGAACTACCGAAATTTTTATACAACTACCATTGAGGTCAACGTAATAAGATAAGAAAATGAATATGTGTTGCTGGCGGGTGAGGAGGAAGGAAGGGCGTTATCATTTACTCCACTGATGACTAATATTTTGAATGATTATAAAATTGTAATACTTATATCGTGTACAAAGTGATGTGATTTTCTTCCAACTTAAGGCTCACATTGTAAAACGGCAAGAAAGACATAAACCCAACTAATTGCAGAGCTTAAGACTTAACTCCGAAACCAGTCCGAAGTTAATATCTTTAATTATTTGTCACATGTTCGCTATAAAAATGCAAAATTTTATCGCAAAACCTATGCAAATTGGTCTCCCAGGAATATTCGGTGTAGCAATAAAGTTTTCAAAATAATGTGCATACGCCGGTTTTTATTTAAAACAAGATTTTTGATGTTAGGCGAGTTTGAATAATAATTGAAGCTTGAAATAAAATGATTTACCAATCGAAGCTTATTGCAGCGGCATATCAGTTTTTGACTGAATATTGTGTAAACGTCATGAACTAAACCAAAATATGCCTATGATTCATCTTATTTTATAAAAATGTTTTAATAATAGTCTTAAACTGATTAACAGGGTCAGTAACCTATATTTATTTTAATTTTATTTTTTATGACGTAACCAAAGCACAGGGGACAACCCTATGATGAGTTGGAATGGCTTTGATTGGAACGGAATTAGGGTAAGGGGACTAAGGGAACATGAATGTCTTGTTTTTGCATTGCTGCGAGCTAGACAACAGATCACAGACGGAGTTAGCTTTTAAATTTTTATTTTAAAAACTCACGGGGAGAGCGAGACTCGAACTCTGGAACCATGGCATGGATGATTGTGCCACTTATCCATCGACCGAACTCCGTCTCCAATGCTCTATCGATGGGAATCATAGTCTTAAAGTTTTTAAAGATCTTTAAATAAAATCATAAGTTTTTGTCTTGTCAAATCTTGTCCTACATATAAATTTTTTCTCCAATGCTATTATGTTATAACTAATTTAACCGTAAATTAACATAGTTGTAAACAAAATTAGCAAAATATTTCAGTAAACATCCAACGGAATATTTTATATTATAATTTTTGTGTGACGTCAATCTTCCAAAAATATCGCTTAGAACTCGTTTGTGCGCAAATATTGTATGAGTTACTAACTTGTTTTATAATGCATGACAATATTATCATAAAGTCAAGGATAATTCAGAGTCCCCAGAACTTTTGCAAAACTCATTGTTATGTTTTTCGTATTTCTTAATTACAATCACCATGAACTTAATATCGTCATTGAGCGTTCAAAAACTGCCATGTGATTTTTCTTATCTTGTTGTAAAATAATGTTTGCATAAAATAATAGTGAAAAGAGCTATCGGAATCACTTTCGGTGCCGATGTTCTTAAAGATGAGAATTGGTGGCTCCAGCACAGCCGTGTGGTTTTAAAAGGAAAATTTAAATGAAAGCTTGTAAAAGCCCAAGTTCACAAAAAACAACATGATGTTATACATGGTCTCACCGTGGGTTTTTAAAATAGAATTAAAAAATCAATTCCGTCTCTAGGCTGTTGTCTAGCTCGCAGCAATGCAAAAATAAGGCATTCAAGTTCCCTCATTTCCCTTATCCTTCCGGCCAAAAGCAATAGCAATACGGATTGACCCGTAGGCTTTGGCCACATCCTATAAAAAATTAAGAAACACATTATGAACTTAGTAGTAGAAATGGAATACAACAAAATAAGAGTCATCCAAATCGGTGTATAAGTTATGAAGTTAGGTTCCGATTTATCTCCCACTGCTGTAATACTTTACATAGAACCAGTGCGTGAATATTCCTACTTCCCTTACCACATCCCTACTCTTATTTCCTAACTTATAATATATAAAACCTTAGGTCCGAACATCATTCAAATCGGTCCACGCGTTACGAAGCTATGTTCGCCCCCCCCCCCCCCCCTAAAATACATAGCCTATGTTTCGTCCAGAGGTACAGGTTACTCTGTATGCAAAATTTGAGGTTATTTGGTTCAGTAGTTTTCGTGTGAAAGAAAAACAAACAACCAACAACGTTTTGCTTTTATATGTTATAGGAAGGGATATGGATGGAAAGGAAAAACCTCTGAATCGATCGACGCGTTCCGAAGTTTGGCTTCCTCTATTACCTACTCCACAATAGGTGTTGTTTTTAGAAAGAAAAAAAAGGTTAAAAAATCTCCCTTAAATCGTTGCATAAAGTAAGAACTTAGGACAACAAAATATCAAAATTGGCCTTCGCGTCACAAGGTTCATTTCTGCCCTTTTACTCTAAAATTTTTGGCTTCGTACCAATCGCGGAACATACAGTACCTAACAAAAAACGAATCATCCAAATCTGTCCATGCGTTACGAAGTTATTCCCGCTCATCCATAGGTTAGGTTAAGTTGGCTGCCTCTCCGGGAAGGTAGGCACAGAGTGGCACATTGTGATACCACATTTGATTGAGGCTTTGCGCTCAACCTTATTTTACCCCCTTAAGAGAGAATAAGGAGCTGACTAGGAACTCCTGATGAGCCGAGCTAGAACTCTGTCACCAATAGAAACTAGTTCTCGGGGGAGCCCAAAAAATATTGTTGACTACAGCACGAGGCGAGAGGGCTTACAGACTTTCCACGTAACTGGAAGCTATTTAGAGCTCCTGATAAACTGAACTAGGTCCTAGGACTTCAGTAGAATCTAATTCGGTTAACTCTGTGAAAAACGGGGAGCCCAAAAAACCGGCTCCTGCGATTAAATAAACTATAGCCGAGCAGTTGCAGATAAAGTGGAGAATGGTTTCCTGTTCCTCTTCATCTTGGCAACTCCTGCAGAAGTTATTTAATGTCGCACCGAATCTGTCGGCGTGCCCGAAATGTCAGCCACGATAACGCTTATAATATTACGTCCGAGCGAGATAAGCTCTCCATTCATCGCTCTAGATTAAGGATCGGCAAGATCTTCCGGATAGTGAAGCAGATGTGTTCCCTTTGTCATCTGACATTCGCAATCCTTAAAGAAGCTTGTGCAATTTCCAACTTGCATGTGGCTAGTGCCTCGCCAACCTTATGGTTTATTTGTCCGAATCGAGAACAGTAGTTCCGATTCTCACTAGCTCGTCAGCTCTACTGTTACTCGGAATGTCACTATGCCCCGGTACCCATATGAGGTGTACCTTCAGAGCCATGTCGTTCAGAGTTGAGCGGCATAATACGACAGTGTTGGAGGTCGTATACACTTCCGGGAGAGATTTAATAGCAGCCTGACTAGCTGAGAAGACACATATATCTGCCGTAGGTAGCGTTATTCAGACGGTCTAAGGCTACTTTTATAGCCATGAGTTTAGCCTGAAAAACACTGCAGTAGTCAAGCAAGCGAAACAAAATGCTTAGGCCCAATTGTTCCGAGTAAATATCCCCAGCCACTTTGCCTTCCAGTTTAGAACCGTCAGTGTATAGATGCACCATTGAGGGTGACCATGCTCCCATTCCGACCTGGTGGGGATAGATGAGTCAAATTTATCGTTGCAAAAAGACTTGGGTGTGGTATAGTTAGTATTTATTGTTATTCTACCGTCCAGAATTTTGGACTGTCCGTAGTCGGTACTCGTCCAAGTTTGGACTGAATTGAGCCTAATGTTAGGCGAGAATGCGGCTTGCTTGCCTAAAAGATCCACCGGCAGGAGATGGTGAATTGTGTTAAGGGCAATAAAGGGTGTAGTTCCGAGGGCACTTTCAAACTTATAACCTTCTTGTTTTTGGGAAGTCGGTTAGAAATATTGTGTGAACAAGGTGACCTTAAACCCTTGGTCAGCCGTCAAAGACCTCGGCATAAAAGACTTCTTCACGATGGAGGATAGTGCAGCTTCCGAAATCAGAGAACTTATGGGAATTTGATGATTTTTTAATCAAGAAAAAAAACACTTCGCAATTCTCTAAGTGTTAATTGTTTTGCGTGAATAGTATACTCTTTGCGTGAATAGAATGTTCAACTGTTCAAGATAGGAACAATCTACAAACCATGGAGCCGGTCAATTACTTAGTTTAAACAACATTCGAAGTAACGAGTCCCTTTTTTCAAAACACGGCAGCAAAAAGTCAACTATAAATTTTAATTTTTGAAATACATGGGGAAAATAGTTGCATCAAATAATCCGCAGTTCTACCTCATTTCAATTTTTAATTGCATACCAAATGAAGCATATGTCAATTAAGGCTGCTGAAAATAAGTAAAAATTATTCCAAGTGCTCCAAGTCCAGCGGAAGGTAGGTAATTGCAATTTTTTCTCAAACAGCGAGGCGGACGCAGAAATTTTTTTATGTTTTGCATCCCATCCCAACGATAGGAATGAATCCGATGATGAATATGCAGCATTTATAGCGTAAGCAATAACCATCCCCCATTCCAATTCTCCCCAAACCGGGTACGTTTCCATCACAGCTATACATACAGCAAAGTGGTTGAACTCTGGTTTGAAGTATTCCAGCAGAATGCCACCCTGAGCTGAGCCGTAAAAACCGAAGTTTTTTGTGTGCATTAAAAATCGCGCCATCTCCGCCCAGCAGAAATCGATATTTGCTGAACGCGGCCGCCATTCTCACCCTTAATGCCACCCGCACATTTCAAATGGTTGCTTTTATTTTATTTTTGGAATCTCTCTCGTTTTTCGTCCGTGCGCCATACACCCACCCACCCGCCCCAATGCTGCGATGTCTGGACTCATTTTTCTCTCTATGTCCGTGGTATTTTGGGTGCATGTTAGCGAAAAGTTTTAACAAATTTCGTTGCATGCAACATTCTTGAAGTGTTTACTCCGGACGTGATCGAGTTTTAAAGAGTTTTCGCGTGGTTTGCGTTTGAATTTGTTTATCTGTGGAGGCACTTTTCGTTTTGTTGGCTCCTTCCATTTGGGTGTCTTTAATTTGATTCCATCTTTCAGCATTATCTTTGCAGAGTGCTTCTGCGATAAGAACATCCTAAAAGATAAGAGTTCCCTACCATTAAGGTAATCAAAACAAAGAAATACAATTTCCGTGGCGAAAGTCTCAAGTAGGTACATGTATCCCTTAAATTCTTAAATTTTACTCTGGTCTGTCATTTGCATCCGTAATCCTTCCGAGACTGCGGGACAGCTGCAAGAGTTGCCAAAAGCCCGAGTCATTTTCAAGGGGGTACGTAAAGTAGAACAATAGCCCTTTCTCCTCCTCCTTGAAGGAAAACACAAAATTTAATTCCCCCTCTTTGTAGTCCATACTATTTTAAAGAAGTCGTCGATGGATACTCGTTGTCCATCCATCATAAGGATCCCAGGTTTGAATACATTCGGCAGTGGCCATGGTTCGCCTTGACCAACAAATAGTATTTTTTGACCTGGAGAAGTTGAAATCTTGCAAATACACTGCGGGCCCATTCCCCTGTGCGTGTGGGATTTTTAGCCATTAAAATCACTTTCCCACGGATCCTCGAAATAGACCGCTGTAGGGATCTTTTTCGTCCCATTCACAAGCAATTAACCGAGAATTGGTTGAATATTTCCCGTCAATCCCCCTCCCCCTCCCCATCCCCATAGTCTACAAGTGATATCCTCAGTGAGACCTAGTTTCTTCAGATGCTGATGTTCTGTAGTGTCGTCATCTACTTTAGAGTTTTCCGATCCGAAGATAGGATATTTCCAGCCGTAGTACAGAATAACGTGCCTTTGGCTTATCTACACGAGTCCTCTTCAGCTTATTCTCTCCAGTGTTCGTCTGTCAGACCCCACGTATCCACTTTTCCAACTGTCAGCCTGTCTATCAGGGCTTATCAGTCTTAAACAGCCTTTGAAGATCGCCATCAACCAAAGGGTAACCAGCTGAAGAATTTTCCGCAACATGACTGGCAGTATACCGTCCGGACCCGGCGACTTTTCTGAATTAAAGGAGACAATTTTGCAGCTGTATCTCCAGTTTGTAACAATTTCATAAACTGGAGTTTTGACTTTGCCGGGATATCACCAGCATCCTGAGCTGGTTCTAGGTTCTCCTTTACAATGTTACATAAGGTCGGGTCTTTACCTACGAAGGTCCTTCTGCACTCAAAGAAAAACCTGCCTTGACCACCGCATCCCTGGCCCAAGACAGCCTTTCCTGCCCAAGACAGCCGATCCGAGTCTGCTTCGACATCGGCACCGGTAGTGGTTATTTTGGAGGTGCTTGGACCATCCAACAATTTTTTGAGGAGGCAGTAATATTACATTAACTGCTGGGACCTGCTTAGTGCAATGACACCATCCTTTCTGCTTCAGCACTCTCCAGCCTACTCGCCCCCTTGATTCCTTAGCAACCAAGGCATGTCAGTCTGTCTGGAATCTTCCGATAAAGTGAGTATCCAGCACAACCTCGTTTGTTTGGCCCCATGTCTCCGTCGCTGCACCTTTACCAACATGGAAAAGTCCAGGACTGGAGGTCGGAGACTAGAAGCTCGAGACAATTTTCTGATGTCCGCAGTCTTCAGAACTGTTACTAGTGACAAGTCTTTCCACGATTTTCTCGTCTTCTTCGCTGAGCTTTCTTCGGCACTCTTATTTATTCTAAGCTTCCGGATCATTATCCCTTCTTAAAAGATTCCATCTCCTTTCCCTACCATGGGGTTGAGTTCTGCACCCCTATTTCGGTTGAAGTGTAAGACCTACGATAGCTCTTCTCCCGTGTATCATTCAATACATTCAGCTGCTTTTCTGTCTAAGGAGCAAGATGTTTCCTTTAACATCGCCTGGCATTTCACCGCATCAGGGTTTTTAGGAATCCTGATTATCTTACGCCTGCGCTTATTGCATGACCTATACCGAATTTCCCTATCATACTTTGCGTGTCAACTTAACATGCGAATACGTAAATAGGAAATCATCTTGTACAAGTCCTATACTCAACTGTTGTAAGAATTGCTTCTAAATAATCAACACACAGGCCTACCATAATGTTGTTGATTTAAGAGCCGTATCGTTCGAAAGACAGAGCCTTTCCATAATATTTTTTTATTATCCGATTAGCGACATACAAAGTGTACAACGCCCCCAGCCCAAAGTATTAGCGTACAAAAATTCACATAGAAACCACAGCGAATGGAAGAGGCTGGATGCCTCTTCTCTGGAATTCTTAGCACGTGTGCTATGACTGTGGCTTCGATTCACAGAAATTACTTCAAAGAAGGAAATACCTAAAAAAATAAATCTGAAAATGCTCTTGAAGAAAAAATCTGTCAATTTCCCTCCAACTCCTAAAGTGCGAGAGACCTACGAAAAATAATCGGTTGATGATCTTATTTTTCTCAAAGTTCACAAGTTCTCTCTCTAAATCTTCTACTTTTTAATAAAGAAAGTTCAGGAAAGAAAGTGCTTCCCTAGTTTCGTCCTTTTTTTCTGTTTTCAATAGAAAACTGGCAACTGAAGAAGGCTTGAATGTTTTGTGTGCCAAGCATTTCATTAAAAACTTGTTTTTACTTTATAGAAAGTGAGAATAGTACGAAAGTAGTCTTAATGCTTTTTACAGGAACTGAACCCTTTTTACCGCTCTATTCATCCCTAACTAGCTTTTCGTCGAATCGTTCAAAACACAATGGAAACTAAAGAACGTTTTACAACAACTAAAGGTCGTTTAACCATGTCTTACTGCTCGTAAAAGCTCACTTAACCTTTTCTTAGAGAATTTCATAACCCACTGTCTGGATGTGGATAATAAGAGACAGCCAATTGAAAAGAATCACCCGTCAACCATTCCATAAAGTGGGGTAATAAGTATCAAAATAAATGCTCCATCATCCCCCTAACAAACTCATGCGAAGGCGGTTTTGTGCTCGCAGTAATAGGAGACCCGACTTGATGCCCAACCAAAAACCAAAAATAAAAACGAAAAAGTAAATGCATGCATTTGTTCTGTCACTTCCCCTGCTGCCTGTGTCATTATGGAACAGTATATATATTGCAGAGCTTTTTTCGGTGCACAATAACGGCAGGTTAAGCTTTGACAAGAAACACTTTCTCACTTCACTTTACTTTTGTCTCTTTCTGAAATTTGATACCATCGCACCCTCCCCACCCCTTTTATACAATGTGAAATAAAACAAGCACAATTCCATTTACCCCCTCCCATTCTACTTTATGTGCCGGTTGCTTTAACGGAGAACATTGCGCGTGCAGTCCACCCCTTCCCTGCTTACTGGTGATTTTTATATCCTCCCAATAAAAACAGAATTCGGCATGTGCAGTTGCCAAATAAAGGTGCTGTAGGTCGCGGTTTTTTCGCATCACCTCCTTTCCAAAATAGTGGGGGGGGGGCGGAGGTGAAAGCTCTGAGGTTGGCATCAGTATAGTCCAAACCAAGGCACTTATTTCTGTAGTGGTGCATAAAACCATTTACCCGTCCAATATATACATAACTATTCGCTGATACCAACCGAATAAGCAAGGATAAAGGCTTTTGGAGGGGCGAACGTATTAAACTCAAACCTCAATATCCTCTCTCCTGTCAATAGATCCAATGGAAAAAAATTCGCAAAAAAATTCGTTGGTCAAATCATCCTGTTCTTATTTTAAAAATTGCGCCACCTCCATGCAGTGCATTTCGGTAAATACCTCATGAAACATGTAGGCTTCCTCACAAAATTTATCCTGCTTTCGCTTGATTTCTCCCTCCCTTCCCTTCTGTTTCGGTTCCATTTCCGGATCACTCACCAGCAGAGCAAGTTGAGGCTTTGAATTTTTTCGCCCTTCAGCGTTGAATGCGAACTTTTTATTTGCTTATTATTAAGCCCATACCCTACCTATTCGCTCGCAATCGTTCAACATTAAAACAGAGGGGATGAGATTATTTGTTGTGAATGTGAAACACACCGGGAACCTTCCTTTGGGCTATTACTCAGCATCTGGACCAACATGAATATATCTGATAAACACAAAGCGGTCAAGAATGTGGTTTCGCTCGAACGGTATCGAAAATATTAATGGGAGGGGGGAGAGATTTCCTTCAAAGAATTATAAGAATGTGATAGAGGTTAATGATCCAGAATATCTTATGGTCTCAAAATGAGGACATTGAGAGATTTACAGGATGTGGACGAAAATCTACGCTAACAAGCCAATCAAGCACAGCTTACAATGATGGCATATTTTAGTGTCCAAATGGTGGTTGAAATCACTTCTTACATTCCATGCAGTTTCATATTAAATCTTTAACTAAATGTTTCCTTCCTTTTCTAATGTTCCCTTCTACTCCCCTCTTCAGTTTTTTTGAGTCTTTGGTGAGTTATTTCATTTTGTCACTACATTGCAGAATTTATTGATATTTTTTAACAAGGTGGCCAAAGCCTGGGGGACAACCTTTTGATGCGTTAGCATGGCTTTAACCGAAAGGGTATTAGGATAAGGGGTGTGAGGAAACTTGAATGTCTTGTTTTTGCATTGCTGCGAGCTAGACGACAGCCCAGAGACAGAGTGGATTTTTAAAACCCACGGGGAGACCTGATCTCGAACCCAGGAACCATGGTATTTTGGTCGTGCCGTAATTAGCGTAATCTGTTGTCAGCAGAACAAAATAATCATGTGTCGGCAGAACTCGAACCCACGACTCTTTTAGGCATCATTATACATTATCCCTTCCACCACCGGCAGCCACACCTAAGTCGACAGGACACTGCTACACTATGCGCCTCCTGTATCATCCAAGGATTTTCACCCTCATGGCCACGTTGCAGAGCAGCACCCTCTTTGGCAAGTTTGTCGGTCATATGGTTTCCTGCAATGTTCTCATGTCCGGTAGACGCCAAGACTTCGATATATTCAGTGTTTTAGAGAACACCTTGTTCAATCTTAGAGCCATTCGTGAATATTACGGTATCATAGTTGCTGGCTGGTTCCGTCATTCTCCATTACCTTCTAGTTGGAATCCTGACACTGAATCCTTTTTTAAAATTTATGACAGTCGTAAAGTAGACAGTTGAGGCTTCGGCCAGTTCTCTAGGTACTAAGCTGAGGATTTTGCTGTGGCCATAGGGCTTAGCAACCCAGCAAACCAGATTCTTTGCGTCTGCACTGCATGACGCCTCGAATTTGATCTGGTGATCAAGGGGAAGTAGATGCACCGGTTGTGCCGATGCAAGCGGATCTTTGCACTCTACTTAGCTTTGTTTGGTTGTAAGCCTTACTTATCGCAGGCCACCAAACCAGTGAACCGTAGGTGAGAATTGGACGCACCACCGCTGTGTAAAACCACAGCGTCATTTTAGGTTGCAGTCCCCATGATTTACCAAAGGTACGTCTGGAGTCATAGAGTGCAACACATGCCTTCCTTACCTGCTCCTCTATGTTTAGCTTCCCGTTGAGTTTGGGATCCAGGACAAAGGGTTGTCCCCTAGGCTTTGGACACATCGTAGAAAAAAAAACTTTACGTAAATTACCGACGTGGAAAAATATATAAAGGCTAAATGCGAAATTAAAACTAATACTGATCTCAAAAATCCTATCAACTCTGTAGTATCGCAATCTTATGTTGATATCAACAGTACACGGAATCCTTTACCAAAAAATAACATTAAAAGAAAACAAAATAATTTCCTACCGCCATTTCCGACACTTTTCCTTTCCTGTTCACATACAGCAACCAAAGGAAACTTTTAAAATAGTTTTACTGTAAGGACTTGTTTAATTTTGTAGTCCACTATCACCTCTAGTTATTGGTAAGACAACAAAATCAAGAGAGTGCGCACTTGAAAAGAATATATCCCCAACCACAACCACATTGGAGAAAGCTTAATGTGCACTTTGTGGACGGATAGTATCTGACCTTACCACTATCAAATCTTTATCCTTGCTATTTGGCAGTAATCCTGTCCTAACTCAACGTGCATTCGTATACAAATCGAACAAACAAAAAAGCTCCACGAAACAAAGACAACACGATCCCGATGGGCTGAGGCCAAAACGAGAGGGATAGTGGGTCCCCACGATAAAACCCGTCGGAATCATTGCTGACGTTGTAGACATGAAATAAGACAGAACAGGACTCCAAAAAAGTTCTTTTATTTCCCTGCTGTTTATAGTGTCGGGTTTTGTTTTCGGCTGATTCACGTTTGTCGGTGTCGGTGAAAAAACAAGAAACAAAAATTTCTAAGGGAAACAAACAATAGAAAAGCTTTTGGTTTTGTTTTACAAAATAGACGTGGCTTAAAACTAAAAGTGAAAATTCCTTGAACATGTTCAGGACGAGGTAAAGTGCATATTGGAACCGGAGTAACTGCATTCCTTCGCGTATTTTGTGGAACTAGTGCGAATTCTATTGTCAAGGAACCTGGAATATGTGAGTGCAAAATTTGGCCACAGGATTAAATTGCCATAAGTAATCCATAAAGGAAACCTATCCCACAACGAGCCCGTCCCAAATGGGTGGTAGAAGTAATATATAAGGATGCATTCAATATGCGCCTGTTTGTACAGGGCAAACCGCTACAGATTGGATCTTCAAAAGAAACTGTTTGTCCCTGTTCCGCATTCAGAGTCGGATTTGCCTTGAAGGTACTGTTATTATTTATTTCTTCTACCGTTGTATGCAGTTATTCTCTATATCAACTGTATCTATCTATACCTGTGTAACCATCCGAATCTGAGGATGTGCAATGTTTCATTAGAAGTTTTCAGAAAGTTTCACTTGGAGAAGTTTACACTACGAGCGTACGAAAATTCAAACAAAACGAAATGTCGACGTGAAAGTTTTCACTTTCATGCAAAATTTAGCAATGAAAACTTTTTCCAACTGCAACTGAATGTGAGGAACTAGAGCTTAAGGAAACGATCCGTTTTTAATGGCAGGTTAATGCAGCTACGTGTCTCCCGCAACCCCCCACTCACTGCTTCTTATTTCTGAAACAATTTTAAAGGTGACCATCTGGTATGGTAGACATTTTAAAGTTTTGAAGCAAATGTTTTTCTACTTTAAATGCTCTCTTCTATTAAAACGTTGTTTCTGGGACGATCTTCTTTTCGTCTTCTGTTCTTAAAACCTCTTCAGTTAGCTTGTGTTTTAATAATAGATTACTTCAACTACAAAAGTGTTTTGAATTGTTTCTTTCTGCTTTAGTCGTTTATTTTCGTATTTGTCTTTCGAAGGACATGCCGGCAAACATCGGAAGTTGCCTTTCTTTTGCACAATCTTCTAGGGAATATGAAATTTGTGATGAGTCCTTTTAAAAGAGCTTAACATTACTGTCATCTGCGTTTTTAATTTTCTTTTTTGTCTTGCCTTTTAAAATATACAACAAATGGAAGTTGGATTATCTCTTGTACAAGGAGCAATTCTTAACTCGCAAATTGTAAAAGCTTACATAGGCGTTGTCTTTGATCGATGGTTAGTGGAACAGAAGGCAAATTTGCAAACAAAGTGTTTTTTTGACGTTCGATAGTGGAAATCTTCTTACCCACTAAATCCACATTCCCTGGGATCCTCGAAACAGACATCTATTCGTCTCTTACCCAAATAAACGAGGATTGACTGGATCTCTCTCCTCTAGGGATTTGTCGCAACAAACCATTTGTCCCTTTTCGTCCCTACCTCGATCTCAGCTAGAGAGACCCGGACTAATCCAGTATTCTTCCCTCATCTCGATTCCTCGGGTCAGCGCAACCATTTGCTTGTAAGACACCTCTGCGACTCTTCTTTCTTCCATCCAGTGGTGTCCCATAAGATTTCTTTTTCCACTTGCTGCTTGTCCCATCAGTCATCTCAGAGCCCTACGATCCATATCCAGGACCTTTCTCTGTTCAATACTTCTGATCGCTACAATCGCCGTCTTAGTCTGTCTACACGGGTTCACGACGTTCCACTGTTCCCAGTGCTCCTAGTTTAGCCAGTACATGCGCTCTCTTGTTGCCTTCGATTCCTGCGTGTCCACGGACCCACGCCAGTCAGTCATTCGCTGAGGAATACGCGTTGAGTTTACGGACACACTCCAAGGTCGTATTGAACTCTGTGCTGTTCATACACTTGATCACCGCCTGATTGTCGAGTGCCACCACTATCTTCTTGCCCTTCACCCGCCATTCCAGCAAGTAATCCAGTGCATAGACCAGAGTCTCTCCGCCTGAAAGACTGAGCTTCTGACTCTTTCTTTCTTAGGCAGGGCATTGACATAAATTAGGTATCCTCGTCTCCTCTTCTTGCAGGCAAAATCTATCCTCAATGAGTCCTATTTTCTCAACCCCATTTTGGCCACTTCGTTGCTCTATGGCGCCATAGAGTAAGTACCCCAGGTCAGAAACAATTCTTCAGCGCCTGATACTACCCTTATGAGCACAAAATCCGCCGTACAGAATTTAGGCAGGAAGACTGCTCGCTGCAGGAGAAACTCTCACGAAAGCCTGCCTGCGTTAAGAGTGCCCTCGATTGTATTGTTGATCCGCGTTCAGAAGATTTTAGCCATCAATTTGGATACTGCAGTTAAAAAACAGATACCGCGCCAATTGCTACAACTCTTTAGGTCGCCTTTTTTGGTAATCTTTAGAATTAAGACTGCTTTCCATTCACTTGGATAGGTCTCGGTTTCCCAATATTCCTGGATTACGAGGAGAAGAATATCAGCAATGGGATCCAGTAGTAGTTCCACTGGTATTCCATCAATCCCTGGGGTCTTAACGAGGTCCATCGACTTAATTGTGTCAGCCAATCTTGTCGGAGTCGCGATATATCGATGTATTTTGTGCCGACCTACTGACACCCTATCAGTTTTGTCGTAGATGGCGGATCTACTTTTGTCTGACATATTTTGTTTTGAATCAAAAGCTTTCGAAGTTTTTGTTCATCGTCGCCTCTAAAGCCGAGTACCGAAGCACGCATGCGTTCTCATCTCATTACATACCTGCAGTTTGGCTCGGTGAAACACTAAGGGATTAGAGAGCAATCAGCTTCTTCTCTGATAGTGCTTGAGAAGCTACTGCGTATGCACATAAAAGAGGTAAATAAGTGTAATATGGTACCTTTTGTGCAACCTGAACCAAAGTATCTGACGTCCCAAGATAAGAGTGTCTCATTAATTTTCATTCGCCTTTGAATGTTTCAAGAGATATCGAGAAAAAGCTATTATACTTTGAATGGGCACCCGTTCACACCTTTCAAAGTTTTTTTTTAGACTAACGCCATCAGTTCGCAACGTGCACTGTCTTGTGCAATGAACTCGTGCAAATGCACCACTTGTTCTGAATCATCTAAACATGAACGAACTCCCCCATCCCCTATCTTAGCTAATTTAAGCTTACAACAAAGACAGCGTTAACGTGTTCTGTCGAAGCAAAAGGGCACCGAGCTTATTACATCATTTACGCACAGCAAAGTCTCTATGCCATGCACGCCGCGTGCATAGGGTTGAAAGCAATTTTCAAATCAATTGCACTCTTGTAACGAGGGTAAGTGCAGCAACATTGTTTCGGAATTACCCGTCAAGTGTAAATTGCATTCATGCAAACAGAGCACCCACCGCTACCTGTTCGTCTCAGCGAAGCGCTACTTTGGCCACCCCCGGCACGGAAATCTTTTAGCGGTCGGCTTTTTTACTCTTGCTGTCGTTTTTGCCTGCAGAGCTGCATTATCAACTAAAGGGGGAGCCCTTCGCAAATTGCACCAACTTGCATTCACTGCACCCTTTGTATTGCATCCGTAACTTGCTTCTTCTGCCCTGTTAGCTGCTGCCGGATGTCATGAATCGTGGCACTGTTGAGCTACTTACGGCTTTCTTGTTCGACGCTTTATTTTGCGGTTTGAGAAATTTTTGAGGCGATTACATGCAACATTGAGGGTTGTAAGTGGGGGGATAAAGAGGATTTCAGTGTAAATCATAATTTGTTGGGGCTTCTTTGGGTTACCAGGTAAGTGTAACAATAATGTCATCCATGAAGTACTTATGAAGATTGGGGAGATTTTGAGCGGATTCATGTAAATGCGAACGCAATAGATTTTTTCTCTTATAACTCAAATGTAAGGAAAGTTCTTGTAATGCCTAAGATTACATTTGGGGTTGTCGCTTGTTATACATTCAAAAAGACACTTCCTAGCTCGTCATATAGCAATTATTGCTGTCTCTGTATGCCCTTAGTTTCATAAATCTGAGGTTTGGTTTTGGTTGGGAACTGTTTGTTCACCAGATGGAGGAGTGACTGGCTATTGAATAGAAGGCATCCACTATCGGCATAGTTCAGTTACATAAGGTTTTTGAAAAGTGTCCATCTAATTCCTCGTGACTGGTACTTCATTTATAACAATAAGGAATAGTGACAGTATGCATCCCTGTGGCACTTGGAAGGGCTCCGACAACGACATTGGGCTTCTGAGTAAGACTCCTTTATGGTGGTAAAAAAAATTGTCCATCTTTATTTTTTATAACAGCAGCGTTCCTTTCAGGTATGCTTCTGATGTAACTATATCATAATTAGATTTCCTTTGCCCAGTGTCATGGTAAGGAAAGTCGATCAGCCACAGCCACAGCCACAACTTAGTTAGCAACCTCGTCCAGTCCACTGAGGAAGTACGCGCCTAACGCTTTGAACCTTCTCCTAGCCAGGGCCGGGCAATCGCGGAGTAAATGATGAATGCTTTCCACTTCTTCCTCGTTCATACAACTTCCACAAAAGCCGTTGGTGGGGTCATGCCCGTGCGCACGGGGAGGGCTCCCCCAAGAGGGTTTTTAAAATTTTCTGAACTTCTTGATTGGGAAAAATTTGACTGAAATACTACAAAAATAACCTAAAATGTATATGACCATATTTTTTAATTGCATAATATATCCCCCCCCCCACACGAGCAAATCGTGCGCACAGCCTTGGGCTGGGATGCGCAAGCGTTCCACGTGTCTTCCGAAGAGACAGTGGCCAGTAATGACTACCACACACACAGTGTCATACTTTAGATCTATCAGAAATGATTATATTTCGTATAAACTAGGGATTTCAAAATGTACAACATATTTTCTATGTTCTATTGTTTGACATGAAAGTTTTTATGGATTTGTATGTGTAACACGATGCTGAGCGGTCCAGTCTCCTTAGCTTTCTTATGGAGCAGAATCAACACAGAAGACTTCCACAGTTCAGGAAAGCGGCCGGAACGCAAGGATAGATTGAACAAATAACAAAGAACACTAGAAAGAGACGAAGGAAGCGGGAATACCATCTAGACCATTCGCCAAAATGGATAGGTATTCAGCAACACGTACATCGTCAAATGCTAAGTTCTTAGACTCAAAGAGGGTAGACGAGAGCCGTGTCAAGTGGGTAAAATCAGAAGTGGAGATATCACAGTGGCATTAGCAATTGCTCGCACAGTCGCGATGCCTCAAAGAGGAAGGATAAGCATCACAATTGCGCTTAGAATTGATAAACATTCAGATTTATTTAGGATCGTTACGAAGTGTGGCTCTCATGTTAGACAACTACTCAACATGGATCGTGTAAATTTGGATTTGGATAGAATATATGCCTGGTCTGTACAAAATGGTCTGCAGTTAAATCCTAAAAAGTCTCTGTGTATTAGTTTCAAAAATGGTTCACTGAGTGACCTAGATATTTCACGAGTACTATTAAATGGCTTTCCGATACGGATGTCAGATAAGGTGAACAATCTTGGAATTGTTCTGAACCAACATAGGAAATGCTGTGACGATGTAAGCTCGAGACTTGGTAAAATCTATGGAGGACTGCGCAGACTGTGGCTTTCAGGAGATTGTTTGTGTTGTTGGGCTCGGTTAAAGCCTTAATTTTACTTTATTTTACTTATGGCAGCTTAGTATTTCCTAAGCTTGATAGCACTTATTCTCGCAGAATTGAGACAGCTTTAAATGACTGTGTTCGTTTTGTTTTCAGGCTAAAGAGGTTTAACCATATTTCACCTTTTCGGTTGCGACTACTGGACTGTTCTTTGAGTGCCTATCAGAGGTACAGGTGTTTGGTATTTTTGTATCGTTTGCTCAATTCGAATAAACCGGATTATCTTAGAGTTCTTTACTTTTACAACTTCGCAGCGCAACAGGGACTTATTAATGCCACGCTTTCTTAGATCAGTCATGGTGTGTTCTTACCCTGTTCAGGTCATTCGGCTTTTCTTTTTTTTCTTCTTTTTTTTCAAAGTATTAATGTGGTCTACATCCGATTAGTAATTAGTGCGTAAAAAAGATTATAAATCTTGTGTAATTATACTCTGAAATATGTTTATTATTATTACTCAGCATAGGAGTCCTGTAGCCAAGCGGAGAAACGGTGGCAAAGATCGGAGTAAACTACATAGTCATCGTGGCATCCTGTGGCACAAAACCTCTTTCAAGCTTTATCCTTTAAGTTCCTCAGATGTCGTGAGGGACCGTCAACCCAGGGACGAAACAGATGTGGAGATCCCAACCTAGAAATACCAATAGGAACAAATCGGGTAAAACAGTCTTAAAGAACATCGTGAAAAGCGTCCACAGCCAGATCGACGTCACACCCGACCAATCATAAGAATGAAGCCAATCATTCATGGACGGGAAGTTAGCCCATTTCAAATTAAAGTAGAAGTCACCTAGTAGGGAAGAAGATGCGTCGGCGGTATCGAAACACATGGAGTGCAGGGTGATGACTCGATTCAGGCACCAGAGGGGTCAGGCATCTCATCACAGTCGTTACAAATAAACTTCTAAACTATAAAGAATAAATATCACTTTGAACACTGAAACTCAATTAATTCGACACTGTAGACTATTTCACTACTTACCTAATGGTGTACCATGTTTCTGGTGGTTGAACGGCTTGAGGTTTAATTTGACAACTGCTTGTAATGAGCTACCTAACCTAGAAGGGTATAAAAAAAACACTCACCTACTGCAAACAAGTCATTCCTATTTACATTGCCGGCTGCCGCATAAAGCTAAAGGAATGCATCCCGTACGGGTACGACCAAACAATTTATAAGAATCAAAGAACAGAATTTTAAGAGTAAATTTTTACCTGAAACCAATTCGAAAACTGGCAACGCCAAGTCTTCTAACAAGAACTTATTAAAGCCGAAAAAAGAAACAAAAAACTCCCCGATATTTGCCGTCGCTTTGTGAAATTCACTCAATTCGTTTTTTCTTCTTTACAACGTCTGCCTATTCATTCCTCCACCCACGTTTACAGTGCATACGCATTAAAAGTTAATACGTTCAGCCTTTTCACTTTATTATTATTTCTCTCAATTTACAGTCCTTCGTGTCACTCTTGGAATTGTCGTCGTCTTTTTTACGTTCATTGAAATCGTTTACCGCTAAGTAAATCTGTCGCACTCTGCTTCACGTAACATATTTCTTAATTCGTTGCTGCTCTGAGATGTTGAGAGAACAGTGTTCAGTGCATAATGAGTCGCGCCGACAGGTTTGCGGTGTGCGTGTGCTTATTGCACCTTAAAATGAAATGAATGCACTTGTTTGGTAATATTTTTATCTCCCTTTTTCTAATGGAATCAAATGGAAATTTGTACGGTCAACTACTTGACTACCTTAACTCTTTCATATGACGTCAAAGATTAGTCATCGCGTATCGGATTGTAAATTTGTTTTGAATGTATTGTGTATGCTGGACGAAAAGTACTAGGTTCGCTGTGTTTAGTTGAGTGAGAAGTTTTTAGCGCGCAGTTCCAGTAATGTGAAATGTCGGAATGTCGCTGTGTGCGGTGGAATTTTTTTACTCTTTGTCAGCAATTTTCTTGGCGAAATTTTAAGTTTACATGATTGCGGGGAAAAAGCATAGAAAAGAAAAACAAAGTAATTGGTAGTATCGTTGTGTGTGCGTGTTTTGATTTTGTTTTTTGTTCATTTTTCTAACGCCAAGTGACAGTAGTCGGCTTAGAAGAAGATCGCGTGAGTTTTTTTTTTCTTTCTTTTATTTCGTTCTTTTGTTCCGCCGCCGGAATGCAATGTGAATTCCTAGACAAAAGGAGCATCAGTTCTAAATGAAATTGAAACGTTTTCTGTCCCTTTTCGGCATGTGTTAATTGGTAGATATTTCATCCCTTGTCGCGCGGGTTTGATGACTTTTTTCTCTACTTGCATAATCTGTCAAAAATTTGTGCAATTGGCTCTAAACGAGTTGATTTTTTTGTTCGCTTAACCCGTTCTTCCCTTACGCTTACCGTGCGCGAATACTTTTGCAATGTGTTGCGGTCGTTTGCTCCATTAATGAATTAATTGAAAATAAAAAATTGAAATGAAAGTGAAATAAGAAGTGGCTATTGACTGCTAATCGATTTTTGTGCACTGGACAACTAGAATAGAATAATCCGCCAAAATTTGCGCTTGTGATTTGTGACAGTAATCTGCTGGAAGGGAAATTGTGAAATATTTTTCGTGTTTAAGTTTAGACTTTTTATATGCTAAATATCGCCGTCTCCTTTCATTCGATATTGTTAAGTTTATTCTTTGTGCTACTCTGATTCAGGCGTGTTTGTTGTTGCATTTTCGGGGCACTTAAAATATCAATTCAAATTGACTAAAGTGACAGACTTGGCTTATTTTTTTGGATACCCTGTGCCGTCATTTTGTTGTTGCGGTAGTAGTGGTGCCGTATTTTGCTGATGTGTGGTGCATTCTTATTTAAAAAAAAATTCTAATTTGATTGTTTTTATATGCAAAAAGCAGCCAAATCCACTGGAAGACAAATTTGTGAAGTTTTTTTTTTTTTTTTGCTAAGCTGACGTGGTAATTAAACTTAATTTTTGAAAGAAGAGAATCGTGCAATATACCAGAAGTCCTTGGAAAATTAATAAACAACTTGTCTTTGTTCTCGGGGTTGACAACATCTAAACAGGTAAATATCAGACAAATTTTGTTTTGTAAAGAAAAATTAATTCGCTCATAAACTGCGACCCGTGATAAATTTTAAGAGCACACGAACAAATTGAAAGGCAGATGGAATTCAACTCAACTAGAAGTCTAGATTTTTTTATGAAATTAATCAAGGATACATGCCAGGCTGAGAGTAAAAATGACCTATCTACAAGGTCCGAGCAAAAGTGGCTTAGAAAATGTTCCGCGCAAAAACGAATCGCGTGAGATTTCCAGCAAAAATGCCGTTTTACGCGTTCAAAAAAGAATTCATGGAATGCGTGACGAGGAGGCACAAAGGTAAATGAGAAGGATCCGACATCGCCAGACATACAGAGGCGTTTTGGGGGAAATCTCAATGCAAATGAATCTGAAAAGATCATTAACAAGGCCAAACAGAAACTTCTTGTTGGCCTTGTGACTGGACATGCAAGAGTAAGGGCTATAAGAGCGAACTCCAGTATATACAGGGGATGTGGGGAAGAAGACGAGACCGTATTACACATTCTCCTTAGGCAAAAAGGTCTAGAATTTTAGGAACCTACTACTGCGAAGATTTAGCAGAAGTTAAGAAATCGGGGTATAATCAAATTATCCAATTCGTTACGGGGATTAGTAGGCAACGTAGGGCGTACAACGGGCTACTAAAGGTCTCAGTGCAAGGAAGACACATCTTTTTCCCCTCGCAAACCAACCATTTTTTACCCGTAGTTATACTCTGATTCATTTTTGCTCGGAATCTCACGCAATGCGTTTTTGCGCGGAACATTTTCGAAGCCACTTTTGCTCGGACCTTGTAGATAGGTCATTTTTACTCTTAGCCTGTCACATACACTTACATTTAATCATAATTTGGTAACATTGCTGACAATTAAAAAACATTGATCTCGCTGCTAAACAAAATTTTTGTTATTTGTTGTAATGCGTGCGTGGTGTGTCGCGACGTAAACTTGCTGCGAGATGTCCAGGTGACGAGCTTAGCTCGGGGCTCGGTTAATTGGACATCCAAGCCACACACAATTCGAATCGTGTGTCTGTAACGAAAGAGGGTTGTGGTATCCTTCCTTAAGGTCAGCCGTAAAGGATAAAAAAAAAACCTCCAATAAGCGCAACCTCAACGTGTCCAAGACGCAGGCTCTGGCTTTCTATCGCTTCCCTATTCGGGATCGTGTTGGAGCTATTAGGTTAGACAATGCTCTTATGCTTCTCAGCCAAAACGTCACTAGTTTAAGCTTAACTTTAGATGAGCGCCTGACCTCGGCCCCCACATCAGTCAGGTAAGAAAAATAGTATTCTTCGCCTTTCGCAAGTTATACTCCGCTAGGTCCTTCACGCCACCGTCGCCGATGCCGTTGTTAGTCAAATCATAACTCATGCCGATCATTTACTATAGACGTGAAGCCTTTTCAAGGTGCAATGCCGGCCAGCTAAATATACTGAAAACTTGTTTTAACTCAGGCGTCAGATACATCTTCTCGTTGGACAGGAGAGATTACGTTTCAGACCAATGCACCCATTCCTTGGGTGCTCCTTCACGGATTTCCTCTCCCTGCGGACACTTCAGCTCCTTCACAGGGTGCTCAGTTCTGAGTTCCCCAATTACTTGTTCTGTAGGTTCAGCTTTTCCAGGTCCGTGGGATCCAGTTTGCTGCTATTACCGCCTTTTCGGTCGCACTATGGATTTATCCTTCCAGGTTAGGGCGGTTCGTTTATGGAATTGACTACCTTTGGCACACAGATGGCTGGGGTCGCCGAGTTTCTTTAAAGCTAGGTGTCTTGATATGTTTCAGGGTAAATGACAGAAACTGACTATCTATTTCGAGCCACTCTCATTCTTCCGCTTTTTCTGATCTATATAAAAAATAGCATTGACCCGAAGAGGGTGCCCTTCGGTACACCGGAAGAGTTGAAAATAACATCAGAGAGAGCTCCACGAAAAGAAACCCGCTGAGTGCGTTCAGATAAGTATGAATGAATACAATTTACAAAAACCTGCGGAAACCCTAGAAAGGAGTGTTTGAGAACAAGAATTCTATGATTTATTCTATCGAAATCAGTCAGTAAAAATACAGTCAATTTGCTTACCACCTTCAATTGCAGAGATACAAAAGTTTGAAAATTCCAATAAATTGGTGGTAGTTCATTTACCCTTATGAAGTCATGTTGGATTGGCTGCAAGAATGATTTGCAGTGGAAGTAAGACACATCGCAAATAAGTGACTCAAAAATCTTGGATATACAGCAAAGACTAGCAATTGGTCTATAGTTCGAAATTTCGCATTTATCACCTTTTTTGTGAAGAGGAAAAATTAATGAGGTTTACCAAGCTTCCCGTTGCGGAAAAACACCGCAATGAGTTGAGAGATTAAATAAATAACAGAGAAGAGGAGCAAGAACGGAACCACATCTTTTCACGAATAAGGCGGTCAGGACCAATTGGAATACTATCAGCCAAGATAGAAATTTTCGAGGAAGTCTGTGAAAACCCATCAGAATTGCGCTTCAAGTTCTCCAAAATCGCTTAAGATCCACGCGCAAGAATGCTTTCGTTCTGTTAACCCTAATTCCCTTCCGACCAAAGCAATGCTAACGCATCATGGGTTTGTCCCCTGCGCTTTTACTACCTCTTAGAAAAAAATGTTAGTACCAAAAATAGACTGGATTTTGATATGAGCAAATCAACGGAAAACAATTTTGTTAAGTTAAATTAATAATCGCAGTAAACTGTTTAAACGATTCCATATAATTTTGATAAACGTATATTTCTGTGGTCTCAGTTATCAACTACCAGTTGATGAAATATCTAAAAGACCAACAGTACGGTTTTTATACTTATCAGAAGATTTACTAACAATTTCTGGCGTACCACAAGGTTCACTTCTTTCACCAACCTTCTTACTCTGACTTTTAATTTCATTCACAGCTTTGCCAATGACAGCACTTTCAATTTTGCGTACACTTTTGACATTTTAGATTCAGTCAGGGATTCTACAGTCACCAAAATCACTCACTGCTGCAATAGTTTACGTTTTCTGGATATTTTTTTCAAATTAATTAGATATTCGAGACGATTCATAATCCACTATAAATTGTAGGTAGACTTTCTATCTTTGTTCTCTTCTCTTGGACATGCTACACAAGTAAGTGTAGGAACAGGATAAACTAAACAAATATTAACAGTGCTGTGCTAATAAAACAATACGCGTTATAATACAAAAAATATTGTTACCGTGTACCCAATAGCTTAAACAATTGTTTAGTTTAATATTTGTTTAGGTGTCAAACGTTAAGGCATAAAATGTGGCACTAGTGTTTAGTATAATTTACACGAGGACAAAATTCTGTGCTAAAATTTACTTAGTGTTTTTATTAATCAGTGTTGAATCAAATTTCACACTGTATAAGTATACTTTCGGACAATGTATGTGTCCAATAATTATAATGATGGACTTATAACTTCAACTCAGAAATTATAGTTAGTAAATAAGTCTTAGCCACAGATATGAGTTGTAGTCAATCTAACAACAGAAATGTATCACTTGAAAGCTGTCGTTCAGATTTTGTTAATTCTATTGGTTTCCAAAAAACAGAAACGAAATGAACAGTTTTTGTAAATATTAACTTTAAAAATCTTTATTTGAAATATTTGAATGATATATATTTAAAGTATAACATCGAAGCAACAACCCATTGTAAAAAATGGTAAAGAACAGCCCGTAAAATTATTGTGACTTTACTGCATAATTTAGGAAATATTTACGGCCAAATACACAATATTTCCCGGAATGACCGGCAAATTTTACGGTTCTCCGCCGTAGTTTTTTCCAGTATGCTTCGCTGATACTTGCGGCTCATTGTTCAAGAAATTTTATATATTCCATAAAAAATAAGGTAGCTAATAGCTGTAATATGATTGCAGCTGGGAACGGTAATTTTTACCGGAATTCGTATAATATGTGTAGATAACTGAGGGATAAGATGGAAGCTTTTTAAGCACCCTCTACACTCGGGCTATAGTGACGATGTATAATTGCTATGTAACAAGCAAAGTCCTGTAGTTCCGACGCCTAGATTTCAAAAGGTTGCAAACCAGAGTTAATATCAATGTTGTTAAACCAGACTAATGACTCTCCCGTGGTATCTGTTCAACATTGAGAGTGAGAGCCTTTATAAACCGGTGTATCATGTTATTACCATTGAAGGTCTTCATAGATTCAAAGACGAAACAGACATCGGTATTTGTAGACGAAAATGGCAGTAGATAGGCGACACTTAAAAAAGAGTCAAACGACATCGTTCGCGACTTTAGATTGATATCCGCAGGGGACCTAAAGTGAGCGATGTTTTGGATAACCGCGCAATACGTAGAAAAGATTTGTTGAAGAGGAAGATACCGTAACTACGAAAATTGTGGCAGGAGTTGAATGCGTTGAAGCCAAACCAGACCCGATAAAGGTACAGTATAGTACACGGAGAAAAAATTTCTGGAATTTTATACGTAAATTCCGGTTATCAACTGATACTTTAATTCTGAACGAAAAGTACTGGGAAAAATAGTTATTAGAAGGTTATTTTGAAAATTGCCTGTTATTCCTAGAAAATTGTGTAGTAGGCGGTTAAATTTTCCTAAATCGCACAGTTAATTTTACAAGTAACGTAAATTTTACGGTGCTATTTTGTAAAAATAGCTTATGAACACATTAAAAATTACTGGAAGCATCGTAAATTTTATAGTGCTGCTTAAATATTGACAACGCGTTACTTACAACACGATTACGGTGAGTAGAACCGTAATTTTTCCTGGAATTTTCTCTCCGTGAAAAAATGATGAACAATTTGAGATCATCTTTTTAAGATTACGGAGCGCTTGTGTGTCATTGGGCTAAGCCTTACCATTTTTTCTTGGTACGAAACCCTAAAAATCAAAAAGATTTCAAGATCTAAAATAAAATTTTAAGGGAAACTAAAATAACCTGAAAGTGAGAGATAGCAAGAATAGAATGCTGTTTACATTTTTATCTGTTACTTTCTCTTGAAAATGAAATATCCCAATGTGGTTGGCCTTTATCAAATTTGTTTTTGTTTTTTCTATAAAACCCAAACACGTCGTTGGCATTCCCCAAGCTCGAAATTGAATTTGAATCTGACTGTAGCCTAAATTTGATCTGGTTGTTTCAAAAATTTTTTAGATATCGTCCAAATTGCGAAAAAAATTGTTTATTGCCTCCGTAAGCAATCCACCAACCCTCAGTCACACAAACAAATCCGAATTAATTGAAATTTCAGCGGATCAACTTTCCTCCATTATAACGAATATGCTCCTTATCAGCCACATCGTGTTTGGCCCACATTCACTCATTCGATTAACTCGTTTGAATTAGACCAGCTCACGTTCCAAGTATTTCCGCTTTTGTTCCCCAACATAGGGGCCCCCCATGAATTGGAGCTGCTAGCTTTTAACACAATGGTGGCGAGAAGGTCTCAAAACTCTGCGGTAAACGGCGAATAGGTTGCGCGGGATAATTCCTCGATATCTTAAATTATTCGTTACTATACTCGCGAAGGTTTATAGATTTAAATAAAGTAAACAACTATGCAGTGAAATACTGCGAAAAGTGAGTCACACCTCCACATTAAGTGGAGTTTCGGTTTATGCTATGTGGTCCAGAATTAGAAAAACGCTGAACCTTATCAGAACGACAGTGTCAGTCATCATAGCCGCCTGGTCAGGTCCGCTGCGGCGATCTCTTAGCAACTAACGAACGACTACAGTTGACCTTTTCAGCGTTCACAGAGGATCGTAAAGCAAATTTGGTCCGCTCGACTGTTGAATAAAAAGCGCTAAGCAAAATCAAGTCCAAAGGTTGGGGAAGAGGTGCGAGGGCTGCAAATCTGGATATATCACGATTTTGCCAGATTAATGGCTAGAACAAGTGGTGGTGACACACCTTGCTCTACTCATACGATTTCGTAGAAATAAAGCTGTCGATTATAGCTTCTGCTGCTGCCGCTAGTGTTGTGAAGGTGATATGGAATTTCTGACTTGGGGCAGGTTACGTTCATTGATTAAAAAGTGGTCGGTCGACGACTACAAGCACTTGTCATGCGATAACGACGCTGATAGTGTAAATGAAAAACAATAATTTTATGATAGCGGTGCTAAAACCAGGAATTGCGTCCTAATTTTTCTAACTTTGAGGAAGGTCTACGATTTTACGTCTGTGTCAACCGATTTGAAAGCTCGTTTTTAATATAAATTATTATTTACACCAATTAATTATTTTTTACACCAATAATTACATTAACTACAACTAATATCGTAAGCATTTTACAAAACAACCAATGAACTTGCAAAATCAAATGAAAATTAGTCAGGAGTGGGGCCATTATTGACACGTGCAAGCCTATTATTACTTCCAGTTAATTTTGCTAAAACATTAGTTTTTTTTCATTATCTACACATTACCCTACAGCACCTATTGTAATTTACTAACTATTTGCTTTATTTTTTTCCAGATAAAAGTGGCCTAGCGCCTTTTTGGATATATTTTGGTGGACCTGTTTTTAAAAAATTAAGGTATGATTTTATTTTATTAAATTTATTTAAGGCTTTACTCTATGTTAAAAATGCATATTTTTTGGGCTATTAAATAAAAATAAAATATTTTTAAGGTAGTTAAAAAATAAATAAAATAAGTGATTAAAAAATAATAATAAATAAAACCCAATTTTGAAGAAACATTTTCTTCATTAGGAGACGGAGTTCGATCGATGGATGAGTGGCACGATCACCACGTCATAATTAGAGGGTTCGAGTCTCGGTCTCCCCGTGAGTTTTTAAAATTAAAAAACCGGCCAAGTGCGTGTCGGGCCACGCGCATTGTACGGTTCCGTAATTGTAGTTGACTCTCATCTCTGAATCGGAAAAATGTTTTTCACACACCCGCAATATTTTTGAACGACCTATTTTTTTTCAATATTTTATCATACCACTTTGTCGACGTGATTAATATGTATACCCATACCAAATTACAGCTTTCTAGTCCTAAGAGTCTCTAAGAGATAAGCCGCGGACAGACAGACGGACGGACATGGCGAAACTATAAGGGTTCGTTGTAGACAACGGAACACTAAAAATCCAATCTGTCTCTGGGCTATTGTCTAGCTTGAAGCAATGAAACAAAAGGACATTCATGTTTCCTCATTCCCCTTACCCTAATTCCCTTCCGGTCAAAGCCATTCTAACGTATCATAGGGTTGTCCAAGTCTAAGTCGCTACATCATAAAAAAAGATTAAATTTTTCAGACACACGGAAAAACTTTTAGATAAATGGTTTTCTTTTAGTGATGGCCTTCAAACTACACAAATTGCTCAGCTTTTATTAAATTACAGTATGATTCTGCTACAAATTAAATACCGTAATAGTAAGTAGTAAGGGCTTCTGGTCTCTTGTCAAAGCCGCGAAGTACAATTTTACCACTACTCATTTATAATGGGAATGTTTATCCTGGTTTATTGGACAAAGCCTGCCTGTTTGCTACTAATTCCTACTTGCAGCCAGTTCCATCTCTCTTTCACTAGCAGGAAAAAATCGCTAAACTTTCGCACTCACAAATTTTTAACATACTCGTAAAACTCAACTTGTTCAAAGCTACTGTACCCGATAGTATCTCGCCCCTGGTTTTGAAAATACTAGGGATATTACTTTACTTCGAAGGTTTTGAATCTCGAAGTTTTGAAGCTTCGTTGCAGCCTTCGAAGGTCGAATTTCCAGGCCTCAGAGGTACGAAGCTTTGCTTAAAACCAACCCAAACGTTGACACTTAACCTTTGTTGAAAGGACGTTACCTTCTTCACGTGAGGGTTTTTTCAGCCCAGGTGTGAACGTTGTTTAATAGTAAATGTGCTGTCATCCAAATCGCGTTGCATCATCCATGAACAACATTCAAGTTTTCTCTCAGCATCTCCTTCTTGTAGTCCGTGGACACGAATATGGTGGTATGGATATAGCCTTTCCCTGTGAAGAACCCTCCGAACTTTCATTGTGGACACCTCCAGTCGTGCTGCTATACATCTGATGCTTAAATTAGGTGTTAGCTCTAACTATTGTGATGATTCTCTAATTCATGTCGACAGATATTGATGTTTTCCTTTCTATTCTATTGTGAGCAACTTTTCCGCTCTCCCTTAATCGGCGGAACGTACAGAAAAATACACGTCTATCTGGAACACGCACATTTTTGCGGAGTTATGGTTTATGATGGTAAAAGGAACAGATTCAACAAAAATACCTGATTCAGACAGGTTTATTGCTGTTTTTTCTTTGTTAAAATAACTACAGGTCAGTTCCAGCCTCCAGGTGTCATAAACATATCACTCGAGGTAAATAATACTACGATTCTTTACCTTAATACCTGGAATTATGATTACACCAATAAGGGTCGACTTTCAATTGTTTGCTAATTTTTTTTTAAGTTCGTTGTACCATGACAATAAATTGTACCTCGTTAGAAAGGGGATGGAATAGGGATTGGTAAATTTAAAAATAAGCGTAAGTTAATTAAAAAGAATTTCGGGAAAAATCAATCAGAAACTCACAAATAGGAAAATGGAATACTAGAAATTTAACTTTTAAACAGTACTGTACAAAAACGAAAGCAAGTAGGTAACCTTTTTTGACCTTGGTGGAAAGGGCATTTTATTACCTTCCATTTGCCATTTGTTTCATGTCGCTAGATTGCTACAGTGAAAAATTCCGAAATTTTATAATAGCCCTGTAACTCATAAACGGTGAAAATTGCCCCCCCCCCCTTCCCTTGCCATACGATTTCCTGTTTGGCTAGGTGAGAGCTATCATTATTGACCTCTAGAAATGATACACCGTGTATATTTTATGTTATTTTATTTTATTTAGCTAGTTTAGCAAGTAGTCTGACTTTTCTGTTTTTTTTTATTTTCTCCTTGTTATTTTGTTTTTATCATTAATTTTTAGCACACTATTTTGTTATGAAGAACGGACAGTTCGAACCCAGAATAGTTCCTAGATGCTACTGAACCCTAAAAATTAGTTATAAAAGTAGTCAAGCCCAAATAAGCCATTAACATATCAACGTGGAATTACACATTTCTAGTTTTAATGCCATTGCTCTTGTTTATATAATATATTTATTATGACAGCCAGATAGACAGACGGAAACCGATCAAATGAACTCTTTCTATTCCTGGAAAATTTGTTATTTTAATATGAAAAATCAAAAAACTGAAGTAATGTATTTTTAGCTTAGAGGGTTACCACAAACATTTCCATCCTTTTAAGTAAGTAGTAAACAATGGAAATTTTTAACAATAAACTTGACCGCTAAAAAACGAACACTTAGCACATTTTGCGACAAGAAGTTAAAAATATCCGCAAAATTTCCTTAAGCGCGACCAATTCCTTATAAGATCGTCATCCAAAAAATTCCAATCGCAATTAATCCAAAAAAATAATTTCCAATTTACGTCAACGCGACACATACGTCAATGGCAGAATTTATATGGGTCCAAGGCCTCACCAAATATGCAATGAGCCTGACACCTTCCATGGCCTATTTGAATGTCATACTATAGATAGGCACTACCCCCCGTTCCAGATATCAAAATCTAGAAAATATTAAAAGAAATGATCTCTGACACTTGGCCCCCGACCTTTTTGGGTAGAATTAAAGTGAGGTCTGCAAAAGGTTAAATTGAATTCGTCAGTGAGCGAAGCGAATTTAGATCAACCAAAAGTGCACTATAAAATTGAAGAAAAATAGCCTTTAACTCGACTCGACGACCATCAATTCCTCCTTACAATCCATCATTTTTCTTGCATCTTTCCACAATTGCTTACTAGAGTCGTTGCCGTGTGATGAAGCCAGCCAGAAAAGGGGGCCAACGACTTCGGGTTTCGTTGAGTTAAGAAAAAGGAGAATGGATGCTGAAGGAAAAAAGAATTCCTTAAAACTCCACCCAAACTAGTTTTCAAGCACTTTTCCTCAGATGTTATCTCTCCTCCGCTGGAGGCAAAAACTTGCATTTGTGGGGGAAACACAAAATTTTTAATGTAATGGCTGTGTCGGTCGGTGTCTATGGATACTTCCATCCAACAACCACTGTCCGAGGGGTTTTTTGTATGCAGCACCGCTGCATATGGATGGATTAGAAGAGATAAAGTGCGGGGGCGTACCAGTACTATACAAGAAGTAGGTAGACAATCAAGTTATCGAGACCGCGATTACACACATGGAACTGAACAAAACCACCGATTCATCAATTGGAAATAAAAAATGGGTTCAGTGGCACCCCGGCTCTAGCTAAGCGTTTTACTTTCATTTTAGGACGAAATTTGTAATAACCACTCTTTGGGGCCCCACTGGAGGACTAGCAAGCAAACAAATCCCAGTCGTGATAAGATAAAGCGACGGGCAGAGGAAATCTAGGAAAAGTCAAGTAGTCACCTACACTAATCAATTGATTTGCTGGCTAGGCTGATCGCGCATATAAACTCCCGCCTGAGTCATGAGCAAAGATGTGAGTATTAATCGGACGGCAAACGTAGCCCGCGCTTTTTGTAGCGATACTGAACAACGGGGGTCATTATCGCTACTTGAATGTTTTATAATTTTTTTGTCCCGATTTTTTAGATTCGTGGTTGTAATGCTCTTAGCTGGTATTGTGCGATAAATAATCTTTTTTTTTTTTTTTGCTATGTCCGCCAATAAAATTAGCTTTAGAGATTCCATTAAAAAAAAAAACGGCGACTGACGCCTATGTAAATACAACAACATTGCGAAGTTTGACCATTGTTTTTTCGACAATCTAATCCAAGTCACTTTTGTCTATTTTTAGATAATCTTTTGTTGAGAGGAACATTGCCAAAATGATATGAACAATCTTGTTTTCAAATATTTCATGTTTTTGGATAGATGTGTTTATTTTGGAAATTTTTTGATTGAGACGGAAATGTCTGTTGAAATTAGGGGAAGGAGAATTTACATGCTCTTGAAGAAAACATTAATCTTAAGAATATTCCTAAGGCAACGACTACTCGAACAACGAGAACCCTGTTACCTGGCTTAATTGGAGTACATATTGCGTGTTTTAAATTCATTGAGCTCTTAACCTCTTCAGGGACGAATTTTTACAATTTGTTCATTTCAAAAAATTACCTATCTACAAGGTCCGAGTAAAATTGGCTCAGAAAATGTTCCGCGGAAAAACGAACCGCGTCAGATTCTGGGAAAAAACGAATCAGTGTAAAACTTCGGGTAAAAACGACTTAACTTTGCATTACTTTTTGTAGTTAGGCCGTTTTTGCCCGTAGTTTTTCTCTGAGTCGTCTTTGCTCGGAATCTTACGCGCTTCGTTTTTGCTGGAAACATTTTCTAAGCCACTTTTGCTCGGAAACCGTAGATAGGTCATCGCTACTCTCAGCTTATCAAATATTGCTAAATTAATAATAAACAAATTGTGACCGGGACTGTCAGCCACGACAACACTAACGATATTTCGCTTGAGCGAGATTAGCTCTCTTTGACCACTTTAGGTCGAGGATCGGCAAGATCTGCCCAGTGATTAGGCATGTGTGTTCCCTTTCCTATTTATCAATAGCAATCTGGCTGAAGGCTTGTTTAATTTTCAGCTTGCATGTGAATAGCGGATTCTCGTTATCTGTTATGTTCTTTAGACAATTTACTGCTACCTTTATAGCCATAATTTCTGCTTGAATAATACTACAGTAATCAAGCAAACGAAACAAAATGCTTAGGTCCAGGTGTTCCTAGTAGATACCTCCACCCACTTCATCTTCCAACATAGAGCCGTCAGTGTAAAGATGCCCTGATTCCCCCATTAAAGGGGACCGTCCTCACATACCCACCTAGAAGAAGTATAAGAGTCGAATTTGGACTTTTAAAAAATGCTTGGGTATGGTGTAGTCGATATTGTTTGTTATATTGCCGTCCAGAATATTGGAATATCTGTATTCAGTACGCGCCCAAGTCTGAACTGAATTCAGACTTATGGCAGTCGAGGATGAGGTTTGCTTTCCGTTGTTGTAAGTGGAAAATGGTATTAAGGGCTTTAGAGGGCATAGTTCCGAGGGCAACTGTAATCAGTCGTGCGACCATCCTCTGAACTCTCTTCGGTGCGCTCTGGTGAAGTACCTTATTTAGTGTAGGCCACCGACGACCACCGGGATAGATGCTGACAAATAACTTCTATAACTGTACCAAATTTCAAGTCTATACCAGTAGAAGTTATTGAGCAAAATTGCCGTGAAATATGGTTAGAAACCGAAGTCTCTTTTTGTTTTTTAGCTATGGGAACCCTAAGAAACTTTAAAAAGTACAAAAAAAATATCACGCTAAAAAATGTACAGCGAAAATTGGTCAATTCCACATTTTGTCCTAGTTTTCTGGTTAGGTGAGGGACTCCTAAAAACCAGACTGCTTTTGATACAAAGATACTCACCGACGACTCTAAGACGAACTGCGGAGTCGGTGCGGGTATTTTCTCAGAAATACTCTGCATATTCAAGTCATGTGACAGTCTAGCAGGCTAAAGTGCTCGACATCCTAAAGACAGAAAAGAAGAAACTCTGCAGAAAAGTATAAACTCTGCTTTGTTCAGGTTTATACCCAGACCACACTTGATACTTCAGAAGGACAGTTTCGAGGAAGCATGCAATCTCATCTAGGGTGTTTGCCCGAGGTTAACAGGGCAATGTCGTCTGCGTAGGCGATCATCTTATGGCCCTCCCTTCTCCTTAACGAAATAAAATAGGGAGAGACAAAACTAATACACGGAAAGAAAGTTTCTGGAATTTTTATAAAAACACGGTTCTTAACTGTGACGTGTTGAAATTATCAGTTATCTTAATTTTTGGGGCACAGCACCGTACAATTTCCTGAACGACAAGCCGTGAGTATCTGTTCGGTTTCAAAGATTATTTTGAGCATAGTAGGCCTTAAAGTTATTACATTAATTCACCCAGATGTACACAGTCTAAGATTTAAGCTTAGTCCTCAGCAGCATGATCTAACGTCTTCACCACCAAGCCGATCTTCACTTCGAAAAAGATTAAAAAAGCTGAGAAAATTACGGTGGAGAATCGTAGACGATTTACAATTACAAAGTAATTTACAATTAATTTAATATAATTATTTTCAATTACAAATTTCAATTACTTGTAATTAAGTCTTTTTAATCATCAATTGCAATTACTTGTAATTGTAACTTTTGCAACACATACACAATGAATATATTTCTTTTTAATTTGTTGTTAACGATTGAATGAATGAGGCTATGCGAGGACAGATTTACAGAGAGCAATATTTCAACTTCTATATCACCCTATAATTTCTTTAAATACCTACATATATATATATATATTGATGTTTGTACCAGTAGGAGTGGCATCCAGTGTCACCATCGTTCATTCCCAATTTGTTTTGTCGTCGCAAGCAAATTTGCAATTCGACACCTCATCCGATCTGGTTTTTTTTTTCATCTGAAATTATAAGTCAGCTCTAACCTGCAGAGCTATACATACGAGTACATGGTCATGCCGATCAGCTTGAGGGGATTACATTTTTACACATTTCTTGGTAGTCCATAATTACTTTGGAAACTGTTAATTAATACGCAGTCACCTGCTTGCAATTTCTTCTAGCGATGAAAGTACGTCTCTCGATAGCTGGGTTTAATCCCAGCGGACTAAATGTGGGCTTAATCGCGAAAATGTTCTGAAAAATGAAATCACCGGGAGCGTAAAAAACCAGCTTTTGATGCCATTTTATGGGGAACTAAGTTTATTCCACTCACGTGATTAACAACTGTCGAACAATGACGCTTCAGTGTTGTTTAAATCCATTAACATAAGAAAAATTAGATCTCAAGTTTGGCGCGATTTGCATATTACTTGAATATATGCATGAAGAAGGATTTTGTTGTATCCAAAACCATTTGGAGACACTCCAACCCAAAAAATGTGTGAGCCTATACACCGGTTCGCTCAAATGAATAATTTCTTAATGACTTTCGGTTCAGCCGATCCCAGTCAACCAGATGCTGCTTCAATGATTGCTTTTCTCTGCTCTTAACTTCGTTGATTATTCGACTTCCAAGAATTTTTGGTCATTCAATCCGATCGGGGGTCGTCTTTGGTTGGCTTGGGTAAATTTTTTCTTTTGAAAAATTTATTCTCGTTGACTTGACGCAAACACTGTGCATGGGTCCTCTTGTAGACGGTGCGCGATGATGATCTTAAGACGGAAGCAATGCCACCATTAAATGGAAAAATACAAGGCCGCGTTCTTAAGTGATTAGGAAAATGTCAATCAAATTTAGAAGAGTTATATGATTTTCAACCATCCCAAGTGGTTTAGGTTGTTTAGAGGATACTTGTGTTGTTGGATGGGAGCTAATGATGGTATCCTTGAAAAAGCCTAAGATAATTTAATAAAATGAGTTTGGAATTATCGCATTGAACTTACATATAAATTCTGTCGATTTCAATTTAGAAAAATCCTGAATTTTTTGGCTCATGGTATTCAAGTTAAGAAACAATACAACACCATAGAAGGTCTGCGTTATATGTGGGAATAATAATACTTAATGTAATTGATAGTACGGATAAGGTTGTGTTAATGATGTAACAAACGAAATAATATCTAACATTGTATCGTTGGTCGAGATAACGTATTTATTTTCCACCATGAGGATCCCAGATTCGAACCCTACTGGCGGCGACCCATGGTTCTTTTCAGCTGACAACAGATTACGCTAAAAACACATTGTGATTGTAGAGTAATATCAATGGTTCGGAATTCACCTTAAATTGGAGTTGGTTCACTTGTAGTTTTTAACATTGACTCGGGTGAAATTCTTCCATTTTCATTCTTCCATCTCAAAATCGACTAACTTATTTACCAGAATCTTCCCACTATAGCGTTCTGACTCACTTATATATATCTTTATTTGTTTTCGTTAAGTTTGTTGAAAAGACATGATTCGGAAAATTGAAAGTCGTTAACTCGAATCGGGTGTAGTTTTTTTCTTCTACCCAAGGGGCTAAGCGCAGTACAAAGAGAGAAGGAACATTTGTGTACTTTAATTAAAAACGAGTATCTTTATTCTAATTCATAAAGGTTATTCAGTATCAGATAACGACGGCGTGACCCTAGTATATGCAGCCACAGCCTACTCCAGATACAAGCCCGTCATTATTTCATTTTTATTGTACCACAGATTAACCAAACCTCGCATACAAATAAAATTGCACACTCTCGTAACCAAAACCAAAGAGAAATACTGATGTCATTGACACATTTTAAGTTCAATACTTCAACAAAACGAGTGCAAGAGAGTTTTCCCTTTAAAACACATGAAAATTGTAAAGAGAGACACTTCTTATCGTGTTCACATGTTCAGAAAATTTGTAGGTTAACCTCAAATAAAACCCGATTTGAGACTTTAAAAATATTGCGAGAAATACTACTACGAGAAAGTACAATTCCCCAACCCAAACCCTTATGACTACTGTGGCAAGTTTCGGTTTGTTTACACCACCAATGCTCAGCTGTTAATGTCAACTTCCAGTAGGATGTGTATCCGTCTATTCTAGGCATGGAACGTTTACCTCCTGTTCGTTGCGTTCATTTGACATATTATTCCTTTCAGTTTAGTTGCGTTCCGTTCATTGTGCTCCAGCCTTTATTGTTGCTCTACTACGTCTATGTCCAAAGTCAAGGCGCACACTGTACTAACAATTTAGATGTAAAAAAGTGTGTCTTGGCTAGTTGAGTCGAACGAAAATCGACATTCCAGGACCTTAGAGAAAAAACATAAGATGCGCTTACTTTTGAAAACAAGAGGGACATAGTGAAAAAAACCAGGCTAGTGCGAGTTTAACTAGCGCACCGAGGGTTCCGTAATATTTTTTAATGTGATATAACTACAAATTAACGATTTCTGGATTTCTTGTGCTGTGATACCTTGCTTTTTGCTAAATTGCATGATTCTAGGTCAACGGGAAATACCCTATAGGTTTTGATTTAGACAGACAGGCAGGCGAACAACGAAGTGATCCTATAAAGGTTCTTTTATTGTTTTGAGGTACGGAACCCTAAAAAGAAACCTGTATAGGCGAAGACTTTTTTACGAGTATAATCTGATAAGTCATCGGTCGAGTAAGCGATAAAAAAATTAAAATAAAACCTGGAGGGGGGATGGGCAAGGGATGATCTGATACGTATTTGTTGTTTTTAATGATGTAGAGACGGAGTGGATTTTTTTTAATTTATGGAACTATGGCAGGATGATTGTACCACTCAACCAACTGATGCAAGAGGGGCAGGAAGCCCCCTGGTTTTATTTAGGTCTGATCAAAGCCCTTGTTTACTTACTTATTCTGCTAATGCATCGACACAAAGTGGATTTTGGTTTCCGACAGTAGAAGATGTCACTGCTCTTGGTCCTACGAGCTTTCTGACCAGCGGACAGTATCTATATCTCGGTATGCTGCACATCTGCGACCCATAATTATTTTCTAGCTTTTAGTACATCATCTAAT